>JASAUF010000394.1:1200000-1607500 GCA_030180095.1 Magnolia changhungtana | reverse complement strand
TATCATACCTGATCCACACCTTCTTAATGTATTCTGCTTAAGATAACAAAGGCCTACTCCTCTTCTTATCTTTGTATATTTCAATGCCGAGAACCCTCATTATAACTCCCAGATCTTTTATCTTGAATGTCCCTGATAAATGAGTCTTTAATACATTGATTTCAGACATTTTATGACTGACGATCAATATGTCATCAACATACAATACCAGGATGATGAATTTGTCATCACTCAGTGTCTTGTAATAGACATAGTGATCGTACTCACTCCTAGTAAACTTTTAACTCAACATGAAAGAATTAAACTTTTTGTACCACTGCCTAGGCAACTATTTAAGGCCATATAATGACCTCTTTAACCTGTAAACCTTGTTCTCTGCCCTTTTTATTTCAAAGCCTTCTGGTTATTTCATGTAGGTATGCTCTTCCAATTTCCCATGTAGGAAAGCAGTTTTCACATTCATTTACTCCAGCTTGAGATCGTATTGGGCAACCAGTGCCAATACAAATATGATAGATACTTTCTTCACAACCGACGCGAATATCTTAATAAAGTCAACACCTTCTCTCTGAGCGTAACCCTTTGCTATAAGCTTTGCCTTGTACCTATCATGTTTCTTCTTGAAGATCCATTTGCACCCAATCATTTTTCAGCCAATGGGAAGCTCCACTAGATCCCACATCTCATTCATGTACAAGGAGTCCATCTCATCATCCATCGTAACTTTCCATTTTTCGACAAGTCATCGAGAGCCTCCTAAAGAGTAAACGAATCCCCCTCATCCGTGAAAAGGGCATATGCGACATTAGAGTCATTCATTTATCTCGCTAGTAACCTGCTCTTGTACCTGCCCTGTACCTCTGTGTATCATCCTGAGCATCATTTATGTTAACCTTAACGTCCACAACTAACTTTTTCGGTTCCTCTTGTTCATCCTTACGGAATAAGGATCCTTTCTCGAATTTGACAACATGACTAATGATGATTTTTCGTGTGATCTAGTCATACAGTCTGTACCCCTTCATACCACCACCATAGCCAATAAAAATGTATTTTTTATCTCTTAGGTCCAGCTTATCTCTCAACTGATGGTACATGAGAGTAAGCTTTACAACTAAATATACACAATCTTGAGTAGTATACCTGCTAACCACTCCATACTTCTTTTGAAATTTTACAATCAATTGCGGTAGAAGGGAACCGATTCATCAAGTAACAAGCCGTATTAATGGTCTCAGTCCATAATTCCTTACCCAACCTAGCATTACTAATTATACATCGGGCCCTCTCTAAGAGAGTCTGATTCATCTCCTCAGTCAAACCATTTTAGTATGGGGCACACTGTGTTGTACCTTACGATTCCTTTATTCTTATAATATTGATTAAATTCTATTAAAATAAATTCACCACCGTTATCTGTCCTTAGAACCTTCATCTTTTGCCCTGATTGTTTTCCAACCATAATCTTCCATTGCTTGAAGTTAATGAAAACATTGAATTTATTTTTTAAAAAATAAACCCATACTTTCTTGGAGTAGTTGTTAATGAATGTGACAAATCATGATAATCCTCTGTTGGAAACCACGGGCGCTGACCCCATACATCAGAATGCACATAATCAAGAATACCCTTATATACATGTTTACTAGATTTAAAAAATAACCTAGATTTTTTACCATACATACATTGCTTGTATATATTTAAATCAACACTCTTAAAAATTGAAATTAAACATCGGTCAGAAAGTACCTTCATGTCTCGTTCGTTCATATGGCGTAGACCTGCATGCCACATACGTTTAGACGTGGAATTTGCTATAGACATTGCATCTCCACCCAATAAAGTGCTCCTGATTAACCTGTAAAGGTTCTTACTCCTCCGTGCTTTCATGACAACAAGTGCCCCTTTTGAAACTTTAAGGACCCCATTAAAGCTGGTAAATCTACACCCAAGTGTCTCGAGTGCACCAGGAGATTTCAAACTCTTTCTCATATCAGGAGCTTGTCTTACATCGATCAAGGTACGCTCTATGCTATCAAACAACTTAATGCGCATCGGTCCAACACCTACCACATTACATGCATTATCATTTCCCGTAAATACCTGACCACCATCGCACATTCTGTAACTTGTAAACCAAGTCTAATAAGGAGTCATGTGATATGATACCCCAGTATTCAAAATCCACTCATCCTTAAGATCATTGTATAAGTGTCCGACCATAGATATTGGCAATATGTCACTTCCACTCATACCTTCATCAAACTCGACAGTGTTGGCTTCCCTGTAAGAAGCCTTTGAGTTATCTTTTCTTGCCTTAAGATTTGTACAATTATTCTTCATTTGCCTAGACAACCCATTGTTCTAACACTTCAATTTTCCCTTGCCTTTGCCCTTGGATTTGGATCTCGATCATGAAGATCCATTGTTTCATTCAGAATTCTGCCCCCTCATAATCAATGCATTAGCAGAAGTGCTTATGTTACCGTATTTCTTTCTCATTACCTTTTCTTAAAGGGATGAGATAACGATATCGACAATAAGGGTCGATCTACCGATGCACAAAGAGTCCTCAAATGACTTATATGAAGCTGAGAAAGAATTCAACACAATACATGCATGATCTTCATCCTTAACCGTTTCCTCCACATCTGGCAATTTGTATATCATCTTATTGAATTTGATAATATGGGCTTCAACATCACCTCCCTTTATCATCTTCATATTGAACAACTGAAGCTTCAAGTATAGGTGTTTTTCAAGATATTTCTTCGCATAGATATCTTTTAACTTTGCGCATAAACTTGTTACAATTTTCTTTCTCATAACATTATAGAGGACCTCATCCATTAGGCACAATCGGATGAAGGTTCTCGCTTTCTTATCATTTTTGTTCCATTCATCATCTGTCATAGATTTTGGTCGATTCTCAAGGAGTATAATATCCAATCTTTGTTAAACTAGGAGACCGATCATCTTGACCTTCTAATGTTCAAAAATATTTTTTCCAGAGTATTTCTTAACATCGAACTTAGGATTAGATGCCATTGATGTTCTACTGTCAGATTCAACATGTGCCCCAACGTTAGCTTTGATACCACTTGTTGGGGGACTCCAGAAACACACAAAGATGAATCAAGCAAAGTATTTCAATCGTAACAATCAAGTCCAATACAAAGACTCCAAATTTAACGTGGAAAAACCCTTGTGTGAAAAAACCATGACACAGAGCGATAAATATCACTATGAAAGCAGAAACTACAAGAGATAGAAAGAATACCCGATTCGAACAAGCCTTGATGTTGAGAAAAGTCTTAAATTGGAAGGTTTTGAGGTCGTTCGACCGGTCGTAGGAAGCTTCGACTGGTCGTGAGAGGCGCTCGACCAGTCGTAGGTTCGATCCTTGGCACAACTTAAAGTCCAGCGAGTTTTTGCTGTTTTTTTACTATAGCTACGACTGGTCTAAGGTGGACTACGATCAGTCGAAGACTCGCAACGACTAGTCATAGGTTACACAGTTTGTTCCGCGAAACTGCGGATTTGAGTCCTTTCGCAACTGGGATGCGGAAGGGAAGTTTCCTAAACTATAAATAGGTATTCCTAGGGTTTTTCTAGGTAATGGTAATATATGCAAAAGCTTTCTAAAGGGGTTCCAGGCTTTCTAAAGGGTGTAGCAAGGGTGAGATTCAAGGTTGTTCGAATCGGGTAAGTCCTTTCTCTTTGTAATTGATGCTTTCATAGTGGTGATCTGTCACTTTGTGCCGTGGTTTTTTCCCGCAAGGGTTTTCCACGTTAAATTTGTGTGTTCTCTTGTGTGCTTAGTGCCATTGGATTACCATCCTAGATCTAGATCTGTGTGATTCCGCAGGCCAAAAACCCCAACAAGTGGTATCAGAGCAATCGGTTGGGGCACAGATCTGAATCTGAGGGACTAGTAATAATGGCAAGCGCTAAGTATGATATTGAGAAGTACTCAGGGAAAAATAATTTTGAGTTATGGAAGGTTAAGATGATTACCCTGTTAACCAAGCAAGGCGAGGATGGTGCTCTTGAGGAGCGGAAGTCCACTATGACTGATGGTGATTGGAATACTCTTGATAAGAAGGCATTATCATCGATCTGTTTATGTCTCACGGATGAGGTTCTCTACAACGTCATGAGGGAGAAAACTGCGGCAAAGTTATGAGCGAAGTTAGAGGATGTCTATGCGAAGAAATCCTCGAAAAATTGCCTACACTTGAAGCGGCAGTGGTATAACTTCAAGATGGCGGAGGGTGGAGATCTGGAGGCTCACATCAGCAACTTTAATAAATTGGTTTGCAAATTGCTGGATATGGCTGGAAGTGATGAAAGATGAAGAACAAGCATGTATGTTGTCAATTCTCTCTCGGCCTTTGAGGCATTCAAGGATACTATGTGCAACAGACAACAAAACCCGAGTGTTGATACCTTAGATCTCACTCTCAAGGGAAGGTTATGAGACCACTAAACAAATGACATAGAACGTTTCGATGCAATCTGCTTTACAATGGGTAGAATTCATACAAACAAGGTAAAGGTTCTTCAGGTTCCAGATCCAAATCCAGGGGCAAGGGCAAAGGAAAGGTAAAGTGCTGGAACTGTGGGAAGGAAGGACATGTGAAGAAGGACTGTGGAAATCCTAAATCGAAGAGAGAAGATTCTGAGGCTTCGTACAGGGAGGCCAATGTTGCCACGTTAGATAGATCGAGTGGATGTGATGGTGATGTTTTGTCTGTGTCTTCGCTCAGATAGTCATACAATGATCATAAGAATGAGTGGATGCTAGACACAGGGGCATCTTTTCACATGACTCCTCATCGGAGTTGGTTCACCAGCTATAGGGAGTGCAATGGTGGATAGATATTTATGGGCAATGATATTGCTTGTAATGTTGTGGCTGTTGGTTCTGTGTGCATCAAGATGTTTTATGGGGTGGAGCGTACCATGACTGATGTCAGGCACGTTCCTGACTTGAAGCAGAATCTGATTTCTCTTGGTGTGCTTGAGGCAAAAGGATGCAAGTACACAGGTATTGATGGTGCTCTTAAGGTATCAAAGGGGGCACAGGTAGTCATGAAAGCGCAACAACTCGATCATGTTTATAGGTTGATCGAGAGTACTTCAAAAGGTGGAGCTGCAGTGGATGTAGTGGATTCCACCTCTGCACGTGTGTGGCATGATGGGCATGGCCACATGAGCCGGCAGGGCAGGAAGGCTGAGATGTGCGAATAGGGATACAGAGTAGGTGAAGCAGCCACCTGTGAAAAGAATCACATGACATGATCACAGGATATCGGCGAGGTACATGGACGACTCTAATATCGCAAGAGATTTATCTTCTATTCAGATGGCTCTATGTGAGCTTGGTGCTGAAAAGTGAAAGGTGACTATGGGTGATGTGATGGATTCGTTGTACCTGACCGACATATGGGAGCTGGTGGAGCTTCTAGTGGGCCAGAAAGCGATTGGATGCAAGTGAATCTTCAGGAGGATACAACATAGATACAGAGCGAGGTTGGTAGCGAAGGGTTATGCTCAGAGAGAAGGGATCGGCTTCTCAGAGATATTCGCGCCGACGGTATAACAGGTGTCTATTAGATCCATGTTTGGCGCTGGTTGGCCAACGTGATCTTGAGCTGGAAGGATGGATGTGGAGTCTGCACTTCTAAAAGGGAAAGTGAAGAATAGATCTACATGAAGCAACCAGAGCGGTTAGAAGTTAAAGGGGCCGAGAAAGGACTTTGCAGGAGGTCGTGGTTTGACCTATCGCCTAGGCAATGGTTTGATTCCTTCATGGTGAGTTAGGAATTGATGACATGTGGATCACCAATTATGACATGTCTGAAATCAATGTACTGAAGACTCGGTTAAGTGGGATGTTCAGGATAAAGGATCGGGGGGTTGCAAAGATGGTTCTTGGCATTGAGACTAAAGGAGGAGTAGGCTTTGGTAATCACAGGAGGAATACCTTGTGTGTAGGTATTGATCCAGGATGTGATGGGCCAGGTAAAGCCGGAGAGCGTTCCCTACGTGTCTCTCCTCAAGTTTTCCTCAGGACATGTCCTAAAATAGATGAGGAAAAGCAGGATATCTCATGAGCCTTATTCGAATGCAGTGGGCAGTGTATGCCATGGTCTGGATTAGACCGGTTATTTCACAGTCTATCGGTGTTGTGAGCAAGTACTCCGGCAAGTAATATTGGGTAGCAGTGAGATGGTAAGAAGACTACGTCATTCTTTTGTGAAGACATGAGCAAAGGTGGTTGGGCATGTGGATTTAGATCCGGCAGACATGATCAACAAAAAATTTCTATAGAGAAGTTCAAGTTTTGTGAAACTTCTTTTGGCTCGATGATGGCGGAAAAGAAGGACGGAGTGTGATCTTAAGCTATGATGTGAAGTAGAGATAAGAGAAGAGGTTAAGGAGCTACACTGTTGAAGATTGAAGACTTGGTGGAGATTGTTGAAAAAAGTTTTAAATCGGAAGGTTTTGAGGTCGTTCGACCGGTCGTAGGAAGCTTCGACTGGTCGTGGGAGGCACTCGACTGGTCATAGGTTCGAGCCCTGGCACGACTCAAAGTCCAGCGAGTTTTTGCCGTTTTTTACTGTAGCTACGACTGGTCAAGGGTCAGCTACGACTGGTCGAAGGTGGGCTACGACCAGTCGAAGACTCGCTACGACTAGTGGTAGGTTACGCAGTTTGTTCCGCAATTTTGCCCGAAACTGCGAATTTGAGTCCTTTCACAACTGGGATGCGGAAGGGAAGTTTCCTAAACTATAAATAGGTGTTCTTAGGGTTTTTCTAGGCAATGGTAATATATGCAAAAGCTTTCTAAAGGGGTTTCAGAGTTTCTAAAGGGTGTAGCAAGGGTGAGATTCGAGGTTGTTCGAATCGGGTAAGTCTTTTCTCTTTGTAATTGATGCTTTCATAGTGGTGATCTGTCGCTTTGTGCCGTGGTTTTTTTCCGCAAGGGTTTTCCACGTTAAATCTATGTGTTCTCTTGTGTGCTTGGTGTCATTGGATTACCATCCTAGATCTAGATCTGTGTAATTCCGTAGGCCAAAACCCCAACACTTGAATCTCTCATTAAAGGCCCTGAAAAGCCCATGAATGAATTAGAAAGATCTTAGATAAACCCTAATCCCAATTACACCCATATTTATAGCCTTTATGAGAATCGCAATTGGAATAGGAAAGAAATCCCGCAATTCCCCGTAAATCTGCGCAATAGTTCGATGGCATCGAACAACTTTTGATGTCATCAAACCACTTCGATGTCATCGAACTAAATATCAAAACATTTCAACTACTAAACATGGATTTTTTAGATTTTTCCAATGGCATCAAGCAGGACACCCAGAGTATCCAGCAACCTATATAAGAAATTTCATATTTTTAAGATGGCATCCATCAGGACATCAATGGCATCGAACCTGTCATCTGTCATCATCAGACCTGATGATTTACAGATTTAAGACATCAATCAACTCGAGGCGTGTCAACAGATTTAATTATGTAATCTAACCTCCTAATTACAATCAGAAAATTGGAATCAAAGAACGTACTTTAACTCAAAATAAAACTTTAATAATATGTTTTAGAGGTCGACTCACTTCTAACACTCGACTCAATCCCACTCAACGTAAGCTCGACCCAATTGAATCCGAACTCAACGACATGCCAAACTCCACAATTTCGTAGCTAGAGTCGAGTTTGGACCCACCCAAGATCTATTGGCAGGAGATGCTGGATCAAGGTTAGACTCGGCACTTCAACTCAGTTCCAAAACAAACTCAATATCAGAACGAGTTTCTCACAAACCGATGGAATCACGACATGTCTAACAAAGACACAATTGCTGATTAATCTCAGACTCAACGAAAACTCGACGACTTTTAGTGTGGCATTCGAACGCTCTCCTATCTCGCACTCTCTCTAAGATTTTTGGAATTTGGAAAGGGGTTTTTCCGATTGAGAAAGGAGGTTTTTATAGAGCCTTAGACCTCATCCAGAGGCTTTGGAAGCTAAGAACATGATTAGATTGGGATTTGATCTTTTTAAAATGGTAAGGATCATACAATCATTAAAGGTGCGTACGGCACGGCTTCAAATGAGGAAGAAGCCTCGGCCCTTTTATGGAGAATCTAGATTGGGATCTAATTGCTTTGATCCGCTTGCATTGAACGGTATAGATTGGTCTAGAAAATCTTGCGGTACATACAAATCAAAGGTCCGGATGAATTTGGGAGTTCCGCTCCTCTAACAAATGAAACGGAAGAATCTTCCGCATGTGCGGTTATCTCGTGGAAGAAGTTTATGAAGAGATGAAATGAAGGGTTGGGATGTTCCGCTCGAGATGGAAGGAGAAAACTCCTCCAGGATCAGTAGATAATTGAGTTGGAATAGGATTTCTGTTTTTAAACGGATCTCTCGCGCGGAAGGGGGCTTTGCTGGAGTTTTCTCACATGCACACGTGCGGATTTGACCAACTTGGTTGGATTTAGCCATCCATTCATCCGAAGATGGACCCCACAGATCACGTTTTGGGTTTGATTTCGGACGGTTGTTGAAATGAGTCTCCGTTTTAAACGGAGAGGGAGATGAATTCTAATGTTTTTCATATTTCATATTTTATTTCTTTATTTATATATTTTAAAACTTGTTAATTATATATATATATATATATATATATATATATATATATATATATATATATAAAGATAAAGAATTTAGAGTAAGATATAAAATAATTAATTTTTTTTAAATTTATTTAAGTATATATTATTATTTATTATTAATTTTTAATAAATCTGTGGGGTCCACCTTAATTCAGGGATGTTCATCAGGTAGATCAGCCCCTATGGGCTATGAATTCAAGAATCAAGTGAGCCACATGTTGTGAATCTTAGTTATTAGTTGACGGTCCCTAAATTCTAATGGTTGGATTGACTTTAGATATTAGTCCCAATGATTCATAGGGTTCTTAAGTCATTTAGATCATAATATATGGTGGATTTCTCCATTTAACTATTCGATTGAGTTATTTTTGAGCGAAGGTGCAACTTTGCAGTTGCACACTCAACTATGACGATTGATCTTTAAAATCAATGGTTATATTGATTTACAATCATCTATCAATGGTCCTAATAATCCTATGGACTATCTAAATAAATTCTAACTATTGATTTCAAAATTAGATAGTCTGATCACTTTGATCGTACTACTACAATTGTGAGTATGATGGACAGCGGATCTTGTGATTTGGGTCTCGAAACTAGTAATGTACAATTAAATTCAGTCTTATTAATATTCCAAATGAATAAAACAAAAATATAACAAATAAATAAATAAACAAAAATCCCAACAGATTTTCCGAGGATTTTCAACACCCAAGTATCGCAAAAATTCAGGGTGTTAAATAGTCACTTAACATTCTATGTTATTCATGTGAATGATTAATCGCTTCATTATTATCAACATCCATGGTCACTTAGCTTACATTATGTTTGTTTTCATATTTAAGCATTCATGCACTTCACAATCTCAAGCATTTAAATTTATATATCTTATGTGATCCTTATCCATATTAGAGTCCAATATGAATAGGGTGACTAATTAATGACCATGAGTTCATTATTTGTGATTATAAGTGTGTCACCATGCTTGTAATTGGCTCTTCATGACTTGAAGCATCGATATGAAAAGTCCTCGATTCCAAACATGATCTTATACACTATCATCTTGAGCATCACATCAGCATTCATATACATTTAGTTATCATTTCATTTTTTAACTTGACTAATAGGTAAAAGGCTTTAACAGGAGTTCAATCCCATTTCAAATTTCGTACTTTGGCAAAGGCTCATTATTGTACATTTGTAGACTTTAAACTTTATGCCCAGCTTTCCATTAAGTGGATCTTATAAAACCCTACATTTCAAAGATATATTATAGATCCACTAGACGTCTATATGTGGGGCCGTGTTAGTTTGGTTTGAGCAAAAAATGTAGATCCAAATATCAGGTAGGCCACATAGTAGACAACAGTGGTGATTGAGCCGTTAAAAACTTCATAGGGCATGCAAAAAATGCTTTCGATAACGTATCTCTTCTAGAGCTGGGCAACTCTGATCCGATCCGGTGGATTCGACCAGATTTGACTAGATCCGACCATATCCGACCTGATCCGAACTGATCCGACGGCCTGGATCTGTGCGGATCGAGTGGGGCAGTCCAGATCCGAAAGATTTTTGGATCAAGTTCGGATCTATACCCACTCGAACCGATCCGATTCAATTCAATCCAACCTGATCTGATCCGGCCCCATCATCACGTATGTGTTTCATCCATTCCGTTCATCCATTTTACATATCATTTTAGGGCTTCATGTAAAAAAATGATAGTGATATAAATCTCAAGTGGACCACACCACAGGAAAACAATAATGATTGGATATCCACCATTATAATACTCCTAAGGCGCAATGTACTGTTTATTTGACATCTAATCTGTTGATTTTTTATTTTTTTTACACACGCACACACACCCCCACACACTCACGCCGTAGTGGGATTTCACTACCCATGGATACTCGAAACAAAATCACAACTGTGTTGGCGTGGAAAGCAAGTCATGAATTCTTGCAGTGCACATCAAGGCAACGTTCAGTAAAAACATGAATACGTAGGTGGAAAGCTCTTTCAGAGCCATGTGGGGCCCACCTTGATGTATCTGTTTTATCTAAGCCGTTCATCTATTTTGACATATCATTTTAGACCTTGAGCAAAAAAAATGGCATATATTAAAGATTGAAGTGGACCACATCACATGAAACAGTTGAATTAAATTTATATGATCCGAATCGTACCCAACTCGATCCGACTCAGTTTCTCTGACCGAGTCGGACTCAGTTCGGGTCAGACGAATCATATATCGGATCGGTTCAGGTCAGGGTGACCCGGATTTGGTTCCGTATCGGATCGAGTTCGGGTCAAACCATTGCTATTTCGGATCGGATCGAGTTGAACACAATCCGATCCGATTCGGACCGTTGCCCAACTCTAATCCTTTCAATTAGAGCTATACATAAGTCGAATCGAGTCAAGCTTGGCACAACTCGACTCGGCTCAGCCAGTGGCTAACCCCATGTCGAACTCAGCTTGGCTTGGTCCTCGAGCTTGACTAACCAACTCGGCTCAGTTCGATCAGCAGCTTGGGCGAGTTTGAGCCTATGCGGCATTTTCTCAAACACATAAAGCGCACCTTCAATTTTTCACATGATGCAAGATAGTAACAACAGCATACATGTATTTCAACAAACACTAGGAGGGTGACATTGAAATCATGATTTGAGGGCAATTTTATAATGTAAAGTATGTTTTTGTTTTTTCTGTAATGAGTTGTTTCATATATATTCCTTCTTCGCTACTAGTTGATCCCGTGAAGAATATATGTAGACAAAACAACACTTCATTGAGTCATTTCATCAAATACTTGGCGAGCAACATCAATATCAAAATAACTGAGTCACCGAGTTGAGGTTCGATCTTTTGAGCTCGACTCAGCTCAAACTCAGTTTTGAACTGAGTCGAGTCGAGCGAGCTAACTAGTTCATGTACTGCTCTACTTTCTATCTAACCTGTCGATGAGGTCAATAGACCTCCTTTCACCACTATTTTCGTTTTGTTGTCCATCTGAGATTTGGTGGACGGCTTTGAAAAAAAAACAATCAAAGTTAGGCCCTACACAATATGGGTAACACCGAACAGGATTCCGGATTTATTCATCATCAAAAGTGGGCCCATGCAGTTAGCTATCATACATCCAAGCCGTACACTGGATCAGAGTACATACACAAATGCACACATCTGTAATATGCGTGGCAGTTGGTACACGTGCATAAATACACACCCTACAAAATAGTGGGACACATTTGTTGGTGCGGTCTGACCCTAAAATCAGATTCATTAGATGAACCTCTCGTATGGTATAGGTGTAATGTCCTAGAAATCGGGGGTCATGTATATACTCAACTCTCGAGTTCCTGGGGTCACTTATGACCGGTTTCCGTTAATTATGTGATTAATCCAATCAATACACAATCTGGAAAATCCTGGAACATGAAGCACAATCACACAAGTCTACTGAAATGAAAGAGACCAAAAGCGAATACATATATACATATATATATATACACATGTCCAAAAGAATAAAATGGGTCGCACATGGCGTCGCCCAACAAAATCCCAAAAGAATAGCGAGTCCAAAAAGAATAGGACTGAGCACACAGTTGAGCGATCCGATCCCGCCTCTCCAGCTGGTAGAAAAGCATCCATCAACTGGAAATATGACAACTCCTCCTCGTCGAGAGTAGTATCGCCATGCTCTACCTGCTCCGCCTCCCCTGCATCTATGAGAGAGTCTGGTTGGTGTTTTAAAACACCGTCCCAGAGTGGGAGTGAGTGATCAACTTAGTGTGTACTATTAGTTTTAAGTTATAACAGGCATCAATTGTAATATGAACTTAATTAAAGGTAGGCAATCATCAATACCTAACAACTCTTATTAAATGTGCATGCAATGCGATGATATGATGTATGCCCTTACCGCAACGCTCTCTCGAGCGACTTCATTTAACGATCGCATATGGCAACACTTCCTCAAAGCAACCTCGACTGCCGAGTCACCACCCTAACTAATGCGATACAATGCGATCGTGTTAGCCGAGTTATTAGTTAAGTCCATTCATCCAGCAGGTTGGGGAATCTAATACACCTCACGTATCAATGCCCTAAGCTGGTTGCGAGGCCAAGGCCCCATCAACGAGTGAGGCTGAGCCCCGCGGTCCTTGATCCCATCGGGTTCCTCATCCCCGACTTCAAACACATGAGGAGTGCCGAGAGAAAGAGATCGCTCGCGGTCACTACAGGAAGGCGCGGTACCCCAGCGTAGGCCGACAGCTCGGACACAGTGTCCCATTCCACCATGCCCGGCTCACGAGACTGTGGACCAGTTGCAATCTAGTTATCAATGGGCTACAATGGTTGTAAGGTGTTCCAGGTTCCAAACATAGGTGAGAAAACAGGGTTAACAACAAGGTTGGTCAGATTGTAGGCTAGACCGCACGAGCTAGGCGAGCGGAGACGAGTAACTTTGGGCACAAGGGACCCATGTAGTCAAACTACGGTCACCCGAACACTCCCGCCCAATCCATGGATCTAGCCCTAGCGTAGTCCTACCGATGGAACTACCGTCTCTCATCATGTTCCTGACCAACCCAAGAGGGTGAAAGGGATCCATAACATGCCAACTATCTAAGTCATCAACTAGCATATTAACATCATATTTTCATGCATCTCAAGCATACGAATCAAATGCTCCTAACAAGCAAGCTATCACTATCATGAAACAAAGTGCATGTGAGTGGTGTGGATTTGTGAGGAAGTTAAGCACTTCCTCCATCTCAAAAAATCATGTGCACAAGAGTAATGAATCATACATACTATGAAGCATAACATATGGAAAAATCAATCAAGGCATGAGCATGTAATCATCCATACACACAATCATGTGAGAGGTAAGAACAATATCATGAGAAAGCTAAGCATGCACATCCATACCATTCCACAAACATATGATTTTCTAGAGTTTCTCTAGAATTTCAAATGTAACATTCAAGCAATCAAAATCATTAAGCTTATACTAAAATTGGTGCTAGGCCACCTAAGGTCAATAGTCCGCACCTATGGATCATTTGAGATTGGAAAAACGTCCTAGGAAAGAGGCCTTTGAGGTCGATCGGCCGGAATCCCTAAAACAAGCCCTTGCATGTAAGAAATCCAAGCCAAGTCTTCTAATACGTGGATTTCTAAGAAGAATGGGTGAAGAATCTTACTTAGACGGCCCATGGACGATCGTTGAGGTTATGGTGGAGAGTTTCTCATTTGAGGAGAGGTAGGGAGTTGGAAGGGTTGGTTCTCTAGGGCCCCACCTTGATTTAGGGTCCACCCTAGCTCAACTTCACTCACACTTTCTTCTCCTTTACTCTCTTGCTCTCCCCTTTGCTCTTGGTAGTTGTGGTAAATGAGAGAGAGTTATGAGAGCTACGGTTTTATTTTCTAGACTTGGGTCTTTTGACCCCAAGCTTCCACAAATTCCCAAAATAGCCTTATGGGACTCCCTATTGGTGTTGGGGCGGCCCTAACACCCCTCTGGCCACCAAATTTGGTGTGTAGGTGTCTCATGGCCCGATGAGGGGCCATGCAAAGTTTGGGAACAAACGGATGAATGAGTATGGGGTCTAAGCATACGATTCCGATATTTAAGTGGCCCTATGGGGCCCATTTTAGTGATTGGAGTGGTTCTGGTGGCCCTGTGGTCATAAAACTTGCATGATAGGTGATCCATGGCCCGATGAAGGGCCATGCAAAATTTGGGAGCGATCGGATATGGGGTTTGATCGTACGGGTCCGATTTGTGATCGACGGTCACCGTTCCACGATCGGGTCCTAGATTTGGTGGATGGGTGTAGAAGAATACATTAAATCGTCACCGTAAATTTGGAAGAAATCCGACGGCTGGAACGCCTGGTATCTCGGTTTTATTTGCAAGTGCCAGATTTCAATCTGGCATTGGTGGGGTGCATTTGGCAAGTGCCAGATCCCAATTCTGGGTGTCCACTGGGTCCGCAGTTCGCAATGGACCACAAACCTAGTGAGATCTATGATTTTCTAAACTTTTGAATTTTTTTTTGACCCTCCTCGGTCATTGGGTGGCCCACACGGGCTGTTGTTAAATGTAAACAGGCCCTCTGGCTTAGCGGGGCTGCACTTGGTCCGATCATGACCCGACTGGTCTACACTAATGGACTAAATCTAAGTTAATTAACTTGTGGTACCCTACCACGAGTATTGTGAACGAATGATCCTGTTGCAAATCCTACGTGGACGCCCTATGACACTGTGCTGGTTGGACAGAATGTTACAATAGGATCACACCGTTAGTGTGAAGTTCGGATCATGATCCCTCTAAGGTGGGCCTCAACTTTTAGACGGTCTAGTTTGAGGCACATGCATGCCGTTACACTGCCTGAATACAGTTCTTTTTATAGGTTATTCAGACGTGGATCTCGGAAACAGATTGACTACTCCCCCTTACACTAGCCAATGGCTGGTGGTCGGTGCTCTGTGGGACCCACCATGATGTATGTGCTGCATCCATGCCGTCTATATATTTTTACAGATCATTTTACAGTATGAGACCAAAATTGAGGTATATCCTAATCTCAAGTGGAGCACATTACTGGAAACAGTGTTGAATGAGCGTCCACCGTTAAAAATACTTTGGGGCCATAAAAGTTTTGGATCAAGCTGACTTTTGTTTTTTCCCTTCATTTGGGTATGCATGACATAATCAATATATTGGATGTCAAATAAACAGTGCAGTGGGCCTTAAGAGGACTTTAATGATGGATATCCAATCACTATTGTTTTCATATGGTGTGGTCCACCAGGTATTTATATCTCTCTCATTTTTTAGGATCAAGCCATAAAATGATTTGTAAAAATGGATGAAACACATACATCATGGTGGGGCCCACCAAGCACAGACCACCAGCCACGGGGCTAGTGGCAGGGGGAGTAGCCAGTCCGTTTCTGCGGATCTCCTTGGTACAACTAGGGCTGGGCATCGGTCCAAGTCGGATCGGATTGGGCCCAACCCGGATCGATCCGAAATGCCATTGGCCTGACCCAAACCCGATCCGATCCGGTATTGAGTTCGGGTCGCCTGACTCGGACCAAACCGAAAACTCACTGGATTGATCTGATCCGAGTCCGACTCGGTTAGGAAAACCGAGTCGGATTGGATTAGGCACAGTTGGATCGATAAAAATTTAAAAATAGTTGAAAAAAATAAATATTACTTAATATTTCCAGATCGGATTGGATCGGTCCGAATCGGATCGGATTCCGAATCTGGTCGGGTTGGGTCAGGCCCAACCCGAACTCAACCTGAAAAAGAAATTGGATTTGGATGGGCCTACCCGATCCGCACCGTTCCAGCCCGTCGGATCGATTCGAATCGGGTTGGATCAGGTTGGATCCACTGGATCGGACCCAATTTGCCCAGCTCTAGGTACAACCCGCGAGTTGATATAATTAGCCACCGTCTATGAACAAAATTACTAAACTGCCACCAGGAACCTTTTCAAGAGACGCGGATTGCGTAGTACCCTTAACTGTAACACGTGGCTGCTTCTTATCAGTGCTATGTGAGACCCAACATGATGAATGTGTTTTATCTACGCCGTCCATCCATTTTCTAGATTACTTTTAGAGTATTATATAAAAAATGAAGCAGATCCAAATCTCAGATGAACAACACCACAGGAAAACAGGGGTGATTGAGCGCAAACCGTTAAGAACTTCTTGTGGTCCACAAAGGTTTTGATCAAGCTAGTATTTGTGTTTTCTCTCGTTAGATGGAAAATAAACATTGCGGCTGACCTAGGTAGTTTTTAACGGTGAGCGTTCAATCACCAAATTTATTTTTTTTCCCGTGGCGGGTCCCAATAAGATTTAGACCTACTTCACCTTTGGGTTCATGCCTTAAAATGAGCCGGAAAAATAAATGGACGGCATAGATAAAAATATATACACCATAGTGGCCCCACAAAGCACAGATATGCAGCCACGTGGTTACTTGCCGGCTCAGGAAGTTTCTATGGTGGCGATCTACCCACTAATACTCCCAGCTTTGTGATTTTTCGATGGAGGCCTAACTGTGGGGCGCATCTATCGGACGGTTTGGATGGTAATCACGCTTTGGCGGTGGGCTCCACAAAACTCGGACGTGTGGTAATTACCATATGTTAAGACGGAACTGGGAAGAGTTTGTTATCCTCCAAATCACTAAAAAGCGGTCGTACCTGGCGCCTTGCGGTAGGTACCTACCGAAATCGGATTGCGTACTGAGTTACTCAGTACGCTCTTATCGTACTGAGTAAACTCCGTTGGGCCCACCATGAATGAATCTGGTCCATCCACTCCGTCCATCAATTTTTTCATATTATTTTAGGGGTTGAGACCAAAATTTAAGCATACCCAAAGATCAAGTGGACCATACCATAGGAAACAGTTGGAATAATGATTTCCATGCAGTTAGCTGTGCATACGCAAATGCACTCGCCTATCTTCCACGTGTCACTGACGTGCATGAATCCAGACCCTTAAAATACTGGGGCACATCTGTTAACGCGGCCTACTCTTAAAATCAGGTTTACAAGGCACACGGCTTGGATGGATCCTGACTGTCGGGCCCACCATGATGAATGTGCCTTACATCCACACCATCCATCCGTTTTGACGGTTCATTTTAGGGCATGAACCCGAAAATGTGGCATATCCTAGTCTTAGGTGGGTTGCACCGTAGGAAACAATAGTGGTTGAATACCCACCATTAAAAGCTTCGTAGGATGACCGAATGTCACGTCCCAAATTTGAAAATCGGGCTCACAAAATTTTCGATTGCCGAATTCGGTGCCTACAGCCTTCGTAGTATCCCATTCTTGGCTCCCGGCACCCATATATCAGGTTACGATCCTGGGATCTTATAAGGAGGATTTTCAACGTGAATTTGATTCGTAATAAGCATAACCATAAACATAACCCACAAACAACAATCAACAACTCCATCATATTTCCACTATGATAAAAAACTTTTAAGTACAATGCATAAGGTAAATACAATAACAATATCGAAAGCTGCAGAAGTCCGATACACGATCTAATCTTAATGTTGTTGCAGCGTCCTAGCGTCATCTGCACGCAATGATTGTGCATAAGCTTATAGAAAGCTTAGAGGGTGGTGAAAGTATGTGTGCAAGGTAACAATGCAAGAATGCAATATCAGAGTAATGCGAAAATATACTCGTAAGTCCATGAATGCTATCAACCATACCAAGGTCATGCGATGCAAGATGTATGAATGCTAACGGTCATATCAAGGCTATGCGATGCAAGACCTACATGGCCAAATGTCATATGGAATATGCAACGCAAGCACGCCAGTCCTCAGTTAGAATCCGCATATCAATACAGTTCATCTTTCTAGAATATCACCGAGGTCTAGTACACTCCAAATGACACTGCCACTTCTTAGGCACGCAGTCCAAGTGAGCGTAAGAAACCTCACTATCCACCTAGTCAATAGCCTGTCAATATCTATCCGGCACGTCGATAGCGGAACTATTTATGAGCTGGTCAGACTCAGCCTAACAATTGCCCCTACCATCGGGCGGGTAAGACATCACCCCCTTCTAACCGACCACAACACAGTGGGAGACACAACTTTCTGGTATTCGGCCCTCATGCACTCATACATCTACTTGGTCTAGACATTGGATCATCTTTCATGGTACCATAAGGGTTTGGGGATTTTCACCCTAGGACATCTTTCGCGCCCCCGTGCTTAATAAGTATTTCTGGTATCCAATCATGTCATCCATGCTATATCTACAGAGGCTACAACCCTAATGTCACGAGAGCATACAGTAATCATAATCACACAATGCAAGATGCATGAGTCAGGTAGTTTAATCATGCATCAATCCTGCGCATACCGTGCATTCATGTGGGACAACTCCACTTATCAGGGAGTCCTATAAACAACTTGCTCAATCACAGATGCAATGGTCGACCACATCTCATAACAAGCATGCAGATGATGCGTATGATCATGTATCATAAGGCTATGTTATCACGTACTCATAATCGGCATCGATAATCGGCTTATATACAAGGTGGGGTCCATCATTGGACAACAGACCCATAACATGAAGGTCAGTCCTCAACTATGGATATACCAAATCTGATATTATGGATCCCTCCGTCTACGGCGATGGTGAACTCTCCTCATATCAAGGTTGGGCCTAGGTAGCCTACATAAATTCCTAAGGATCCGGAAAGGGATCCTTCTCTATACTGTCATATAGCTCTGCTAGATGCCCTAGGAGGCCCAAATAAGTCCTAGATGGACTACAAGATAAAAGAAATAATCCTACCAACAACTAATGAGAGCCCAACATCTTTGGTTAGCCCAATGAGAATAGATGGATCATGCAAATGGGGCCCAATGATTAGGGTCAACCCACTTAGAGAATGGGCCTAACAGGGCCTAAGGGAAGGTCATAATGAGGATATTTAACCATCATTACCCATCAATGTGGACATTTAATCAACATTACTCCCAAAGAGTGACCCACATAGCGCTAAACATATAGTGGGCCCATGGCTTCACACATGGGTCTAATATACATTACAATGGGCCTCGCTCAAGGGCCACATATATATCACATCAGGCCTCGCCAGATGGGCCTTATATACATCACATCGGGCCTCACGCATGTGCTACATATACATCATGATGGGCCTCAAATACATTACAATGAGCCTCATCATATAGGCCTCTCATACATCACATTGAGCCTCATCATACATTAAAATGGGCCGCACATATGGGCCACACAAATATCATATCGGGCAGCACCCATGGGCCTCATGTACATCAAGTGAGACCCACCGTCCTAGCTGGACGGTGTGGATAAAGCATTATTATTATATCTACACCATTCATATATTTTTAGAGATCATTTTAAAGCATTATCCAAAAAAAGGAACCATATCGGAATATCATCTGGACTGTACGTACCACAAATAGTAGTGGAGATAATGATTTCACCATTAAACAATTCACAGGGCCCACCATAATGTTTATTTTTCATCCAATCTGTTCATAAGGTCACAAAGACCTGAATTAAGAGGAAAAAAAATTTCATATTGATCCAGAACTTCTGAGACCCTAAACGAGTTTCAATGGTAGACGTTTAATCCTCCGCTAGTTTTTGCAGTGTGGTCCACTTGATAGACAGATCTGTCTTATTACCCGTCTCAAGCTTAAAGACGAGCTCGCAAGTGGATGGACGGTTTGGATATAACACATACCTCTGATCAGGCCCTTAAAACCTGCTAACGTCCATACAGATGGACGGTGTGGAGCAAAACATATGCATTAATGGGGTCCATGTCCAGCTAGAATGGACGGATTGGATATACAACACATACATAAGGTGGGTCCCACCTACAGAGTGCTGGACGGTGTGGATCAGACCCATAGCGCTGGCGTCAATACAATGGGCCCCACCGTCCCAGCTTTATTGAACGGACGACATGGATATATAATACATATATCTAGTGGGCCCCACCCTCACACGTGCCACACGTGTGGGGTGGGTCCCATGCCCTCAAAACAGACAGGCAACATGGATGTACAGATACATCATGGTGGGCTCCCACCTGTCATTGTCCAAGAATGGATGATGTGATATACAACACATACATCTGGTGGGCCCTACCTCCACACGTGCAACACGTGTGGAGTGGGCCCCACAACAAACAATTTGGATATAAAACATATATATCAATGGTGGGTCCCACTGTCCAGCAAACTGGATGGTGTGGATAAACATACCTCATGATCAGGCTCACGCAACTTGCTGACGTTAATACAATAGCTATATAGCTGATGTAAAGTACACCAGCCAATCCATTTCCATGGCAGGTGGGTCCCACGTGCTGGAGTCAGCACGTCATCAAGGTGGGCCCCACGTTTGCATCAAGCTGATAATTGTTGTTTCTGTCTAGGGGTGGTGGACGGTGCCAACAACTGGCCCGTCTAGGCCTTTTGGCCTGTTGGATGGTACTGGCCCTCCAAACCATGGGACCACTTGCTGGACAGGGTGGGTACATATATCACAGTGGGGTACACAACACATGGGAGGGAGGGAGGGAGGGAGGGAGGAGGGAGGGAGAGAGAGAGAGAGAGAGAGAGAGAGAGAGAGAGAGAGAGAGAGAGAGAGAGACGTGCGATGATGGAGGGAGCTTTGCCACTATGAGCTCCCTTCTATGATACAATGCATACATCAAAATGGGTCCTAAATTATATGGGTCTTAAATCAAAAATCAAAATCTAGTGCTATGAACACCTACCGTTTGTTTTCTTCTTTAACTCCTTGGACTCCTTAGCTCCTGAGTTTCTTCTTTAAGGGTGAAGTTTGAAGGGTTGGAGATGAGGGGGTAGGAAGTGGGCCACACTTAACTATTCTCTCCTTAGAGCTTTTCTCTTATGGAAGCTTGGGAAGTGTTAGAGAGAATGAGAGAGGAGAGGGTGTTGTAAGAGGGATGGGATGAGAGGGATGGGTGTGTGTAAGAAAAGGGATGGGTGGTGGAGAGAAAGAGTTGACTTAGGGGATGGCTTGTGTAAGAGAGGGATGACTTGTGTACTTGATTTGCATTTGATTGATTGATGTCATGGATGGTAAAAATTCTCTTGGGATTTGCAACGCGCAGTGTTTTCTTCAAAATAAACGTGAGTCCACAACTCCTTGCATGGGTATCACATCGGTACGCAAGACGCAACGTTGGAACCATGGCGACAGTGCAGTTGCTAAGGTAAAAGTATCAGGTCGAGTTGACTCAAATATACGGGATGTGACTTAGGGTCGCGCGCAAACTCTAATCACAGATCGTGAGTTGCCAGGATTCGACGGGGAGGATCGCGGAAATCTAAGGAAGGGTACGGACTAGGATATGGGCCTTACACCGAATGTTTATTTGACATCCAACCTATTGATATGGTTAAAAATATCTGGATGAATGGACTACATAAATATTAGCTTGATCCAAAAATTTTGTAGCCAACAAATTTTTATTGGTCAATCAATACTGTTTCGTATGGTGTGGTCCACTTTATATTTGGATCTACATCATTTTTGGGATCATAAGATAAAATGATCTTTTGGATTAGATGGACGGTGTAGATGTCCGTCACAGACATCAAAGTGGTCGGACATTCAGGGAGACACCCACCTCGGTGGATGATCCACCGAAGCCGGACCCGGTTTATAAGATGAATCTGTCCTGTGATCTAGTCCTATCTTAACCGTCCATCAGATCTCCACCTATAGGCGATTAGTGTCACCTAGTTTGTGTGAACTTTTGTTCATGGCCCATCCAAATTGGGGCCCACGATTTGGACGGTTTATTCTGACGCACATATATACGGTCAACATTCTGCCACACGATCTGACGAATATTTCCGATATTTTGAAAATCGCATTAATATCACGATAAATGAGATTTTCAAAATTTTGGCATATTTTAAAACTCCCGAGTTTTGTTATATTGATTATTTTAAAACAAGTAGTCATATAGCTTTTATCCTCAATAAGATTTTACCGATAATATCCGGAGAAAACACGAATTTAAATATCTACCGAGTAATTTCGCCGGCCGAGAAATTCCCGAAAACGAGATTTATCACTGTTTCGCCACAGTCAAAAGTCCTAGGTCCCTAGAGACGTGCGGATCGAATGCACCACGTCACATGATGTTATAATTCGCCATTCTCTATGAACGAAATTACTAAACAGCCACCTAGTGGACCCCCGCGATTAAAACTTAACTGCGCAAGTGTACCATGCTCTAGGTACCTACGGGTTTAGATTCGCAAAGCGAGAGCCACGTGGATTTAACATTCATGAAATCCACTCCGTCCATCAGGTACTATACCACATTTTAATCGTTGAACCCAAATAATTTATAAATATAAAAATCAGAGATAATACAAAACATAGGACAAACTTAGATGGAATGTCCACAATCAGTATTTTTAGGGCTCACCTTTGTGTTTATGCACCATCCAATCCATTCATATGATGATGTGCCTCATCATTATATGAAAATAAGAAGAAATCAAAGTACTCAAAATCCCAGCTGGGCGGTACCACATCAATTTTAGAAGTTTAAAGTATAATAATTTTTGGAGAGGCCCACCTGATGTAAATTCAAACTGATGTTTGGGATCAAGCCCAAGAATAAGATGTTTTACCTGATGGACAGCGTGGATTTGATACACGTTAGGTCGTTTCCATTTAAAAATGACTACAGCGAAGAACGCAGGCTTTTTCCATTTTAAAATCCACTCAACGGCTAACGGCAAACCTCATCTGATGCGCGTCTCCGGCGTTTACACGATATACGCGGTTTTTGTAACTGAAAAGTGGGAAACGGATTGGCTTCCCCCCCTGACACCAGCTCCGTGGCTGGTGGTCGGTGACCTGTGGGCCCCACCATGATGTATGTGTTTTATCCATTCCGTTCATCCATTTTTACAGATCATTTTATGGCTTCATCCCAAAAATGAGAGGGATATAAATCTCAAGTGGACCACACCACATGAAAACAATAGTGACTGGATATCCACCATTAAAATCCTCCTAAGGTCCACTATATTGTTTATTTTACATCCAATCTGTTGATTAGGTCATACAGGCCCAGATGAAGAGAAAAAACAAAGATCAGATTGATCCAAAATTTTTATGGTTCCCGAAATGTTTTTAATGGTCCCCCCTCATTCAACACTGTTTCCTGTAATGTGGTCCATCATTTTTGGAAATATACTGTAAAATGATCTGTAAAAATAGATGGATGGCATGGATGAAACATATACATCATGGTGAGGCCCACATAGCACTGACCACCATCCATTGGCTGGTGTAAGGGGGAGTAGCCAATCCGTTTCCGAAAAGTGGGCCCACGTGTCACTAGTAGAGTCCATTGGTAATCTTTCAAAAGTCCCACGGTTCCAGATACCAATCTTGAAAACTATTTTCATCTGAATCTCATTTTTGTTATTAACCGTTCATTTGTGGGCCACGAATCTAAAGGTTAGCATCTTTCTTCATGAGAAAATTTTGTAATTACAGTCCATCTAAGATGAGAAGAAACAAACCAATGGTCTGAAGTACATACCATCTTCGTAGCTCCTTGCAAACCGTTCATCAATGGTACTTAATCCAGTGGTTAGAACTCTCGTATAGATAAATCTTTGCTTTCTTTCTAATTTTTAAAAAAATCAACAGTCCATCCAAGACGGGAGGATTCAAACTAACGGTCCAGATTAACAACTGTGCCGTTGGTACGTACTTTTAACCGTGTGCAACATGGGTCGAACTTTCGTGAGATCCACACCGTCCATCAGTTATGATGCCCCATTTAAGCCCTGAAACTTAAAAATTATGATGATCTAAAATTCATCTGGGCCACACATAGGAAATAGTTAGGATGAGACATTCACCGTTTTGTATTGTTTAAGGTCTATTATGGTCTTTATATGTCATCCCGTCCATTCATTTGGTCGGCCCACAATAAAGTTTATTTTCCATCCAATCTGTTCATAATGTCACAAATAGCTTAAAAAAAATATCATATTAATCCAAAATTTCTGTGACCCCAAAAGGGTTTCAATGGTAGACGTTCAATTCCCCACTGCTTTTTTACAGTGTCGTCAACTTGATATTTGGATATGTCTTATTTTTCGGCTAAAGTCTTATGACGAGATCACCAAGTGGATGGACGGTTTGGATATAACTCATACATCATGATGGGACCCACAGAACTGAGTGACGTCAACACATCAGCCAGAGTCGGTGGTGTGTGGTACACCAGCCAATCCGCTTCCGAAAAAGTGGCTGAAATGTGCAAAACACGGAAGCCGCGTGTCCTATTCTGTTACGTTTTTACGGATAATGAGAGAAACTTTCGTTCTCTGATAGAATGTGATGGATGATACACAGGCAGTCAGAAATTACTTAGAACTGTACACATGCAGACAATTAGTAAAATAAACAGTCCAAATTATGGTAAGTAGTGTAGTTGTATCATGAACCAAAATTCAATCTTATTTGATTATAAGGTCATCAGATTGCTGATAGACACATATTGGACGGTTGATAATGAAAAACACCCAAGGGTCCTATTTCCACAAACAAGTGTCCACAAACCAAGGGTTCATATTGTTAATCTGAAACTTTTAGACAGTGAACTCCACAATCTATTCAGTTGCCACGTGTACTTTTTCTGAATGCCTGAGTATGAAGCGTCACAATCCACCTGAGTATCATATAACTCCTTATCGGGTGCGGATTGGGTGAGGCAGGGGAAATAGCTAAGTGGATGAGGCCCCGACCATGGGCCACGTCAATCTATCTGTTGTATATCCACGCCGTCCATCAGTTTTTCCAGCTAATTTTAGAGCATGTTCCCAAAAATGAAGAAGATCCATATCTCAGTAGGATCACAGCAAAGTAAAACAGTGGTGTTTGAATGGCCACGATTAAAAACTTCCTAGGGCCCACTGTAATGTTCACGTGCCATCCAAACCGTTATCACATATCTTGATGAAGGGAAAATACAAATAACAGCTTGATCGAATACTTCTGTGGCCAAATGAATTTTTTAACGGTTTGAATTCAATCCTTACTATGAGGTCCACCCGAGATTTGAATTTATTTCATTTTTCGGACCATGTTCTAAAATGAGATCACAAAACGGATGGACGGCGTGGATATACAACATATACATGGAGGTGGGCCCCACGATCAGGGCATCACTCTCTACTCAGTTACCCGCTTCACGTAATTCCGTATACTATCACGATTACAAATTACGGATATTTTTACGGGATTAAACGAAATATCAGATATTTATCTGCCAGCTCATCAGTATTCCGATTTTACCCCTGTATGTTCGGAAAAATATCTTATAAGTATCTATTTTCAATTCAAACTCCAAAACCTCTCTGTTTTTACTCTCCCTCTGCTATCTGAAGAAAGCTCGAAGAGCTCTTCAATGGCGGGTGGTGCTGCTATCTCTTCCGGCAATGGAAAGCAGTACGCGGGAAGGATGACTCCTCATGTTATTTTCACTTGCATTATAGCAGCTACTGGCGGTTTGATCTTCGGATATGATATTGGAATTTCTGGTAATTTTCTCTTCGAATTTTGTTTTTTCTCTCGGATCTTGTCTGTAATATGATCCGGATCGTTGATTTGATAGGCCATTTCAATGTGAAAAATAGAAATTACACTATTGTCTTTGATCGAGTAAAACTTGCACATATCAGATGGTTAGGATCGTTTCGAATTTTCTTTTTTAATTTGGTGCACACGATCTCGACCGTCGATTTGACGGGCCATAGAGAAAAAGAGAAAGATGTATAAGACTGACAATGGACGTTCTTTAGGAGAGGTTTTGACACAGGTCCACACGTGTGAGATAAAAGCTTTCAGATCAGGTGCATCTACACGAGTGTAGAGCGCCATATGCATCTACATCCGACACGTGTGCAAATGTGAACATGTGTGTGAGATCTCAGCTTTAGAAAGTGTGAAACGTGGCCCACCTTAAGTGTCAAACGGTCTGATGCATTGAAAGCCCAGATCTTTTACGTGTCACAGTATAACATATACACACACGTGTGGACGTGGATTGAAAGTTCTTCCCATGAACTTCCTACAATGGGAACCTAGGTGGGGCCCACCCGTGATATTTATGAGAAATCCATCCCGTTTATCCGTTTTGCCAGATCACGATGGTACATGGGCTAAAAAATGAGGCAGATCCAAAACTCAAGTGGGCCACACGATAGGAAATCCGCATCCCCCACGTGGACGTTCAAGGCTCTCGTACGGATAGCCTTTCATTGATTGAAATTTACAAATACGGATGGCTAGGATTGTCTCATCGTCTCACCCTTTTATTTAAGGGATATTTACTAAATGAATCCGTCTTTGAGTATACTTAGGAGACCGCACTGTACGTAAGGTTTGATACATATTCACACGTGTGAGATCTGAATTTTCCGATCAAGAGCATGGTCTTCCACGTGGAATTACCGAGCCTTGCTAATTCCACAGGAATGTAGAGCTCCATAAGCATCTACGTATGCCACACATGCAAATGTGAAACACGCGTGTGAGATCTGATATTTAGAAAATGTGAAACATGGCCCACCTGATGTATAAAATGGCTTGATGCGTTGAAAGCGTAGATCTCTCACGTGTTACAATATAACACAGGGTGTGCATTTTAACAACATGTCTATTTTTTTTTTAGCGGTGGGAACTATATTCCATTTTTTCTTTTGGTGTGACCCACTTAAACCTTGAATATACATCATTTCTTTGGCCATGTCCTAACATTATCTAACAAAACTGATGAACGGTGTGGATCTGTCACATTATTCCTGTGGGGCCCACTCTAAAAAATAAAATAAAATAGTGTCCCGCGTCACCGTAACCAACCCCATCTCTCACTCCTCGTGACGCAATCAACCCCATCTCTCACTCCTCTCACCACACGATCTAACCTCTCTACCCAATTTCCTCTCCCATTTAAACTCTCCTCTTTCTTTTTCCACCGTTCTTCATCGGTGGAACCAACCAAATAATCTAGGCCGCTCACCATCAACCCAAGAAGATTTTAACGGCAAACGTTCAACCCCACTATTTCTAGTCTTATGGCCCACACAAATTCCAAATCTGCGTTGAAAGTGTAGATCTCTCACGTGTTACAATATAACACAGGGTGTGCATCGAGTCCAATCGAGTCGAGCCTAGCTCGGCCACTAGTTGACCTTACCTTGAACTCGGCTCGGCTTGGTCCTCAAGCCTGATTGGCCAGTTTGGCTTGGTTCGGTCAGAATCTCGTGTAGTTTGAGCCGAGTTCAAGTCAAGATCGAGATGAGTTCACCATTGCAGTATTTTCACAAACACCTTGGTTGCACCTTCAAAATCTCATTGTATTTGAGACAATAGTAATGGTTTTATAGGTATTTTATGGTACACCTAAGCAATATAAAAATCAAGAAAAAAAGGGTATTGGTTTCATATACATACCTTCCTTGCCACTAGCCACACTTATTTGAGTCATTTCATCAAATACTTGGTGAGCAACATCAATATCGAAGTAACCGAACTTGTTTTTTGAAAGATTGGTGTTTAACTTGTTTATTAAAAGCAGCCGATATCTTGGCCTGATATGATTGTAATCGTTGCTGAGCTGCTAGATGTTTCTTATCAAGCAAATCTAACTCTTTCAGCCTTATTCTTGCATTTTCATCATCTTTTATGGACTGATATATTGCGCTTCTGAGCGAAGCCGCTCCCATTTCAATTGGGATGACTGCCTCTATGCCATAGATTAATAATACGGTGTTGCTCTGTTGCTGTGCGATAAGTAGTTCTATATGCCCATAATGCTTCTTGCAACTGTTCATCCTAATCATGTTTACTCCACACTTATTTATTTTGACGATCGTTTTATTGAACGCCATGCGTCCATTGGTGGGTGATAGTAAGGCAAAATGAATGTCAATGCCAAACTTCGAATATGCCTTGGCGAAAATTTTCTTCGGCGTTGGCGATAATTGTCAATGCTTAACAGGCTTCACCAACACTTGATAGCGATCATTAACGCTTGGCAGCGATCATCAATGCTTATTACTTTTGGCGATGACTTAATATGCTTAAAAGCCTGTTTTGCTTTGGCAATGACTTGATATACTTAACAGCAGTCATCAACGCTTGGTAGCGATCACCAACACTTGATAGCGGTCATTAACGCTTGGCAGCGATCATCAATGCTTATTACTTTTGGCGATGACTTAATATGCTTAAAAGCCTGTTTTGCTTTGGCAATGACTTAATATCACTGAATTGGTTCGATTTGAGTTCGATTCGAGCTATGTTCGATTCAAGTTGAGTCGAGTTGGGGCTAGCTCAAACTCGGCTCAAACACATTTTCTAGCTAAAAAATTCAGCTTGACTGAGCTTCGAATTGAGTCGAATCGAGCTTTTTTGAGTCGAACCGAGCTAGCTTGGTTTGTGTACACTTGTAATAACACATACGCCCAAGTGTGGATGTGCAGGGCTCTCTTAATGATATATTGCCTTTCATCAAATTAAATTTTGCACATTTGAATGGTTAGGATCGTCTCATGTCCCACCCTTTTATTTAAGGAATATTTTACAAAATACACCCATCTTTATCGATACTTAGAAATAACCTCCTCAAAATAATTTCAGAAATATATCAACACTGACATTTTAATAAGCCTCTTTATTTTATTACTTTTTTACTCCCAAGTGGGATTTTTTATATCTTTATCCTCCTGCTCTTGAGCGGTCTAGATTCCCTTTCACCATCTTGGAGATCTATAAGTCCGTCTGTTCTTGAACGGTCGATATCATTTCGACGGATACCACTGTTCAAGGACATTTTCATCATGGTTAGAAATAAGCTATACTTAAATTTAAAAGGTTATAAAATAAAGAGACCTCCTGAAACAATGGTGGTTACACCTAAAGAAAATTCCTTTGTGCAGTTCTATTTAATTTGTCAAAAATGAGTAGTATTTTGTAAAAATCCCTTTAAATTTTGGAAATAAATAATTAGGAAAATAGTGCATTTTGATAGTTTTATGAAGTATCTGAATGGATTTGTGGTACGGTTTTCAGGTGGGGTGACATCGATGGACCCGTTTCTACATAAATTCTTCCCATCCGTTTATCACAAGATGAAAACAGAGGATAATTCTACGAATCAGTACTGTAAGTTCAACAGCGTGCCGTTGACGATGTTCACATCTTCTCTGTACATCGCGGCTCTCATATCGTCGTTCTTCGCGTCATCTGTGACGAGGAAATTTGGACGGAGGATCTCAATGCTGTGTGGTGGGGTCGTCTTTCTCATTGGAGCGATTCTCAATGGCCTCGCCAGAAACGTGGCAATGCTCATCATCGGCCGTTTCCTGCTCGGCATTGGTATAGGTTTCGCCAATCAGGTAAAAATGTACATATGTATAAATATATTTTAAAAATATTAAAAATTTATTGAACTGTGGGGCCCACCGGTGGCTCATCCAATCGTACTTATTCTCAATGTGTGGACCCCACCATGAATGTGTTATATCCGCACCGTCCATCCATTTTGCGAAATTATTTCCAATGTCTTTAGTCCTATTTGCGACCCGATCCCAAACTCTCTCTCCCTCCCTCATCCTCCTCTTCTTCCAAGCCTGACAACTACCCACCACGAGCACACTCCTCCTCTTCTCTGTCCACTCCACTCCCTACTTTCCTCTCCTCTCTCAAGCCGACTTGGAGCCAACTTGACCTAACTTGATACTTCTGACCAGATCAAACTTGGTATAGATCATTTCAGGCCTTACCAAACTCACATTGAGTTAGTCAATCATGCTGGACTCGGTGATGAGTTGGATTGAATTTAGGTTAGGTATATTTCAAAACTGAATCGAGTTGAGTCAGCCCTAACTCAATTCGACTCGACTCGATGCCCTACTTCATTGGTCGGGGTATTTTCACATTCAACACACCTACTTGTGTGGTGTGTTCGCATCACCAAGTTATGTGGGTCCCATCATGAAGTATGTGTTATATCCAAACCGTCGGTCTATTTTTCGAGATAGATCCAAAGATCAAATGGACCATCAAAAAAGTAGTGGAGGATTGAACTTCTACCAGTGAAACCCTAAAGTTTTGGATGAATATGATATTTGTTTTTAGTCTTCATCCAGATCTGGTCTGTGTGTCTGTATGAATAGCTTGGATGGAAAATAAATGTGATCATCGGCGCTACGGATGTTTTAACAGTGAGAATCATTGTCCCACTGATATTTGTGGTGTGGTCCACTTGAGCTTTAGATATAACTCATTTTTGGGCTCATAATCTAAAATGATATTGCCAAATGGATGAACGGTATGGATATAATAAATACATCATTATGGGACCCATGTAACTTTGATCTCCTTTGAACCGTTCGTGTATGGGACCCACCTTGTTCCTTTTATAACATTCAACCCGCTCATGAAGTCGGTCCCACCATGATGTTGGTATAACCCAAAAATCAGGTCTAGACTATCAATAGGTAGGCCACACTATAAAAAACAATACACCCAAAAACATCAAAATTCACATGTGGCCATCGTGATGAATGGCTGAGATCTTCCCTTAAACTTATTTAATAACCCATATTCCACATTGAATTTACAGTCTGTGCCACTATACATCTCCGAGATGGCTCCATCCAACTACCGCGGCTTCCTAAACATGTTCTTCCAGCTCATGATAACAATCGGCATCCTCATAGCTAATCTCATCAACTACGGAACATCCAAGATCAAAGGCGGTTGGGGCTGGCGCATAAGCCTCGCTGGTGCAGTCGTCCCTGCTTTAATCATCACCGTTGGTAGCTTACTCCTCCCTGACACTCCCAACTCCCTTATCGAACGCCACCCAGACAGTCCCGAAAAAGCCCGTGAAATGCTCCGTCGCATTCGTGGAACTGACGACATTGAAGAGGAGTATAAAGACATCTTGGCTGCTAGCATTCAATCTCAGACCGTCACGCATCCATGGAGGAACATTCTCGAGAGGAAGCACAGGCCGCAGTTGGTGATGTCTTTCTTCATACCTGTGTTTCAGCAGCTGACTGGGATTAATGTAGTTATGTTTTATGCGCCGGTGCTGTTTAAGACGATTGGGTTTGGTAGCAGTGCATCGCTTATGTCGGCGGTTATTACTGGTACTGTGAATGCGTGTTCTACGTTGGTTTCTATCTTTACTGTTGATAAGATTGGAAGGAAGGCACTCTTCATAGAGGGAGGGATTCAGATGCTCACTTGTCAGGTAAATTTAAACTAACTTCTAATTACTAACCCTGAGTTAGATCAGGAGTCAGTGAGTTAGCTGGTTGGGTTAAGAAAATCAATTTTATCTATTTAAATAATATAATAGAATAATAAAATGAAAATAGTACTATAGGCTTCCCATGAGGTCGAGCTCTACCCCCATTGAAATCAATCATATGCACCCTTCTATGGTGAGCCAGGGGCTTAGTCAATCAATGACTTAGGTGAGCCAGTAGATAACCACTCATTGACACCCTTATGATTGTTAGATTGTTATTTTTCCAACATCTAATGCGAGTAGATATGGTATAGAGATTCGTCCTATCCATTGTAGTAGCATTTTCCATAATAAAATTTATGTATAAATAGAGCTAGGCAAGGGACGACTCGGACTAACTCATACACGGTCAGACCTAACTTGACTCGAACTGAGTGGGTGAGTGGATCTGAACTGAGGAGACTTCATTCAATTTGAACTCAAACCGAGTCAGGTTTGAACTCAAACCGAGTCAGGTTTGAGTCACCTGGTAAATTGACTCGACCCGAAATCCAACTTGGTACCAAACTTTACGTAAAAAAAAAAAAAAAACCCTAGCAATGCTATGTAGCTGATGGAGAGGCTATAATTCCGGCAAGTGTACTTAGGTTCTAAGTTGTGATTTTAAATTGCGAATACCTGCTGCACCCGACCCCACTTCGTGTTGACTTGACCTGTTTCGGTCGGACTTGGTCCGGATTAGTCCAGGTTTGACCTAGACTAACCAGGTCAGGCATGCTAGACTCAGTACCAAGTCGGGTCGAGTTCAGCTTAGGTGTATTTCAAAACCGGGTTGAGTTGAGTTAGCCCTAACTCGGTCCAACTCAACTCGATTTCCAGCTCTATATATAAATACACAAACACATACATACATACATGAAGAATACTTACACACAATTAGCTATATACTTACACACAATTAGCTATACACACAACTAATTAGCATGCAAGGCCAACCATGATGTTTCTATGACATCTTGCCCATCTAGCAAGATTGTCCTACCATGAAAATAGGATGCTCGGAAAACTCTACTGTCATGAGGCATATAGGTTTAATGGTTTGGATTGATAACTTAAAATTTGGAGCATCCTATATTTCCATGATGAGACAACCTTACTAAATTGGCAAGACATCAAATAAACATTTCAATACTACTACTATTATTATTATTTTTAAAATTTTTTAATTTTAAAATTTTAAATCTAATTCAATTCAAACATCGACAGTACTAACATATTTAAACCATTATCTACATAGAGAAGTATAAATGGACGTACTTTTTTTTTTTTTGAAGATTCGACATAAATCTTATTTTACTAAAATTCTGTCCCAATTATTAAATGAAATAAATAGGATTAGAGATGAGAGATCCAATTCACCCAACCCCATCTAATGTATTTGAAACCCCGTAATTTGTATACTCGCAGGCCGTCGTTGGCATCTTGATCGGTGTGAAATTCGGCCTAACCGGTGTAGCCCAAATAGATAAGAGCTACGCCAACCTAGTGGTGGCCTTTATCTGCCTCTTCGTAGCAGGATTCGCATGGTCGTGGGGCCCACTTGGGTGGCTAGTCCCTAGCGAGATCTTCCCCTTAGAGATTCGATCGGTGGGCCAGAGCATCAACGCCTCGATGAACATGCTCCTCACATTCGTCATCGCACAACTCTTCCTTCAGATGCTCTGCCACATGAAATTTGGGCTTTTCTTCTTCTTTGCCGGATGGGAGTTGATCATGACCATCTTCATCATCGCTCTCTTGCCTGAGACGAAGAACATCCCCATTGATGAGATGATCTTTGTTTGGAGGAAGCATTGGTATTGGAAGAACTACGTTACAGATGAAGATATCCCACAAGGGATCGAAATGGATAAGGGTGGGCCCAAGACAATCGTATGAGTTTTAACCGTTTGAGCTTGAAATAATCGGATATCCATTGGCTTTTTCTGTATATATTGAGGAATTTGAGTTGTTATTAGGATTTTTAGTGTTTTGGACCATTAAACAAAGGGTATGCTTTTGATGATTTTTAAAACTGATTTATTTTTACAGTTTGTTTATTTTTGCTGAGCTACAGCCACACATGTCAATATGGTCACACGTGTTTGTGATCATATCTTTCCATGTTAACGGCCGTATTCCACCCGGCCCCACATGACATTCGGGGGTGTGTTTTCTCAATGATCCAGACCATTTATTTGATGGGACTCTCGTTTCGGTACTCCAGCCGATCCTACACGTCATACACATAAAGGTGGGCCCCACACAGCTTGATGGCATGATCCTACACGTCATACACACGTCATACACATAAAGGAAGTTCCTACGCTGGAAACCTAGGTGGGGCCTACCGTGATGTTTTGAAGACGTTTCTCTTCTTTATTGCAACAATTATGGCAATTGAGGAGTGCCATCTAAATCTGGTTATGTTTCTTTTGATTATTACTCTTTTTTTCTCTTTACAATCTTTCTCAGATAGGCCATGTGATGAACGATCCATATTAAAGGTGGGGCTTCACATGATGGACGATCCGCATCTAGTGGGCCCCACTCAATGGAAGCTTCATATTAGAGGTGAGACCTACATGATGGAAGGTTGACATCAAAGGTGGGCCCACATGATGATCAATGACCAATATTGAATGTTAGGCCCCATATAATGGATCATGAACATCAATGGTGGGTCCCACATGATGGATGGTCCACATCAAAATGTGGCTCCACATGATGGACTATACACATCAAGTGGGTCCCACATGATGGATAGTGGACATCAAAGGTGGGTTCGCATGATGAACTATCCATATTGAAGGTGCCCCCACATAATGAATGGTCCACATCAAGGTAGGCCCACATAATGCACGGTTCACATCAGGTGGGTCCCACATGATCGATGACCCACATCAAAGTATGTCTAAGCATGATGGACTATCCATGTTAAGTGGGCCCCACATCAAAGGTGAGACCCACATGATGGATGATGAACATCTAAGATGGACCCAAGTGATGAACGGTTGACATCAAAGGTGGGCCCACATGACGAAGAACCCGCTCCTTAGGTGGAGCCCCACATAATGATGGTCCACCTCAAGGTGGCCCACATAATGGACAGAGTGGGCCTCACGTGATGGATGGACCACATCAAAGTATAGCCCGTCTTGATAGACAGTGTACATCAAGTGCACCCCAGTAAATGGATGGTCCAAATCCAAGGTCTGTCATGATGGACAACCCCACTTTAAAGGTTCGGCTCACACGGTAGATGATCCATATCAAAGGTGGGCAAAACTCTTATTTGAATGTTTTGCAAAATGTGATTATTTCAAATAAGTTTATTTCAAATAACTACATTCGGAAAATGTGGTCGAATTTTACAGTCTTATTATTATTATTATTATTATTATTATTTTAATGATTTTGGACATAGTGACTCTTTCCAATGGTATGACTGACGAAAGAAATAGATCCAATCTTATTTTTTGGGTTCTTGCCTAAAATGAGCTAGAAAACATAAATATAAAATACATACATAATGGCGTGCCACGTAGCACCTAACACGTGCAATATCCCCTAAATCCACGTACCGAGCAAGGATTGCCTATCGAGTAAACTCTATGGTGGCCACAGTAATGTAGGTATACTATCCACTCCATCTATCTTTCTATTTCGTTTTAGGGCATGACCCAAAATTGTAATGTATCCAAATCTCAAGTGGACCCCACCACAGGAAATAGAATTGAACACCTATTGTTGAAAATTTATTAGGTGCCACAAAAACTTTGGATCAAGCTGATGTTTTTGTTTCCCTTTCATCTATGTTTGTGTGACTTTATGAACAGGGTGGATGACAAATAACCATCACTATGGCCTTAGGAAGGATATGCTTCAATTTTGGGCTTATGCTCGAAAATGAGTTGATGAAATCGATGGACATTGTGTAAGAGATATATACATCACAGTAGGCCCCACAGAGTTTACTTAGCACCCAAAAATGAGATCGATTAAAATCTTAGGTCGACCACACCACATGAAATCACTGGTGATTGAACACCCACCATTAAAGCAAACACTTAGGCTTTATTTCTTGTTTTCTAGCATATTGTATTATTGTTAAACAATACAAGCTATCATAAGAATTGATTACAAGGAAAAAATGAAGTCATATGAAGGACTAATCTTCTCCTTTGCAAATTAATCAATTCCATGTAATTGATAGTTGGGTAGATTGTAGATCTTATCTGATCATGTATTAATTTGCCTTTTTCTAGGTCTAGGTCACAAGTCATTCAATTTAATTTGAATTGTATTCATCTCTAGCATGCCCAACACATACATACACACATTTTACATACAACCATTATATGTCCGAATTGAAGCCAACACACATACATCAATGCAAAACCAATGAACAAAAAAACCCACTTTGTCTACATATCATAGTATCTCAAAACCATAATAAAATATCATAAACTCTACTCCCAAATACAAAGCTCAGTTAAATTAGCTCCTCTACAGGCTAATTCTTTTGCCATTGAGTTAGCTTCCCTATAAACATGAACAATCACACATTTAACACCCACCATCAAATCATTAATCTCATCAAATGCTTCATCAAACCTCTCAGGTGGATCAACGGTTTCATTGACCCATCTAATAATGCTGAGCGTGTCGCCCTCAACGATCAATTTAGAAACGGTCGATAAGAGCTTAACACATCTCATCCCCACCCTCAATGCCTCAATCCCCACCGTGATCGGATCATAATCTTCGAGTGGCCCAGTGTAAGACATTAGTATGTCTCCATGCTCATTGTGGAAGACCCCACCAAAACCTGATGGCCTACTCTTGGTAGGATCTGTACCACCAAAATTCAGCTTGATCCATCCAGGGTGAGGGGGCCACCACCTTTGCCGAAACCTACGGGGCCGTCGATGCTCAGAGAAAAAATATCTCCAATCCTCAAGTGGGCGATCAATGTCATATTTCTCAATGAACGGTTTCGCTGTTATCCTCTCGATATACTCACCTTCATTTCTATGGATCAAAAAGGAGAAAATCACTAGTATTTTGTTACTTAGCTTAGTACCACAAAAAAAAGGGAATTGTAAGGTCCAATTGGAGGGGCCCAGATTATGCATGGAATATCATGAAACATTCAAGCAAGAAAACAGATCTTTACCGGCGGCCAAAAATGCCGGTAACAGCCCAAAACCGCCGGTAATAAGCACATAGTACATACTGCAAAATATTAGACGGTTCAGATTTTCCAATCTAAATAACTTATCAGGTAAAGCATATTCATTGTGGAGACTATCCGGTCAACGGTTTGGATTAGTGAAATATGGCCCCCATCAATAGGTCATGGGCTTTGCAGTTCCTGTTAAGCTGTTTGTTTGGATGCGTTGATAGACTCACCCAATATCGGACCTGATTGGTCGATCTTGGGTTGATCCGAACCATCAACAGCCGTACAAATGTTTGATCTGGTCACCCCTCGAGCATAGAATTGAGAATACCAACGGTTCAGATCATAATCTAAGATGCAATATAAGGGCGGAAAGTGGCCCCCATAACAGTTACTTCAGTGGGGGCCACCGCACCCTATCAAAACTGCAAAATACAAACGATGCTTACACATATTCGAAGTCCTCCTCATGCTCTTCCTCTTCTGGTAGCCGCACCTCAGTCGAAGGAACCCCTTCAATAAAACAATGAAAACTGAAGTTAGCAAAATATTCATCCAAACCATTCAAATAGTGGACCATGGAGAGCGTAGGTTTAATACCGGCTAAATATAATTTTTAGGGTTATGGATGATCTATAATGGGCCAGGCGAGTTGGACGGCTTGGATTGAAAATTCATGTATCCGATCCTGTTTGATGATTGTGCGCATGCGTATGATTAATATACATTCTCCTCAATGAGACAAATCCAATGTGGACCGTCCAAACCAAGGGCCCCAATGTGGATCCAACATGGTCCGTAACTAAATTCCATCATAACATCCTAACCATCCAACTGGAAAATTTTCATGGGCGGTTAAAAAGAGGACAACAAACGGCCAAATCTAACCGTCCATCCTTGGTTATTCTCCCCACCAGACTTGACCCGATGTAAACCCGAACTAGATACTGATGAGTTGGGTCTGGGGCTGAGATCTAGACCTGACTTGATGAACTTGCCAGGTTTGAAAAAAACGAAGAACGCTTTCTTATAGCAACAGGCTCACATCCAACCGTCCAGTTCTTGTTAGGTATCAAATCCCTCTTGAGCCCTCAAGTCCCAACCCATCTATACCATAATTCTAAAACCCAGTCTAGTCATGACTCATCCGAGTCAGGGCTTACACCAGTGACGTAGGGATGGATGGATGTATCGTCTTCATAAGGGGATAATTACTCCGAATTTAGGGAGCTTCTTTAATACTACTTACAGAGATTTCTTGAATTCACGAATAAGAATAAAAAATAGAAATAAATTTTAATAAATTCAAAAATAACTTGATTGATGATAAAAACGAAATTATAACACTTTAAAAATAGTAATTTCAAACTTAGTAAGAAGTTTAAGAATCAAACTCTTCCTAAAAAGGTGACTTACTAAAAATAATAAACTTACAATGATTTTCGGCAAAAAAAATAAGTGTCCTATTTGGATTAACCATATTATTCTCCAAATTTTCTAGGCCCTTATTATGATGAAAAGTTATTATTGAATTAAAACTTAATGTAAATAGTAAAAACGAAATTAAAAAAGACTATCAACCATCCACGTGATGAAATAATTTTGTAAATCCAATACTTCGAATAACTCATTCTGATTTGCGAGATATGCCTTGTTTTAGGGTTCAGATGGTCTTCATCACTTCCACATTCCTTCTCTAGTCAATTTTGCATACAAAAATGTCCATGATCCACTCTACATCAACCAGACCGTTCCAATCTAAAAACTGAATCCTATAATCCATGAAAAAAAAACCAATCAAAGTACATAAAAAAGAGAAGAAAGCTTACTTCGAACCAAGGCCTCCATGTCCACATCAGGGCACACGTTGAAAAAGTGCCACCCAAACCTTTTAAACGGTGTTGGACAATTATCTACATGATCAATTTCAAATTCTTCCGTATAACTCTGCATGCTTGTAATGTGCCACACTTCATCTCCATTAATAAAATCTTCATCTTCTGCAATGCTTCCTAAACTATTCCCCAACAAAATCATCCTATTCAATCGAGTTGGGCACCAATTCGCCTTGAAAATACGTCCGATTTCATCACAAACTAGAAACGGTGTGAAAAACAACGTGGGTTCGTCCACTTTCCTCATACAATAGTCATTCTCAATATAATTCTCATTCTCAGATAGAACTCGGCATCCGAAGGCTTCCATCGCTATCGAATCCGCCCGAGTTGTAATGGGGTCATAGATTTCCATCTCATCAATCCAATAATCGAAGTCGCGTCTCAATAAGATGGCTAGAGATAGTTGGAACTGTGAGATGAAGCTATACTCAATTGAACCTAAGCCGTATATTACCATCTTGAGTCGTGAATTTGGTCCCACAACACGTGATATGTGGGTTCGGATAGATTGATTGTTATGCAATTGGTTGAGTACTTCGTTGTAGAATTCGGAGTCTTGGACTTCTTTGATAGTGACATGAATCTCTTCTATCATTCTCAGTGCTTCTTGTTCGTCTCCCTCCATGATGGAGAGATGAAGAGCTTCCTTCAGTTCTTGTTTTTCATCTCCCTCCATGATGGGGAGATGAAGAACTTCCTTCAGTGCTTCTTTTTCATCTCCCTCCTTGATGGGGAGATGAAGAGCTTCCTTCAGTTCTTCTTTTTCATCTCCTTCCATGATGGAGAGATGAAGAGCTTCCTTCCAATTGATTTTAGGAGAGGTTTTTTTAAGAGTTTTGGTAGCGGCTTTATCATGTGTAATATATAACAGAGAACAATGACTAATAAACGGACGCGGATTTCCGGCCTTTCGCAGGAAGTTGCTGTGGTGGGAATGTAGGTGGGACCCACATTTATGTTGGTGAGAAATCCACACCGTCTATTCGTTTTGTGAGATCATTTTAGGACATTTTAGGACATTTGACCAACAATGAACTAGATCCAAGACCCAAGTGGGCTGGGCTACATTACTGCGAAAAATGGTAAAGAAATGCCTACCGTTGAAACCTTCCTGGTATCCGCCTTGATGTTTTTATGTCATCCAAACCGTTTATAAGGTCAATCCCACTGGGATGAATTGAAAACAAAAGATCTTAGCCTGATTAAAAATTTCTGTGGCTATGCAATTATTTCAACGGCGTCCCATTGTTTCCTCTCGTGTGGCCCACTTTAGGTCTTGGGTACAGCTCATTTTTTGCCATATATCTTAAAATGAGCTCACAAAAGGGATGGACGGGGTGGATTTCTCACGAACAACATTGTGGCCCAACTAATTCCCTGCTCAGTAACTTCCTGCGGAAGGCTTTCGCAGGAAATCCGCGTCCATGTACATATACACTGCCAAGCTACGTGGTGACAGGACCCTGTAGGGTCCACTGTTGTGTGGTCCACTTTATCTTTGTATATGCTTCAATTTTGGGATTGTGTCCTAAAATGATCTGGAAAAATAGATGGATGGTGTGGATAAAACAAATACATCACGGTGGGCCCCACATAGTTGGTTACAAGGGAAGCGGATTTGTAATAACTCACTACACTTAGGGCCCGTTTGGAGGGGTGGATTGGAAGGGATTGAATGGCATTAGGGTGGATGGCATGGATTTCAAGGTAATGATGGTGTTTTCAGTGGATTGTCTTAATATCATGGGATTGCTATATCCCCGGATATGCTATATCGAGGCTGTTTGGTACGCCCGACCGATCCCGGGATTAAACCTCTCATCCCTTCTAATCCCTCAACCAAACACGTCCCAACCAAATTTGAACAGATTAGGGTGGATTGGATGGGATTTAAAGGTAATGATGGTGTTGTCAGTGGATTGTCTTAAGATCCATTGGGATTGCTATATCCAAGGATCAGATCACCTGGTCTGTTTGTCACGCCAGGCCAATCCCGCGATTCAACTTCCAATCCCTTCCAATACCATCCAATCCCTTCCAATCCACCCGTCCAAACGGGCCCTTAGTTTACTGAGTAAATTGTGTGAGGTCCACCATGATTTATGTATTTTATCCACTCCGTCTATCCATTTTACTAGATAATTTTAGAGCTTAAGCCCACAAATGAAGCATATACAATGTTCAAATGGACCACACCATGTGAAACAGTTGAATTCAATATCTACCATTGAAAAATTCTTGGGGCCACAGAAGTTTTAGATCAAGCTTATATCTGTGTTTTCCCTTCATCCATGTTTGTATGATCTTATGAACCAATTGGATGACAAATAAACATCACTATGGGGCCTAGAAAGGTTTCAACGGTAGAAATCATTTTCCTCATTGTTTCCTGTGGTATGATCCACTTGATCTTTGGATATACTTTGATGGAAAAACGGATGGACGGTGTGGATAGACCACAAACATTCAAGCTAGGTGGATGGATGGTGTGGATAAAATAAATACATGGCTCCACATGGTTGGTTACAAGGGATGTGGTGTTGGGGTCACCACCCAATCCGCCCCAGCATACGATTGCAACTTCCCAGTCATAACAGAAACTTCCTGTGAGGGAAATCTTTAGAAGCCTCTCTCATATCAGATTGGCAATTTCCATCACGTGAGCCACACGGTTAATTAATCCAGACCATTGATCTATTTTGTCCCACAGTGCTTTAAATACATGGTCTAGATATGAAAATATTGATCTTTTTATATGTTGCCCACCGTGTTGCGTGTATGCAACAACCCTTGTTAGCCTTGAATTCAACACTCAGATGGGCCACCCCTACAAAATTATATCCAAAAACCTATAATTTCACGTTGTATGGCCCACCTTAGTTTTGGAAGACAATGGTCTTTTAGTACTTCTTTAATCCTAATGAGACACATCAGATGAGCGGATTGGATGGCATTTAAACACCACAGTTGGCCCTATGCGAAACTAATGGTTCATGTTCCATTCCAACTTTTTCTTAGGGTGTGGCCCACCTGAGTTATTGATTGTCATGATTTTAATTTTTGTGATGTAAGATGAGGCAGTGTACCTGATCGACGGTGTTGATCTCATAAATGTTCCACCCACGTGGTGGACTGTGCGCAACGTATACAACGCGAGTTAAGATTGTATGGACCGTCTAATTTCCTTTTTTCGTGTAGGCTCCACGACTACGAGACCGGATTAGGTGAGACCCCAATCCACCGAGGTGGATGGGACCCCTGACTCTGGGGCTCATAGTGATGTTTGTGCCTTAAATCTACACCGTCCATCCATTTTGAAATCTCATTTTAGGACATGATCTTAGATGGACTACACCACAGGAAACAATCTTTGATTGAATCCACACCATTAAAAACTTCATGGATTCCACTGCAATGTTTCAACGGTAGATATCGTTATCTCCACTTTTGTATCATGTAATCCACCTAATCGCTTTTAGATATACTTCAATTTAGGGCTCATGCTCGAAATTGAGTTGATAAAATCAAGGGACATTGTGTAAAAGATATATACATCACAATGGACCCCACAGTTTACTCAGCATCCAAAAATGAGATTGATTAAAATCTAGGTTGACCACACCACAGGAAACAGTGGTGATTGAACACCAACCTTTAAAATCAACACTTAAGCTTTATTTCTTTTTTTCTAGTATATTGCATTATTGTTAAACAATACAAGCTATCATTAACGTAATGAAGTCATTGCTTACAAGGAAAAGAACGAAGTCATATGGAGGACTAATCTTCTCTTTTGCAAATTGATCAATTCCTAGCAATTGATAGTTGGGTAGATGGTAGATTTTATCTGATCATGTATTAATTTGCCTTTTTCGACATCTAGGTCACAAGTCATTCAATTTAATTTATATTATATTTAGCTCTAACATGCCCGGCACATACATCATACATACATGCAATACAACCATTACATGTCCAAATTGAAGCCAACACATTCATCAATGAAAAACCAATGAACAAAAAAAAAAAAAGCCACTTTTTCTACATATCATAGTATCTAAAAACCATTATAAAATATCATAAATTCTACTCCCAAATACAAAGTTCAGTTAGATTAGCTCCTCTACAAGCTAATTCCCTTGCCATTGAGTTAGCTTCCCTATAAACATGAACAATCACACATTCAACATCCTCTGTCAAATCATCAATCTCATCAAATGCTTCATCAAACCCCTCGGGTGGATCAACGGTTTCATTGGCCCATCTGATAATGCTGAGCGAGTCCCCCTCAACGATCAATTTAGAAACTGTGGATAAGAGCTTAACACATCTCATTCCCACCCTCAATGCCTCAATTCCCACTGTGATCGGATCATAATCTTTGAGTGGCCCAGCGTAAGATAATAGTATGTTTCCATGCTCATCGTGGAAGATCCCACCAAAACCTGATGACCTACTCTTGGTAGGATCTGTACCACCAAAATTCAGCTTGATCCATCCAGGGTGAGGGGGCCACCACCTTTGCCGAAACTTACGGGGCCGTCGATGCTCATACTTCCAACCCTCAGGTGTGTCATTCTTGATGTACTCACCTTTAGTTCTGTGGATCAAAAAGGAGAAAATCACTAGTATCGAGTGACTTAGCTTAATACCACTAAAGAAAAGGGAATTTTAAGGTCCAATTGGAGGGGCCCAGATCATGCATGGAATATGATGAAACATTCAAGCAAGAAAATAGATCTTTACCGGCGGCCAAAAAATGCCGCTAAAATCACAAAACCGCCGGTAATATATACATAGTTCATACTGCAAAATATTAGACTGTTCAGATTTTCCAATCTAGATAACTTATCAGATAACCAAATTCATTGTAGGTACTATCAGGTCAACGGTTTGGATTAGTGAAATATGGCCCCCATCAGTAGGTCATAGGCTTTGTAGTTCCTGTTAAGCTGTTGTTTGGATGCGTTTGATAGACTCACCCAATATCGGACCTGATTGGTCGATCTTGGGTTGATCCGAACCATCAACAGCCGTACAAATGTTTAATCTGGTCACCCCTCGAGCATAGAATTGAGAATACCAACGGTTCATATCATAACCAAAGATGCAATATAAGGGCGGAAAGTGGCCCCATAACAGTTACTTCAGTGGGGGCCACCGCACCCTATAAAAACTGCAAAATACAAAAGATGCGTACTCATATTCGAAGTCCTCCTCATGCTCGTCCTCTTCTGGTAGCCGCACCTTAGTCGAAGGAACCCCTTCAATAAAACAATGACAACTGAAATTAACAAAATATTCATCCAAACCATTCAAATAGTGGACCATGGAGAGCGTAGGTTTAATATCGGCTCAGTATGATTTTTTTAGGGTTATGGATGATCTATAATGGACCGCTTGGATTGAAAATTCATGTATCCCATCCTATTTGATGATTGTGTGCATGCGTATAGTTATATACATTTTCCTCTATGTAGACTAATCCGATCAGGAAAAGTACTCTACACTTGACTTACTCGAATACCAATCTGGACCGTCCAAACCAAGAGCCCCAATGTGGATCCAACATGGTCAGTAACTAACGATCCTACCGGCAAATTTTGATGGGCGGTTAAAAAAAAGAACTGCAAACGACCAAATCTAACCGTCCATCCTGGGCTATTCTCCCCACCAGACTTGGACCCGATGTAAACCCGAACTAGATACTGATGAGTTGGGTCTGTTGCTGAGATCTAGGCCTGAATTGATTAACTTGCCAGGTTTGAAATAAAGAAAACGCTTACTTAGCAACAGGCTCGCATCCAACCGTCCAGTTCTTGTTGGGTATCAAATCCCTCTTGAGCCCTCAAGTCCCAACCCCTTTGTACCATAATTCTGGGCTTCCGTTTAGTAGCGTGGATTTGGAACCCTTGGTTTTGAAATCCTCTTGTAGTGTTTGGCATCCTGGATTAAAAATCAACTTTAATCCAAAAATACCTATGCATGTGTATTTACACGTACCGGTTTGAATTTAATATTAAATCAACTTTATCTTTAATTAGTGAACGAACCTAATGTTTGACACAATGGTTATAATAAGCCCCTTGATCCATTGCAAGTGGTAGACTAAGTGAAAGATACCTGGTTTTAACACTGAGGTCTTGGTAAAAATTAAAGCCCCCTTAAATATATACTTTGCCCGGAAATGATGAAATTCTAAATCTCAAATGGCTACAAATACAAGATCATGACTAACCAATGAGTTTTAATTGTTGATTTACATGGACAATGTTTGAACGGCACTGATCATCATATTAAACTAATTATAGTGATGCAATTGATAATCTAATTATTTTAAGATATCATTAGTGGGCCATGTATCCAATAGATTAATACACATGCAACTTTGGAAGGATTTTAGATATGATCCAAGCTTTAGCTGTGGATTTCAAACCCCCTTTATTTGAAACCCCCAGTTACTTTATGGTGCCAAACGAAAAGGGGATTTGAAATCCCATGGTGCCAACAACCCTTGAAATCCGGTCCAGTCATGATTCGTCTAATTCAGGGCTTACACCATACTCTTCCAGTCTAAAATCTAAATCCTATAATCCATGAAAAAACCAATCAAAGTAGATAAAAAAGAGAAGAAAGCTTACTTCGAACCAAGGCCTCCATGTCCACATCAGGGCACACGTTGAAAAAGTGCCACCCAAACATTTTAAACGGCGTTGGACAATTATCTACATCAATTTCAAATTCTTCCGTATAACTCTGCATGCTTGTAATGCGCCATACTTCTTCTCCCTTGTAAAAATCTCCGTATTCTGCAATTTTTCCTAAGCTATTCCCCAACAAAATCATCCTATTCAATCGAGCTGGGCACCAATTCGCCTTGAAAATGTATCCAATCTGATTACAAAAAAGATACGGTGTGAAAAACAACGTGGGTTCCTCCACCTTCCTCATGCAAATCTCATTCTTTGACAGAACTCGGCATCCAAAGGCCTCCATCACCATCGAATCGGCTCGAGTCGTTTTGGGGTCATAGATTTCCATCTCATCAATCCAATAATCGAAGTCGCGTCTCAATAAGATTGCTAGAGATAGTTGGAACTGTGACCTGAAGCTATACTCAATTGAACCTAAGCCGTATATTACCATCTTGAGTCGTGAATTGGGTCCCAAAACACGTGATATGTGGGTTTGGATAGATTGATTGTTATGCAATTGGTTGAGTGCTTTGATGTAGAATTCGGAGTCTTGGACTTCCTTGATAGTGACATGAATCTCTTCTATCAATCTGATTGCTTCTTGTTCGTCTCCCGCCATGATGGAGAGATGAAGAGCTTCCTTCACTTCTTTTTTATCTCCCTCAATGACGGGGAGATGAAGAGCTTCCTTCAGTTCTTCTTTTTTGTCTCCTTCCATGATGAAGGAGAGATGAAGAGCTTCCTTCTGATTGATTTTAGGAGAGGTTTTCTTAGAATTTTGGTAGCGGCTTTATCATATGTGTAATATATAATAGAGAACAATGACTAATAAACGGACGCCGATTTCCGGCCTTTCGCAGGAAGTTCCTGTGGTGGGAATGTAGGTGGGACCCACATTTATGTTGGTGAGAAATCCACACCGTCTATTCGTTTTTAGGACATTTGACCAACAATGAGCTGGATCCAAGACCCAAGTGGGCTGGGCGCTACATTACGGCGAAAATGGGAAAGAAATGCCTACCGTTGAAACCTTCCTGGTATCCGCCTTGATGTTTTTATGTCATCCAAACCGTTTATAAGGTCAATCCCACTGGGATGAATTGAAAACAAAAGATCTTAGCCTGATTAAAAAATTCTGTGGCTATGCAATTATTTCAACGGCGTCCCACTGTTTCCTCCCGTGTGGCCCACTTTGAGTCTTGGGTCTAGCTCGCGTTTTGATATAAATCGTAAAATGAGTTCATAAAACGGATGGACGGGGTGGATTTCTCACTAGCATCATGGTGGACCCACCTAGATTCCAGCGCAGGAACTTCCCGGAGAAGGCTTTCAGGAAATCCCCGTCCCATGTACATATACACTACCTAGCTACGTGGTGTCAGGACCCTGTGGGGCCCACTGTGGTGTGGCCCAGTTTTATCTTTGTAAATGATCTAGAAAAATAGATGGATGGTGTGGATAAAACAAATACATCATGGTGGCCCCACATAGTTGGTTACAAAGGGTGGCCGATTTGTAGTAACTCACTGCACTTAGTTTACTGAGTAAACTCAGTGAGGTCCACCATGATTTATGTATTTTATCGGCTCTGTCTATCCATTTTATCAGATAATTTTAGAGCTTAAGCCCTTAAATGAAGCATATACAATGTTCAAATGGACCACATCACATGAAACAGGTGAATTCAATGTCTACCATTGAAAAATTCTTGGGGGCCACAGAAATTTTGGATCAAGCTTATATTTGTGTTTTCCCTTAATCCATGTCTGTATGATCTTATGAACCGGTTGGATGACAAATAAACATCACTGTGGGGCCTAGAAAGGTTTTAACGATGGCAATCATTATCCTCACTGTTTCCTGTGGTCTGATCCACTTGATCTTTGGATATACTTCAATTTTGGGCTAAACCCATTATATTAGATGGAAAAACGGATGGACGGCGTGGATAGACCACATACATTCAAGCTAGGCCCAACTGAGTTTACTCAGTAGGATAAGAGAACTCAGTACACATTCCGATTTCGGTTACAATGGATGTGGTGTTGGGGTCACCACCCAATCCGCCCCAGCATAGGATTCCAACTTTCCAGTCATAACAGGAAACCTTTTTGTGAGGGAAATCTTTAGAAGCCTCTCTCATATCAGATTGGCAATTTCCATCACGTGAGCCACACGGTTCATTAATCTAGATATGAAAATACTGATTTTTCTATATGTTGCCTGTAGACATGCGGTTAAAATAAGAAAGGGGGCCCACCGTGTTGCGTCTATGCAACAATGGACGCGGATTTCCTGCGAAAGCCTCTGGGATGAAGATCTTGCGCAAGGATTTTGGGTGGGGCCCGCTGCAATGTTTGTGAGAAATCCACTCCATCCATTCATTCATTTTTTGAGCTTATGTTAGTACATGCTACCACAAATAAGGTTTATCTAAAACTTAAATGAGCCACACGATAGAAAACAGTAGGGATTTAGTGACCACCGTTGAAACATTTATATGGCCAAAAAAGTTTCGTATCGAAGTTCTTAGTGTTTGCATTTCATCTCAGTTAAAATGACTTTATAAACGGTTTGGATGAAATATAAAAATCAAGGTGGAGCCTAGCTTCAACGGTAGGCATTCCTTTTCCTCCTGTTTCATCTCGTATGCCCAACTTAAGTTTTCAATCCTCCTCATTTTTGTTAGCATGTCTTAAAATGAAATTAAAAAACAGATGAATGGTTTTGATTTCTCTCAAACATCGCAGTGGGCCCCAACTAGAATCCTTGCGCAGGAACTTCCTTGGAAAGGCTTTCCTAGGAAATTCGTGTCCCGCAACAACGGACGCCGATTTCCTATGAAAGCGTTTTGCTGGAAGTTCCTGCGCTTGGGAACCCAGGTGGGTCCCACTGCGATGTTTATGAGAAATCCACCCTGCTTATCCATTTTTTGTGTTAATTTTAAGGTATTAGAAAAAAAAAAAAAAAAAAAAGAACGAGATCCATTGCTTAAGTGGGCTGTGAGAATTGAATATCCACAGTTGAAATATTCATGGGGCCACAGAAGTTTTGAATCATGTTAATAGGAATGAGGTTATGAATGGTATAGATGGCATGTAAACATCACTGTCGACCCCAGGAAGGTTTCAACGGTAGGAATTTTCCTAACCACATTCTCTTTTAGTGCGGCCCACTTGAGTCTTGAATCTTGATCAATTTTGGTTTGATAATAAAAAATGAGCTCAGAAAACGGATTGACGGAGTGGATTCCTTACAAACATGAGGGTGGGCTATCCTCGTCCTGCACCAACCCTTGTTAGCCGGATACGGATTGGCTACTCCCCCTGACACCAGCCAATGGCCGGTGGTCGGTGCTCCGTGGGACCCACCATGATATAGGTGTTTCATCCATGCTGTCCATCTATTTGGACGGATCATTTTACATTATGAGACCCAAAATGAGGTATATCCCAATCTTAATTGGATCACATTACATGAAACAGTGTTGAATGAGCGTCGACCATTAAAAAACATTTTGTGGCTTTTATGGATCAAGATGATTTTTGTTTTTTCCCTTCATCTGGGCCTGTATGACCTAATCAATATATTAGATGTCAAATAAACAGTATGGTGGGCCTTAGGAGGATTTTAATGATAGATATCCAACCACTATTGTTTTCATGTGGTGTGGTCTACATGAGATATAAATACCTCTAATTGTTGGTATCAAGCTATAAAATGATCTGTAAAAATGGATGAACGGAATGGATGAAACAAATACATCATGGTGGGGGCCATAGAGCACCGACCACCAGCCCCATCAGGGGGAGTAGCCAATCCGTTTCCTTGTTAGCCTTGAATTCAACACTCAGTTGGGCCACCTTCATAAAATTATACCTAAAAACATATAAATTCACGTTGTATGGCCCACCTTAGTTTTGGAGGACTGATCTTTTAGTAATTCTTTCATCCTAATGAGATACATCAGATGATCGGATTGGATGGCATTTAAACACCACAGTTGGCCCTACACGAAGCTAATGGTTCATGTTCCATCCCAACCTTTTCTTAGGGTGTGGCCCACCTGAGTTCTTGATTGTCATAATTTTAATTACTGGGAGGTGAGATGAGGCAGTGTACCTGATCGACGGTGTTGATCTCATAAATGTTACACCCACGTGGTGGCCTGTGCGCAACCTATCCAACGCGACTTAAGATTGCACGGATCTTTTAATAACCGTCAAATTTCCCTTTATTTTTTCGTGTCGGCTCCATGACTGCGAGAGCGGATTATGTGAGACCCCGGATCCACCGGACCACTGACCATGGGGCTCATAGTGATGTTTGTGCCTTAAATCTACACCGTCCATCCATTTTGAAAGCTCATTTTAGGACACGATCCCGAAAATGAATCTGACTCAAATCTTAGATGGATTACACCACAGGAAACCATCTTTGATTGAATCCACTCCATTAAAAACTTCATGGATTCCACTGGAATGTTTATTTGCCACCCAATCTGTTGATAAGGTTACAAACACTTGTATGAAGAGACCACACAAATTTCATCTAGATCCAACGCTTCTGTGGCCCACAAGAAGTTTTTAATGATCAATCACCACTGTTTCCTGTACTATAGTCCATCTGGGATTTGGAACTGCTTGATATTTTGGATGGACGGTGTGGATGTAGTCACATACATCACAGTGGCCCACGGTCGGGGTCCCACCCACCTTGGTGGATACAGGTCTCACCTAATCCGCTCTCCCTGTAATTGAGCAACACAGTTCAGTAATCCAAACCATTGATCTCTTGTTGCCCATTGTAGATGGACCATACCTTCAACGTTCCCTTATAACAGTGAAATAACAACCTTTGGATTTGTCGCCTATATATGGACGGTCAAAAAGAGAAATACAGGGTTTATCCAGATCCGATGGAAAAAATTCCGACGTTTGGTGAGTTTGAGAGACCATACAGAACTTGGACCCCACTCATTAGAATTTAAAGCTTGTGTGTACCATTCAAAGATGAAGAGCAACGTGTCATTGAGCTTTTCCACATAGGAAACCCGGCAATAGAGAGAAGAATTGGGGAGGTAACACCCGACTTCGGCCAGGCTAGGACTTTGGGCCCAGTGTGATGTATGTGTTGTATATCCACGCCATCCATTTGTCTCAACAGATCATTTAACAACATGGTCCAAAAAAATGAAGCAAATATAAATCTCAAGTGGAACATTCCACATGATATAATGATATGATTGACTGCCCACCATTAAAAACTTTACGTGGCTAATTTAAAACTCGAGTGGACCACGCCAAGATTAAAAACTGAAAAAAGACTTTACTACTATTGAAGCCTTCATGTGCTCCACCTCGTATATTTATATGACATCCAAACCGTTTATAAAGTTATTCTTAACGTGATGAAGTAAAATCACAAAAAACTTAGTGTTGTAAGTAGCTTTTATAGCCGAATAAATGTTTCAACAATAGCCATTGAATCTCATTATTTCCTCTCATGCAGCATACTAGAGTTTTAGATCCACTCTAGGTTTGATATAATATATTAAAATGATCTCGCAAAACGGATGGACAGGTTGGATTTCTCACAAACATCATTGGCCCCACCTAGCATCCTAGCATGGTAACTTCGTGCGTAAGGAGGTGGGTGAGTAATAGAGCGTCTCTCTCCGCAAGTCTGCAACCAATTATTCAAAAATAACATCACAATGATGAAACCAGCCGATCTATGCCTTCATATTGGAGATTCGGTAGCACCTCCATTGACAACATCGCTTGGTTGGTGTTTCAAAACACCGTCCTAAATGGAATTGAGAGATCAATTCAATGGTTCTATTTTCTTAAGTTAGATATATTATTAACATGATTAAGCATAATTAATAATAATATACAAAATAAGTAATTTCCTAGACTAGTTATTAAGTGCATGAACGATATGACATGCAGATGCATGTCCCACCAATAACAACAACTTCAATATAATATCGACAACTTTAATATTTCATAACCCCACAATATCCACAAAAATATCCAATGTATTATAATGTGGATTTTCTCCAACAAGTTATAGCTCCAACAAAGTAGCTCCAGGAACTTCCCAGTCACCAAGTGGATCCTTGATGATAGACGCCATGGGTCCACCGTGATATATAATTTACATCCATGCTGTTCATCTGCATTCCAGATCATTTTAGCACATGAGACCAAAAATCAAGTAGATCTAAAGCTTAAGTGAACATATACTACGAGAAATCCCTTTCTAGTAGGCATTCCTTTCCCCACTGTTTCATCTAGTATGGTCCACTTAAGTTTTGGATCCTCCCCATTTTTGGTCGAATGTCCGAAAATGATATCAAAAAACGGATGTACGGGTTAGATTTCTAATAAACATCACGATGACCCCACCTTGCATGCCAGCGCAGAAAAAAAACTTCATAGGGATTGGCTAACTCTTATGGGTCACGCCACAACTGATGACATCAGCTTAGAAAAAAAAAAATACATAAGAATTACGAAATATATTTTCTCTTTCGCACTCCCATTTTCTCTCTCCATAAAAAGATTGACGTGTGGAACTTCAGTCGCCAAAAACCAAAGAGATGCAAAGCTTGAGTGGCCCACAACAACACATAAAGAAATGGGGATTAAACACTGCCGTTGAAACCTTTCTAGAGCACGCTTATTTCTATCTAACCTGTTTACATGGTGCGACGGAAGGAAAAACACAAATATCAACTTGATCAGAATCTTCGTTAGCTCTAGGAAGATTTAAATGGTAGTGCATAGAATTCTCACTGTTTCATATGATGTGGTCCACTTGAAATTTGCATAGCTTTCTTTTTGGGCTTATGCCCTACAATATCAGAAAAATGGATGGATAGTGTGGATCTAATTACACATCATGGTACGGCCCAATAAATTCCACGTGTCATAAACATTGGGCTTTGCTTCTCCCTCTCCAGTCGGATTGGCTACTGCCAATTCATTTTGGGGCGGCCATTTTGGACGGGTTTGGCTGGTGAGTCGAACACAAGCCCAAGCTATGTGGGCCCATGATAATGTATATATTTTATCCACGCTGTCCGTTTATTTTTGAACCCTATTTTAAGGCATGAGCCCAAAAACTAAGCGATATAAATATCAGGTAGACCACACCATCTGGAAACAGTCGGGATTGAACTCCCACCGTCGAAAATTTCTTAGGCCACACCGTAATGTTTATTTTCCATCCAACCCATTGATTAGGTCATGTAACCCTAGATAAGGTTAAAAACAAGCATCAGCTTGATCCAAAGCTTCTCTAGCCTTTGAGAAAACTTCAATAATAAGAGTTCAATCCTCACTGTTTCCCGTGGTGTGGTCCCCTTGGGCTTTGGATCTACATCATTTTGAACCAGTCGCCTTAAAATGAACTGGAAAAATGTATCAAAGGCATGGATATAACAAGTTCATTACAGTGGGGCCCACAGAGCTTTGAGGCCAATTAGCTAGCGGGTAACCAGCCAAACCGCGTTTTCACTCTTCCGTTTTGGTAGCGTCAAGGTCTCGTGGGACCCACGTACCGTGGAGTAAGGGGGAGTGGATCAGGTAACGTGTTACCCAGGTAACACGGGCGTGGATCGGATACTGACAATGTCAGTAGCCACATGGCTACTGATGTGACGTCACCAAGCTCTGTGGACCACCATGATGCATGTGTTGTATCCATACCGTCTAACCATTTTTAGAGATCGTTTTATGGCATAATAAAGAGAATCAGATAGATCTAAAGTTCAAGTGGACCCCATCATAGAAAATAGTAGAGACAGTGACATCCACCGTTCAAAACTTCTCAGGGGCCATAGTAGTTTCCGATGAAGCTGATATTTTTATTTTCATTTTATCTATCTCTATGTTAACTTATGAATAGGATGGATCTCAAAAATACATCACTGTGGTCCTTATAAATGTTTCAACAGTAGGTGAGACGGCTCCCACAGTTTTCTATAGTGGGTCCACTTGAAATTTAGATCTATCTCATTGTCTTTGTAATGGAATAAAATAATCTGTAAAAATGGTTGGAAGGTAGGGATAAAATACATGCATTATAGTGGGTGGGGTCCACATAGCTGGGTGACGTCAGGACCTTGTTGGTATCCAATCCGCACCCAGGTGACACGTCAGTGGGTGTTACCCTTTGCCGTGTGGATCCCACCTTGATGAATGTGTTATACGTAGTAGTTTTTCCATATCATTTTTGGACACGGTCCCATAACTTAAGCAACTGCAAATCTTGAATGGGCAGCACAGGGGAAACAAGGGTGATTGAATGCCTGTTATAAAAACTACTAACAACGTCATCAACCTCACTACAACAACAATGGCCTATATGGCTGATTTTTCCTTATATGTGAAAATCTACAACTGTAATTAATAGCAGTGGACCCATGGCAGAACAAGTATCCACCGTTGTTGTTGCCCTCACTATATGTTGGGGGCCTTGCACAAAACCTTAAGATCTAGCCTCCCAGAACAAACCAGAATTATGGGATAATAAAGCAATGAAATAAATCAAAGTACAAACTACACAATACGAGAGATTTTTACATGGAAAATCCTCAAAGAGGTAAAAACCACGGGACCTCATTCAGATCAACAATCCACTATGAAGTAGAACGTTACAACCTTCTTCACTCTCGCAGGAGTGGATAAACAATAAAAGAATAAAAGAAAAACGAAGATATCTCATCGATCATGAGGACGTAGAAGCGTTGAGATATCGATTGCATAATAGATCTCCTCTACAAGCATAACCTCCCTTCCACAAGCTTCCTCTCTCTCCTTTTTTTTTTCCTCTCTCACACACACACCTTTGATAGCCTTAAACCCTTTAGCAAACCCTTGCAAAGCTTTAGGAAACTTTCTTGCATTACCTAGAAAAGCCCTAAGCATCCCTATTTATAGTTTAGGAAACTCCTCCCTTACGAAAAGGCTTCAAAATTTCACAATCCGCACAAAATTGCGGAACGAATCTGCGTAACCTCGACTAGTCGAGCAATGTCCTCGACCGTTCGAGCGACCCACTCGACCGATCGAGCACCTCGGAGAAAAAACATTTGATGGTCACTGGACTTTGAGTTGAGCCCCACTCGACCAATCGAGCGCCACCCACGACCGGTCGAGTAGCGCGGTGAACTACTCCGATTTTCAACCTACTGCTCTATCTCTCCTCTGAATTGAGGAGGAAAAATTCCATCAAATCTCCCCCTTTCTGACTTAAGAGGAATTTACCTTTTTCAAGTCAGCCTGATTTCTACAAACCTCAAACTTACCCTTGAGCAAAGCCTTGGTCATCATGTCTGACTCATTGTCGTTCGTGTGGACCTTCTCAAGCTGTAACACATTTTGTTACAAAGTATCCCTGATCCAGTGATACCGAATCTCATTGTGCTTTGAATTGGAATGCTGACTTGTATTCTTGCTCAAGTGTATAGCACTTTGACTATCGCAATAGACCACGTGCTCCTCCTACTTCATGCTAAGTTCCTGTAGAAACATTTTCATCCAAAGCATCTATTTGCATGCCTTTGTGACCGCAATGTACTCGGCCTCTGTCGTCGACAATGCTACAACCTTCTGCAGCTTGCTCTGCCAAGAGACCGTTCCCCTGCAAACGTGAACATGAACCTCGATGTAGACTTTCTGGAGTCTATGTCACTTGTCATATCTGCATCTATGTAGCCCTCTAATATAGGTTTACCGTCACCATAACATAGGCTCAACCTGGATAAGTCTCTTAAATACCGCAGTATCCACTTCACCGCTGCCTAATGCTCTTTGCTAAGATTGGTAAAATACCGGCAGACAACACCAATCGCATATATTATGTCTGGGCGTGTACACACCATAGCATACATCAAACTACCTACAGCTGACGCGTAGGGTATCTCTTGCATCTCTTCCACCTCTGCCTTCGTCTTGGGACACTACCTATCACTCAATCTGAAGTGACCATCCAGTGGAGTACTGACCGGCTTCGCGACATTCATATTGAACCGCTCTATGACTTTCTTAATATACAGCTCTTGTGACAGCCAAAGCTTCTTGCTACTTTTGTCATGGGTTATCTTCATTCCTAGGATTTTTTTAGCTGAGCCCAAGTCTTTCATCGCAAATGACTTGCTCAACTCCTGTTTCACCTGTCAAACTTTCTTGGTCGGATCCCATAATCTGTAACCTAACTTTTCATCACCGTACCCCAAAAACACACACTGCCTGATCTTCATATCGAGCTTGGACCTCTCGTCCTTTGGTACGTGAACAGATGCCCTGCATCCAAACACCCTGATATGACTGTACGATGGATCCAGTCCAGTCCACACCTTCTCAGGCACTTCTCCATTCAATGGGGCTGATGGAGACTTGTTTATTAGATATATTACCGTGTGCATTGCTTCTCCCCAGAACATCTTGGACAACTTTGCATGGGATAACATGCATCTGATTCTCTCAACAATGGTGCGTTTCATTCACTTAGTCACACCATTATGCTAGGGGGTCTTGGGAATCGTCTGTTCATGTCATATACCCAAGGACTTACAATACTCATGAAAGTCGCCAACGTATTCACCACCATTGTCAGTGCAGATGCACCTCAATGATCTACCTGTCTCTCTCTCGACCATATCATGAAATAATTTAAACACACTAAAGACCTCATCCTTGGATTTCAAAACATAAACCCAAACCTTCCTAGATGTATCATCTATACGAGTAACAAAATACAATGCCCCACCTAAGGTTTTTGTCCTCATAGGACCACAAACATCAGAATAAACCAAATCTAATCCATGCACTTTATTAACATGAGAAGTAGATTTAATAAATGAAACTTTTTACTGTTTCCTTGATAAACAATCAATACAAGTTTTGAGAGGTATACCTGTCATGTCTAGAAGGAGTTGCTTCCTCGCTAGTAGCTAAAACCTTTTTTCACTCATGTAGCCTAGAAGCCTGTACCACATGTCAATAGCTGAATCTTCCGCTGCATTCAACCCACCCTTGCACACACTGACACTTGCCTTGTAAAGGGTGCAACATTCTTTCCTCTGGCTACGATCAACGAACCTTTGATGAGCTTTCAGCGCCCACCAGCAAATCGACTTTCATAGCCATCATCATCCAACGTTCTTATCGACATTAAGTTAAGGCGAAGGTCTGGGATATGCCTCACATCCCTAAGAACCAATGTGCAACCTACATCAGTCTTCACACAAATATCACTGACCCCTACGATCTTCGATATGCCAGAATTTTCCATCTTCACGGTCCCATAGTCTCCTGACTTGCAGCTTGTGAAGAAGTCCCTGCGTGGAGTCGCATGAAAAGAGGCTCCAGAGTCTATCACCCAGTTGGTGTCTTGACTCGTAGCCATGGAACAAACAACATGATCTGCTGAAAGAATAACTACAACGTCGCCATTTGAAGCGACCGCAGTGGAATCTGATTCATCTTCCTTCTCCTTTCCTTTTCCTTTTTTGTCGTTCTTATTCTTACGACATTCATGCTTATAGTGGCCCTTCCTGGCATAATTCAAGCATTCAACATCCTTCCCGGTACTCGACTTGCCTCTTAATTTATCTCGGACCTTCCCGTCCTTCCTGTTCTTTCCTCTCTCCCGTTCCTGTGTCATAAGGGCCTCCTGCTGAGTAGACCCTTGAGACTTCCTCCTTGTTTCCTCATTGAAGAGATAGCTAGTAACCTATTCCATGGATACCTTTCTGTCTGGCGCGGAGTTACTTAGAGACACCACTAATATCTCCCAACTGTCAGACAATGAATTAAGCAATAACAAAGCCTATAATTCATCATTTAGGACTATCTTTATAACGGAGAGTTGGTTCACAATATTGTTGACTTCATTCATGTGCTTAGCCACAGAACCACAATATTTGAACTTGAGATTTATAAGTCATCTTATCAGGAAGATTTTATTACTAACTGTCTTCCTCTCATACAACCCTTCCAATTTCAGTCATAGGCTAGCGGCTGAGGTCTCTGTAGACACATGGTGGAACACAGAATCGTCCATCCATTGTTTAATAAACCTCACCGCCTTCCGGTCTAATTTTTCCAATCATCATCAGACATATCCTTGGATTTTGCTGATATGCCTAGAATTAGAGAATATAAGTCCTTACAATAAAGCAAGTCTTCCATCTTAGCCTTCCATATGGTCCAGTTAGAACCATTGAGGTTGATCATCCTTGCTGAGCTACCTTTCATAATTCAGAACCGATCCCACTTTGTTCAATGAACATAGCTCTGACACCACTTTGTTGGGGGCCTTGCACAAAATCTTAGGATATAGCCTCCCAGAACAAACCAGAATTATGGGATAATAAAGCAATGAAATAAATCAAAGCATAAACCACACAACATAAGAGATTTTTATGTGGAAAACCCTCAAAAAGGTAAAAACCACGGGGCCTCGTCCAAATCAACAATCCACTATGAAGTAGAACGTTATAACCTTCTTCACTCTCGCAGGAGTGGATAAACAATAAGAGAATAAAAGAAAAATGGAGAGATCTCACCGATCATGGGGACGTAGAAGCGCTGAGATGTCGATTGCACAGTAGATCACCTCTATGAGCATAACCTCTCTTTCACAAGCTTCCTCTCTCTCTCTCTTTCTCTCTCTCTCTCTCTCACACACACACACACACACACCTTTGATAGCTCTAAACCCTTTGACAAGCCCTTTCAAAGCTTTAGGAAACCCTCTTGCATTACCTAGAAAAGCCCTAGGCACCCCTATTTATAGTTTAAGAAACTCCCTTTCGCATCCCTTGCGAAAGGGCCTCAAAATTCCACAATCAGCACAAAATCGCGGAACAAATCTGCGTACCTCGACTGGTCGAGCAGTGTCTTCAATTGGTCGAGCGGCCCACTCGACTGGTTGAGCACCCCAGAGAAAAAATATTGGATGCTCGCTGGACTTTGAGTCGAGCCCCACTAACCGGTCGAGCGCCACCCACGACCGGTCGAGCAACCCACTCGACCAGTCGAGCAGTGCGGTGAACTACTCTGATTTTCAACCCACTGATCTATCTCTCCTCTGAACTGAGGAGGAAAAACCCCATCACTATATATTTAATGGTGGATAGCTAATCTGCAGCTGTTTTTGTGATTATTATGAGGGAAATATCTGTCGGTTTATATCATTAAAATAGATCAGCAATCCCTATGGTGTTCCGTGAATATAAATTATAGTGGCAGATATATCTGATGCTATAGGTGCTACTAATCATATATTAATATCATGGATGATTATATTATCCACCACAACCATCCCTGTTACAAAGATTGGTATGAAAAAAAAAATATTGCAGCTGCCTATTACAAGCAGCTGTTGTATTTTGTAAAGAAAGATCATCAGATTGGAATTTATTATTATTATTATTATTTTGATCGGACTCTTAGTTAATGACTTATTTTCTTGATGGGTTTCAATCACTATCATTGTACTTCATTATCTTGTATTACAATTGTCATGCCCCACAATTCGGATATAGGGTGTACACCCTTATACCTGAGTTATAGTCCACTACTCATACACCAAGTGTATGTAATTCCACTCACCATACAGTTGTTAAGAGGTGTAATTCAATGTATTCTAAGTTTTAATTACGTTAACATTTATACATCCACACATTCACATGCCTGTTTCGATTCCAATTTCATCACATTCACAACCACATAATGAAATTTCAAAACTAAACTACATCCACCCATTTTATGGTGTGCTTCACTTAAGCATTGAATGTGCCTCTTTTTTTAGCTCATGCTTTAATAGTCTATAAAAAAAATATAAATAAATAAAATAAAATAAAATTGGCTAGTGGAAATCTAACACATAAACTATGGTGGGGCCAGAGAAGTTCTATACTTTAACAGTTGTGTTGGGCAGAGGGTAATCCATTGGGGGACATGGGGAGCAGAGTTCTTGTGACCTGGATATGGAGGACTATTTGGGGTCCATAGAGATATCCGTGATAAATCCACTTTGCCCATCTTTTTTCAAAGATCACAATAGAGTGGGATTGTAAAAATTAGGTTAATCCAAAACTCGTGTGGGCCATACCAGATAAAAGAGTAGGGATTGAACGCCTGAGCATGACAGAAGTTTTGTATCAAGATGATATTTGTTCCTACATATTATTTAGGTGGTAATAATGTTGGAATATTTGGTTGAATTAAATAGACTATTAAAATTGAGAACCAAAAAAGAAAATAAGATTTGAGAAAGAGGACTTATTGAATTGAGTCGAGGCGTGACGAAGTCACCTTGAAATCGAATTTGTTCTCCTTGGACAGCGTCCCAATTGCAACAGGTTTCCAGAGCAATCAACCTATAGGATACAACGACTATGACCCGGTCCCAGTAGTGCACTCACTGTACACGGGCTGAACCACTTGCAGTTTAACCCGAAAGTGCTGAGTTGACTCAATGACGAACTCAACAATTAAAATGCTTAAAACATAATATCAGAGAGTGTTTTATAAGAGAGAAGGATTTTCGTATTTGCAAACATAAATCGGAAGTCTTTATAAAGACTCCGAAGTGGTGCATAAGCATCATTTACAAAGGGTTAGGTCCGTTGGGATTAAACCCAACAGGTGTGACCAACTGAAGCGAATACATCTCTCTGGTTTAAAACAAAAAGGTGCAAGTGCGAGTATACTCTTGCAAATAAAGCCCGTGAGTACCCATACACACACACACCTACACGAGTACACTCACATCGCACCCGCACCGGTACCCACACCCTCGCCCAGCCCAACTTGTCTCGTCGTGTAGCGCACGCGCACACGCACATAGACACGGACTCAGACTCGACACGACACGACTTAGCTCGGCGCACGCATGCATGTGGTCAATGGCATAGATTAGAGCTATTGGCATAGCGCATCCCCCCCCAAAGACTAAATTCACATGCCCTCTGAATGGGGCTCAAGCCCAAGGCAAAAAGCCTATCTTATATACAAGAGGATTTACTTTGTCAAATCCGATGTGGGACAAAACCCACAATCCAAAAACACCAAATGTGGAAGGAAACCGAAAATTTGAAAAATCAAATTTTTAATAGTTATTTTGAAACAAAATACAACAAATAATTCTATAAACGGTTTGGATGACATATAAACATCATCCTCCAGGAAGGTTTCAATTGTGGATGTTGTTGTTTCTACGATTTTGTTGGTGTGGTACACCTAAGTTTTGAGTTTTAGAATTATGTCTAAACAACAGTAGAAGTAACTTATTTGTGATAAGTTTTGTTTATGATCAATAATAAGTAACTTTTTTTTTAACTTAAAATTACTTAATTACTTTTGTTTAATAAGTAGAAACCAAGATAAGTTACTTAAGGCATAAGTAGCTTATCTTAAGTAATTTACTATCCAAACGCCCGGAATTGTAGAATTTCAATTCCCACTATGTGGAGTTTCATGGACGGTGCTTTTGGCGGAGGGTATTAGATGGAATTAGGTGGAATAGATTTGCATTTGGTCCCATGCAATTCCATCTAGCATTTCGAGAGAATGGGAAAGGTTGGAATTTGATGAGATGGAATTGTATTTAGTCCCATGAAATTGCATTTGGTCCCATGTAGGATTGATGTGGATTTTGAAATTCATTACACATGTGGGCCCCATATTGATGCTGTATTTATCCATGCTGTCCATCCATATACACTGTTTACCGTGAAATTCTAGTTATATATGTGTACAAGTGAATGACATCCATCGTAAATTTGGTCCATTGATTATAATTCCATGGTCAACCAAACATGCTTTTGCTTAATCCATAGTTTTCCCAGTAGAACAAATTTATTCCAAACGTGGGTTCCATGTCTACAATACCGGACATGCAATCATTGTGCAACAATGATATTAATCCCATCTAATAGAATTCAATACCATTCAATCCTCGGTTTTTAGGAGGGTGGCCCCACGGAGCCCTTGCCGGGGGAATACGGATCCTCAGTTTCCGTCAAGCTGGTTGTTGCAGTCTAATTGGACCGTGTGATGGTGGAATGCATTGATTTTGCATAGCTGACTGAGACGGACCAATCACTATATACAGCAGAAAGTCTTGGTTTTGGCAAACAGAGGATCCGGACTCGGAGCGAGGACCTGTAGGTGCAGTACGGAAACCACGTCCAAGGAATTCCAAAGGCCTTAGAATCAGATGTGAGGTCGTGAGAGATGCTCACAAACAGCGCAGACTAAAATCAGTGTATCAGGAATCGTATCATTCATTCAATACGAGGGCCTATGGCTGCATCGTCTATAATGGATGATAAGCATGAAATGGAAGAAAAAGAAGCTCGCCAAGCACTGGCCGATTCCATGATGAAATCGGTCAACGCATCCAAGCTCAGAAGTGGAGATACACCTACCATCTACATAGTCCCACAAAGAATCCGGCAAGAAAACGAGGTTGCTTATGAGCCTCAGATGGTGTCGATCGGCCCATACCATAGCGGCAAGGAGAGGCTAAAAGGCATGGAAAAGCATAAATGGCGGTACCTAGATTCGATCCTCTCCCGCAATCCCAACCATGATTTGGAAGACTACCTTGAAGCGATCAAGAAATTGGAGGATCAAGCGAGAAGTTGCTATTACGACAATCAGGGCCCATACACAATCGACGAAGGCAAGGAGTTTGTGAAAATGATGGAGCTTGATGGTTGCTTCATCGTCGAGCTCTTTCTCAAGCTGAAAGAGAAGTTATATGTGGTGGACCCGATATTTAGTGTTATTTGGATGCTGCCTCTTATTGGGTATGATATGCTTCTCCTCGAAAATCAAATTCCTTTCTTCATTCTACAGTGTATATTTGAAATGGTTAGTCCGGAGAACGAACCCTACCCATATTTACTTCCCGAGCTTGCCCTTGATTTCTTTGATCAATTCATGCCTAGGAATAAGGAAATCCAGATCAAGAATCACTACCTTCATCTGCTACATTTGTTCCACTCGTCGCACTTGATAACGACCCCGGCTCATAACAACGATCCCAACCTTTCCAGAAATTCTACCGTTGAATCCGTCCAAAACAAGGAGAAGACGACCAACCTTTTGTGCAATCCAACCATTGAATCCGTCCTCAACAAGTTGAAGAATATATTCATGTTCTTCCCAAGTTCAATTAAGTTACAGTTGCCAATTAGTAATAATCCATCTCCAAGCACCAAGATGATCCCTTGTGCGGCTGAGCTCAAACTTGCAGGTGTCACGTTCAAGGAGAAAGAGGATTGGAATAGCGTCTTGGATGTGAAATTTAGTAACGGTGTGCTGGAAATCCCACCCTTGTCGATACAGGATCACAGCGATTCTCTCTTTCGGAACCTCATAGCATTCGAACAATGCCACCCAGAAGCAACAACCATCTTCACGACTTACCTTGTGTTCATGGATTACCTTGTCAATACGTCCAATGATGTGGCGCTGCTCCATCAGGAAGGGATCATAGATAATTTGCTGGGAAGCGATGATGATGTGGCCCATCTATTCAACCGCCTCTGCATTGGGATATGCCATTCTTTCGATGGAAGCTATCTTTCGGATCTAAAAGACAATGTGCAAAAACATTGCGAGAACAAATGGAACATGTGGTGTGCGAGCTTGAAGCGCGATTATTTCACAAAACCACCAGGGTCTGTCATTGGTTTTATCGTGGCTTCCATCCTCCCCGTGCTCACCATCACCTAAACGTTCTACACTGTCTTTGCCTATTACCGACTGGGGTCCTAGTTCTTGATCATCATGTTTTAATGGTTTAGATTATTTAGATTTTTCTCATTTGTGTGAAAAACATTACTGTAGAATATAAATCTATCTTCATTTTCTTTTAAATCTGGTTACTCATCCCCACTCGTTCAGGTTCAGTCAACTGTACTGATCCCTATCAGGTTCAAATTGACTCAGATCAGTTGCATATGACTCAGACGAGTTGCCTATCATGGCTACCAATTGTTAAAGTCCCTTCATATACATTGATATGCCATCTCCTTAAACCTTAAGCTTCTGTTAAAGTCCCTTCATATACATTGATACGCCATCTCCTTAAACCTTAAGCTTTTAGAGAAAGTGGTGATTTGACATGGTTACCAACTTTTACATTAAGTGGTTGTTTGATTTAGTATTAGAGGCAAAAGGTCTTAGTTCAAGTTTCAGGAGCAGCAAATATACCTTGATGTTATATTCTCCTGTTAAAGGCTAGTTAAATAAAGTCCAGCCAAAGGATTAGGAAATTAATGTGTTGGGATGTTGGGAAGCAAATATAAATTCAATCAAATAATGCGAAATCAAACACAAATAAATCACATAGAGAACACACAAATTTTACATTAAAAAAATCCTCACGGAAAAAAACCACGATACAAAGTGTTAAACAATTTACTATGAAAATGATATTATAAGTGATGGGATGGACTCGCTGATCTAACTAACTCCAAAATTATTTTCCAAAACCTTAATTAGCTTTGTTCCGGAACACCTTAGAAGCATATTAACATTCACTTAGAATACCCTAATCCTGATTATAGCCGATATATATATATATATATATATATATATATATATATATATATATATATATATATATATATATATATACACGCTATCACGACTTGAATTAGAAATAAATCACGCACTTATGTAGTTTTGTGTGCGTCGTTGATGGAACCCTCAATGGCATCGATAGCCATCGAATACCAGCCAATGACATTGAAGCACTACCAAAAAATTGATCAAAGGCTACGGACTTTGATAGTTTTTGGCTACGGATATAAACCGTACCTTTATTGCTACGGTTTTAATCCGTAGCTAAAAGCGCTAGAGACTGTCACACTGTAGGGGCTCTATAGGGTTCACCATAGTGTGTATGTTATATCTAAGTTGTCCATCCATTTTGACACTGTGTTTCAAGCATGTATGGAAAAAAGGAGGTAGATTGAAGGCTCAAGTTGACCACATCATAGGAAATAGTAGAGATTAAGCGCCTACCATTGATCTGTGGTGTGGTCCACTTGGGATTTCGATTTGCCTCATTTTTTGTATGATGCCCTAAAAATAACTCTAAAAATGAATGGACGGTGTGGATAGACCACATACATCATAATGGGGTCCACGCAGCGCCTAATAGGATCGTTGGTTTGCTGCTCCGTTCCCCTCCGTCCCTTGAAATCCCAACACACTCATTTTTATTTTTATTTTCATTTTCATTTCCCCCTCTTAAGGAAAAAAAAAAAACCTAGCTCTCCCTCCCTTTTTTTCATTTCCCCCTCTTCAAAAAAAAAAAAAAAAAACATAGCTTCCGCCTTTTTCATCTTCTCCTCATCTCTATCTCATACAAGGAGATCGAAGATGACAAGGAGGCCCTCTTGAGAGATTGCCGGCCTATGGTCGCATCTCCAGAGGGATCTTACACAGTGCCAGTGAAGATTCCTCTGAAGTTAATATCGTCCACAAGCCTCACAAGAGGAAACACCTTCTCAAGTGTCTCCCCAACACGACCGGCGGGGATGAGGACCGACTCCTCATCTTTTCCCTTTGCTCCTCAGTCGTCCGATCAGAATCCGACCCCTCATCCATCCGATTGTCGTCCGATGACCCCTGCGCCCAATCAGCGACCCTTGCTTCCTGCCCTGTCAAGCAGTGGAAGTTGATGGTAGTATGAGGAAACATTCTGCTTAGGGAGCCATGTTTCCAGAGGCGTTCCCAAAGCATTTCCCTGTTGGGTAAGTATGGGTCATTTTTCAACAACGGACCCACACTTACAGGAGCACCTCAGAGGTAGCAGTTTGAGGTTTTTTTTTTTTTTTTTTTTTTTTTTTTTTTTTTTTTTTTTTTTGTAGAGCTCTTGGAAATTGAGGCGATGGTTTATAGAAGTGGCTGATGATCTGTCCATCTAGATCATTAGTTAGTGGATTACACTATAGATGCTCGTACACCAAACGATTTCTCTTTTCTTTTCCCTTTCTGTTTTTTTTTTTTTCTTTGGGACCATCTTATCTTTTCAGTTTGTGGCTTACAAATGGACAATAATTAGTAGAGATACTATGAGGTCTGTAATTTCACATACAATTGAAAAAATTGTTGAATGTAAGTGGACAGATGCTGATAGTCTGTATAACTGAATCATAGGACCCACTTATACAAGCTAACAACCTGACATAGAGGGGCATCCTGACCAAAATCCTTGGGTTGGGGATCTTGTAATTTCAAGAAAGAAAATGAAAAAAGTAAAAAAGTTTTCGATGTCCCTGCTATAGTTTACTTGTGCAGGATTTTGTGCATGGGATGCATACTGGATATTCGACCAATTGGGATTTGAGGCCTTTGAATTGTGATTCGTACTGGATGTTCGATGAAATGACAAAGGGAGACATGCATACCAAATGTTCGATATCATAACTAACAGAAAGTTAGTTTTTTTCCTTGTTGTTTTGTGTTCCATGTGATTCCAACTCCATACCAAAGAAAGAACAATTGTCATGTTCTTCTTTTTTGGTAGTATTGGACATTTTAACTGTGACCTTGCTTTGCATCCTCTAATTCTTTTATTTATTGTTCAGTGCAGGGATAGGTGTGCTCAACATGGCAAAGTAGGCAGTTTCAAGAATGATGGGAAAAACTGATGTAAGTTGAAGCAGGGGGTTCTGGCATAGGATGAGATTTGGAAGGTAGGAAATTCGCCTCTATTTTTTTTTTTCTTAAAAATTTGTGTAAATTTTCTGCCTATGGGACTATTTCTACTTGAAAGAAAGGGAATTTGGATTTTAAGTTGCTAGAAGTACCCATATGAAGGGTTTAATGCCTTTTCAATAATTGTTTAATGCCCATCTCACTTAAATGATATAGAAAAAGCGCAGTTGAAGAGGTGATGTGAATGACATGTGAAACAAAGCCTTTGTTGTTGCTTATGGTGAAAAAACTTTTAGCTTTCTGAAACTATTTCAAAAGAATGTTATAATATATGTTATATAGATTAAACCATGATTTGTGCAACTTAAAAGGAATATGAGTTCAGTAAGAAAACGAGGCCTCCTTGTCAGCATGTGCGGGTTCCGATATTCGTTTGTTTACCACAATCATCTTGTCACGACCCTCCACAATGATCAATCATGAGTATTCTATTTGAGAAAGAAAAATAATAATGGCATTAGGCTCTTTGGAGGGCTTGGCCCGAATACTAGCGATGGGGATCTCAAATAAGACTTTTCTCAATATGGTGAGATTAATTCTGTAAAGATACCAGTTGGGAGAGGATGCGGGTTCATTTAGTTTGTCAGCGGTATAATTTATGACCATGGTTCAATAGAAAACATGATGGAATCCCCTTCACAATATCTCTACAATTCTTAATGTTATTTTGAATTTTGTACTTTATTATTCTTGGTAGAAACCATGTTGAGGAGGCATAGAGGTTGAATGGGACAGTCATTGGGAACCAGACGGTTCGTCTTTCATGGGGTTGTAATCCAGCCAACAAGCAGGTAAAATGGATCTTTAGAAGTTCATCTTATGACCCACTTGTATTTTCACTTCTTCTTCTTTTTTCTTTTTTCTTTTTTTTTTTCTTTTTTGTTGGAGGCTGAATTCCCTATTCATTCCAAACAGGGAACTTCCATCTTTAGAGCTTAGTTTGTAGATGTGGGGCTCATGGTTCGTCTGTCCAAGCCATTGATCCAACAGCCCCATCATGGATGGGCCATTCCCTTCCCTCAAAATCTCCCAATTGGAAGATCTTATCCATTAAAGCTTTGTTCTTTCCTCAATTGAATGTAGTTTTTTCGTGTGTTTCTAACCAGGTATTCGCAATTTCACATGCAAACTGCGGGAAGGTTGATGAAAGTTGCATAAGACTTTGAAAGGTTTGGGCATTGTGTTCAAGTAGAGATTTCTTGCATTGATAGTTCTTTGAAAATAAAATGTATCGATCTGTTTAGCAATACAATACTTGATTTATTCTTCAATTTGGTATTAGGAATTACTTCTATACCTAATGGTTTTTGTCAGTTTTTATTCAAGGATCCTTTGCCTATTAGGAATGATCGGTAAGAAATATCTTTGTTAGTTCCTGCTGATTCAACTGCATTATCTGCATTGCCATAGTAATATATAGCACATTGTGTAATGAAATCTATTGATGTTTCCGTACTCTGCTATGAATTAAAATATTAATTATCACTTAGATTATGTTTTCTCTTTATATACTACACTTTCTTTTTTCAAAACTTTGTTAACAACAACAACAACAACAGGGAGTTGGCTGAATTTGCAATTCAATGGGTTTGTGTTTAAGGACTAGTTTCCAACACTTGTTGTATGTTTTGTTGCATGCATGGATTGTTGTATACTTAATGTAAGGCAACTTGTCTAAATTTAGTGAGATTTCCTAATGTAGTCGATAATCTGTGGAGGTAAGGTAAGTAGACCATGAAAATGAGGCAATCCCTTCTCCATAGGTGATTTACCTACTTTTGGTTCTGTTTGAATGCACTAAGGAATTGGATTGTGATGATTAGTTTGATAGAGTGGAAATGGTGGAATTGTAATTACCTTCTGAGTACTTAGAAGGAGGATTTACCCTCAAATAGTAGTTTGTTTCCTCTAGACTCCAACTTGGTAATAATGAAATTACAATTGGGAGTGGAGTCCCTCGTAATAAACAGTTGAGGAAATTGCAATTTGTCACTTCCAATGTATTGTCCTAGTTATTGCAATTCAATTCAATAGTGAATCCACACGCAACCTTAGATTTCCACTAGTGGTGGAATTTATCCGGTTTTTACTATGAACAGAAGCATTCTCATTAATGGCACCATGGTTTAAATGATCAACTAGTACTACTCTGTATTTTTTGAGTCATATCAATTATTGTTTGAATTGTGGACTAAAAGCATCTTGTCCACTCATCTAGTAGGCCACATATGTATGCCACACATGTGAACTATTTGCAATTCTCGTACCATCCACTGTATTGTACATGAGTAGCACAACCAATTTGTTTTAGTGGCCTGATTTATGCGCCCCTGATGCACAGTTCGGATGCCCCACAAACCAACTGAAAATATCAACTTGGAAATCTATGACAAGATGCAACCAGTGTTCATAGAAATGGACAAAAGCCCCACTGTATCTTCACATATTGAAGCAGAGTGACTTTTTTTTACCAGGCTATCTGATACCTATCTTAAAATGAGTATCTTGCATGCATCCAAAATTGGATTCAGTTTAACTGTTCTCTTGTATTTGCTCGCATCTTTTAGGTAGTCCTGTACTTGGGTACTTAGCTGCTGGTATCTTGATCGGGCCATACAGTCTCTCTATTATCCGTCATGTTCACGGGACAAAGGCTATTGCTGAATTCAGAGTAGTTTTCTTGCTATTCAATATTGGGCTTGAGGTGGGAATCCTTAAAAATCCTGTTCTTCGCATTGGAGTTTACAATAAGTGCTTTTGAGAACTGTGAAGTCTACTTGGAATTCTACTCTCCCCACACTTGTCAGTGTGTCATGCGATGTATCCGCCACAAGATCTAGGTCATTCATCTGGTTAGCCCCGTTGTGTGCGTCGAAGCTAAAAATTGGGATGGTATGGTAATCATGTGAACCACATGTGCGAATTCAAAGAGAATCCACCAACCATATGCATTCAAGACATTTGGGCTCCACATGATGACTGGACCAACCTGATTTTCAGGCTGTTGGCCATACATGTGTATGGCGGGTCTGCCTTGTGAACAGACTGACTGAACGGACTAGCATGTTCCACTCTGTCTCATGTGGGGAAAGTAGGACTTGAGATCCTATGTTCAAAGTACCCTTGTATGGTGCTTTCAATTCGGTTGTTTCTTCTTCTTTCCTGAGGCATTTCGAGGCAAGAAAATTGCGAGATATCTTTCTTCACTTGAATTTAAGTTTGTAAAGATAGAATCTTAGATCTTGAATTTTCTTTATGGTCTTCAAATTCTTTATTAGGGTTAGAGTTTTAAAACATTGGTTTCAACCTCTCTGACCTGTTTCTAGTAATTGTTTTAATTTGTTTCTAGGATGTTGATATTGTAATTATTTGACTACATTGTAGGTTCCATGAATTGGCAAAGTTTGATAAGAAAAAGTGACACTGCCGTAGGCATCTATCTGATCACAATGCACAACGTTACTAGTCGATTGAATGAAGGATTGTAATTGATTCATTATTGAATGAATGAAGGATTGTAATTGATTCATTATTGAATGAATGAATGATTGTAATTGATTCATTATTGAATGATTATGAAGGTGGTAATGGAATGAATGAATGATTGTAATTGATTCATTATTGAATGATTGTAATTGAATGAATGAATGATTATGCAGGTGGTAATTGATTGAATGAATGATTATAAATTTTTTTTAATGTAGCCAATAGCTACGGATATTAACCGTAGCTGTTAATCTGACAACCGTAGTTGTTATAAAATTCGACATATTGCTACGGATTCAACAGCACTTTTAGCTACCAATAATATCCGTAGCTGTAGGTGCTTTTGGCTACAGAAATGTTTGCTACTGATTATATCCGTAGCTATTCTAAGCTATAGCTACGGATTGAATCCGTAGCCATAGGTATTAGATCTATTGGTTCGGTACCTACGACGACGGTCATGCTACGGATTTAATCCGTAGCTATATACCTATGGCTACGGATTTAATCCGTAGCCTCTGTCCATTTTTCTGGTAGTGAAGACACCTTCGATTGCATTGAGTAGCAACTCCAATTTTCTTAGATTTTTTCAATAGAATTAAGCGCTCTGTCAACGAGATCAACAGTCCCTTTATCTCAGTCCCCAAAATTAAACAGACTAAAAACCACATGCGGGGCCCACTATAGAGTACCACTGGAGCGCACTATAACTGGTAGGTGTTATTTTGGTGAGGGTTGGAAGTGAGACAGATGGTTGGACGTCACCTCTGATTAATTAGCTCGCTTTAGGATGGTTTGGACGTGTGTCCGGAGCTTAGGAACAAATTGGGCTGGCCTTTGGGTGATCAAAGCCGTTGTTCCGGTGGCCCACCAATGCACGGGTGATAAATAACCAAGCATTGCTCCATCAGATTACTGGGCCCAGGATGTAAGTGGGCCGGGCTTGGCCTGACCCGTTTAAAATTAGGTCCTGTGCAAAAAAGGCCTGGCCCATTAACAGTCCTGTCACCATGTACAGTAGTTCCTGGATCTCCACCACACACGTGACAATGGCCCATGTGTCTAGAACCATCTCCGGGGAAATCAGAACTATTTATGTGGTGGCCCCACTTGAGCAGGCTATAAGTGTGAAAAGACTAATTTGAAAATCATAACCCATCGGTTGGTGGGTTTCATTCTCCTGATGGCCCACTGGGTCAATGAATATCGGGACTAATGCCATCAAAGCATGCCACATGTGTGGTGACGATGAAGGACACGAACGTTCTAATGTACCTTTGGGCCGCCATGGCTCCGATACCTTGTGTGTATGAAAGCTAAAATTTTAACTGGTGTCGCGTCTAGCAAAGTTTCAAGGGGTGCGGGTGGATTCCCGGATCCACCATGGTGGGTGGATCCTTGACTTTGAGGCCCACCATGATGTATGTGCCTTACATCCATGCCATCCATTTGTCTAGACAGATCATTTTATACAGAGCACGATCCCAATATGAAGTAAGTAGATCTAAATTTCAGGCGGTGACCATTAAAAACTTTTGTGTGCCACTAAAGTTTTGGATCAAGCTGATGTTTGTGTGGTCCTCTCATCCATGTCTTTGATATGTTATAAACGGGCGGATGGAAAATAAACATTCCGATGACCCCTAATAAGTTTTTTTAAGGTGGGTTTTCAACCATCACGATTTCTTGTGGTGTGGTCCTCCTAAGATTTTGATTTACTTCATCTTTTATATCATGTCTTAAAATGATATTGAAAAATGGATGTTTTGACCAAGGTGATTACCAAAGAGAAACTAAGTCATACTTAGTTTCTATTGGTCTTCAAGTTTGAAGACACGGAGGAGATTCACATTGATCAGTTCTATGCATTGGCGTGGGCTTTTATAAATTCACCATTCTCAGCAAGGGATTGCCTATGGTCTTCAAGTGGGCCGTTGTTAGGATCCGTGGAACTTGACCATCAGAGGTGTATTGTTCATCCATCCATCACTTTTGTGGGTCGAGCTAAGCTCGCCTAAAGGAAAATTTTATAATTTCACATGGAATTTTATATGTATCCTAGTTCATTTGGGTTAATATATATTCTATAGTGAGACAAATAGTTATCATTGTATTGAGAGACGCTTCTTCATTTTTTGCCTTTGAGCATAGCGAATTGGTGTGAATATATGGATGTATTAAAAGGTAACCATGTAAATCGTTGTATTGTAGTTTGCCTTTTTTGCTTTCTTTTAATTCTGATATTGTTGTGTGTGTGGTTGAGAATTTCTTCTATCAACAAGATAGATGGCGTGATATAAGGCAGCTACACCATGGTGGGCCCCCAGTTAGGGATTTACTGACCTTAGTGGATCTGGGATCCATCGAAAGCCTTGCCCATTTACAAGATTTTCGCTAATGGTCAGTCATAGATATGTACATGAGTTGAGCTTGGCCCAGCTTCGCTCGGCTCGACCAGTAGCTAACCCCAGCTCGAACTCAACTTTATTGGTCCTCAAGCCTGATTGGCTAGCTCGGTTCAGTTCGGTCAACAGCTCGGGCCAGTTCAAGCCGAGTTCGAGCCTATGCGACATTTTCTCAAACACATAAAGGGCATGTTCAAATTTTCATAGAGTGCATAACAGTTGGGTTGGGTGCGGGTTGGTCAATTGGGTCGGGTGTGGGTTGGGTCGAGTTGGGAGCAGGCTCGACTTGACTCGAGGTAAGCTCTCCTTGTCTCGATCCCCCAGACGACTCAAGCCAAGCTTGGCCCACCTCGACTCAACTCAACTCGGCTCGATGTACAACCCTACTGACTGAGCCCCTACTAAGACCAATTCCTGTCCCTCCAAAGATGCAATTTGCATCCGATTTTCTTCCTCCTGGTTGGGCTCAGTCCAAGCAAGGGCTAATGCAATCCTGCCGAAAGCAGCAGTGATAAAGACGCCCAACATTGGGGCTTTCTTGGGCCCACCGTGATGTTTATTTGCCAATCCAACTGTTAATGAAGGTCACATGGACGTAGATAAAGGGAAAACACAAAAATATGATCAGCTTATCCAAACTGTTGCCAGTCCTAGGAAAATTTCAAGGGTGGGCGTTCAATCCGAGCTATTTGGTCCACTTGACTCTTTTCATGAATCAGGTAGGCCACACTGTTGTAAATCATAGATGGCCATGCAACACTGTCTATGCATACAGATCTGCCCCACTCAGGGAATTAATCAGCTTGATTTAAAAATAAAATAAAAAATAAAAAATAAAGACGCCCAACATTGTGGTCTGAGGACCATTTTCATCGTACGAAATGGGCTCTTTGATGATGGGCACAACCCAATGGGTAGGCGATCCTTCTGTGATGCAGGGATGAACGTGATGAGGATAACTACTCCGAATCCATGGAGCTTCTCTAGACTCCTCACAGAGACTTCTCGAATCCATAAGGAAAGAAAGCAAAAAATATAAATAAATTCTAATAAATTCAAAATTGATTAATTGATGACTAAAAACAAGTTCACAACCCTTTAAATAGGGGGACCAAGCAATGGAAAATAAATCAGAATCAAACTACAACTATAACTCCTAGCACCCACGACTTACTATAAATAGTAAACTTACTATTTATAGATGGTCGTGATGTCTACTAGTGCATAAGGTTTTCGGCCAAAAATAGCAAGTGTCCTATTTGGCTTCACCAAACCGTTCTCCTAATTATTCTAAGCTCTTTTCATGTTGGGCGCAACTCCTAAAGCCCGACGGATGAAGAGTTATAACCAAACTAAAACTTACTATTTATGGTAAAAACGAAATTAAAGCAGGGAAACAACCGTTGATCCAGGGGTTTTTCGCAATTTCGAACGTCACAACCTTGCATAGTTAGGTTGGTTGGCTAAAGTAGCTCGTTCTACCCCAAAATCATATATTTTACGTCAGCTAACTCATTCCGAATTGCGAGATACGCCCGATCTAAGGTCCGACGGTCCGGATCACTTCTGTCGTCAACCGGGCCTTTTCTGATCCATCTTGGCCATGAAACTGTTAGCGACCTGCTCTACATCATTCTGAAATAGGCAAAAAGTGGGAATAACTCCTATAAAATGCCACCTTCCTTACTGTTTTCTACTAGGGCACGAAAAACTCACTTCTCTATTTCTTGAAAAATAAAAATAAAAATCATAGCCTTCTAATTTTCTGTCCCAAGCATCGAATAAGAATTATAATAGACATTAGTGTCTACTAAACTGACAGCAAACGCCAAGGGGCTTGAGTATTTTTCTTTCTTTGTTTTGTTTATATACATATGTGTGTGTAAGTGACTCAATTTGTGGCATGTCCTAGCAATTAAATTGTTGATGAGACATGTTTTGCATGTAGATTTATTTCTCATGTGCTTAAGAAAAAAAAAACACAATTATAGCAATGTGAAATAGTTTGCTCTTATAATGTTGAGAAATTCATTAATGAGTTCCCTTGTGGTTTTTATGTTCAACATTTTAAGAGGTGGATGTTGGGACTCGTGGAAGCACACATTGTAATACTCCATTTTTTAAACGGTGGGTTCCACCGTTGCCTTTGGTGTGGCCCACCTGAGATGTGGATGGCCCTCATTTTTGGGCTCAAGCCCTAACTTTGATGGGCAAAATGAATGTATGGTGTGGATTTTTCACATCACTCCTGTGGGGCCCATTCTAAAAAAAAAATAAAAATAAAAAAATAACAAAGAAAGTGATGTGCATCACTTGCTTTCCATTTCTCCACAACTGTCTCCTCCACGACTCCCTCTCTTTCCCACTTCTCCACAGCGGTTGCGGATGGGAACCCATCCACCATGATTGCCATCATCATGGTGGGACTCACTCCTCAATCTAAACCGCTCATTAAACTCAGAAACCACCAACTCACCGACATCATTTTTTTATACCTTATTTCTCATGCTATCTAGAAAAACGAGAGAGAAAATCACAAAAGAAAGATTGTGAGAAAAAAAAAGAAAAAAAAGAGAGAAATCAGGAGAAGGGAGAGTATCCGTGAGGGTTCATCATCGAGTTCAGAGTTTATCAATCCAAGCTAGTATACGTAGAAATCAGCATCGTTCAGATTATTCTCTTCCCATCACACAATTTTTCCACAACAAGTAGGTGATCATTCCCCTATTGAAAAATTCATATCTGTTGCCTTATATAATCTAGACATTGAAATATTTTTATTTATTTATTAGAACCAATACAATTATTATTATTATTATTATTTGCATTTGCATTTGCATTTGCATTTGCATTTGATATTATTTAAGGGTGATGATGAATATTTATTATGTGAATAATTATTTTTTTTTGTAATGCAATGATCCTTACGGGTGTTCTGCCCTAAAAGATCACCATATTATTTGTTATGGGTGCTCTGATATTGTTTAATTAAATATTTCCTTGTAAGTTAGATGCATCATATGTGAACAATTATTTTTTTTGTACAATAATTCTTACGGGTGCTCTGCCCAGGGTCATTCCCGAAATGATCAGCACGACACGAGTACTCTGCCCAGGGTCATTCCCAAAAGGATCGGCACGGGTGCTCTGCCCTGGGTGATTCCCTAAAAGGATCAGTACACACGGGTGCACTTCCCTGGGCTTTTGTCCCTAAAAGGTTATACCGGTGCTCTGCCGAGGGTCATACCCTGAAAGGATCAACACCGGTGCTCTGCCATGGGTCATCCCCTAAAAGGATCAGCACACATGAGTGTTTTGCCACTCCAAATCTTAACATTTTTAAAAAGCTATGTTAAACAATTCATTTATTTCATATTCATGAATGTCAAATTATTAACTATGATTTTTACATCCTGTGTTCGTCTTATTTTGATTAATGTGTCAAGATTAAATTTGGTAGTATTTGTGAGATTTTCAACTCGGGATTGATGTGATCCTATTGAGTTGTCAACTCATTATGTTTTAACCGTTTCATATTTTGAAGATGCAGGGTACTTCTATTAGTAGTGGAGCATGGAATGTGATTTGATGCACATGGCATGCCCTTCTACATTGAATAAATTTTTATTTTATTTTGGAACTCGGAATGTAGTAATATTTGACTTGATTTTCTTACTTCAAGTTAAGTTAAGTAATTATATATCCATGTAATAACAAATTTTGTAATTAGTTCTCTTAGCATGTGTTTAGATTTTAAAATTTTGGACTATGGTGGGAGAAAATGAAATGTGTATGAAATTGTCATATTTTATTTGTATTTTATATATTTTATTTATATAAGTCACGGGTCTGGAATTTGAGTCCTGGACACCCTATTCGGGTACTCGACTTTTGGGGCGTGACACACATAAACACCTAGCCACCATCGCACTTACTATAAATTGTGAACCAACTCTTATTAGGGGTCATGTGATACGTATCTCCCGTGTCCAAAATCCATTCATCATTGAAATACTCAAATTTTGATGTGGTTAAAACATCACTACCACTCACCTCTTCACCGGATTCCGTAATGTTGGCATATCTAGAAGAACCCTCTAATTCATCCTTCCTAGACTTGAGATTCTAACAATCCTTTTTCATGTGTTCGGTCATGCCACAGCTCCAGCACTTCATCTTACCTTTGCCATTGCCCTTAAATTTAGATCTCAAATATGAAGATCCTCTATCTCACTTAGAATTTCTTCCCTTGTAACTAGTGCATTTATAGAAGCATTCACGTCATTGATTTTCTTTCTCTTTGCATTCAATTGAATAACTAAGATAACGGTCTCGACGTTAATGGTCATCTTACCAATGCACAAAGAGTTTTTAAACGACTCATACGATTCTGGAAAAGAATTCAACAGAATACATATTTGATCTTTATCCTTCATCGCCTCATCTACATCCAATAATTTACAAACAAGCCCTATTGAAGTTACTAATGTAGATCTCAACATCAGCCTCATCAGCCATATTCAGATTGAACAACTGTAGCTTTAGATACAAACAATTTTCAAGAGACTTCTTCACATAGATGTTTTTTAACTTCACCCATGTATTAGTTGCAATCCTCTCTCATAACATTGCAGAGGACCTCATCTATTAGACAAATAAATTAATATATTGGCCTTTTAATCTAACTTGTTCCACTCTTCTTCTTTGATAGTTTTTAGTCGCTTTTCAAGGAGTACATCTTTCAATCCTTACTGAATTATAAGGTCATTCATCTTCATCTTCCATAGTTCAAATTTGTTACTCTTGGAATACTTATTTATATCAAACTAATGTTATATGTCATAGATACCTTGTCTTCAAACTCAATATGCTTCCCAAAGTTATCTCTGATACCACTTATCGAGATTCATAGAACATAGAGCATAATAAAACAAAATAATTACTATCAAACAAGCAAATCCAACAGGGAATACTTTGAATTTACGTGAAAAAATTCACGTGAAAAAAAAAAAAAAAAAAAAAAAAAACAACACAAAGACAAAGTGATAATGTACTATGAATAACAAAGTTACAAGAGATGAAACCTTACCGATTCAAAGGCCTATATTTTTCTCTCTCTAAAACCCTCTCAAACCCTAAAACACTCTAGCCTTAGCCCTAATCCCAATTACACCCATATATATGACATAACCTAGAAATAGAAACAAAATGTGCAAAACTGTGCAAAACCACGTAATCCGTCGACATGTCGAATCGACTGGTCGATGTGCATCAATCGGTTGAGTCAACCTATTGACTAGAGTTTTCAACCTATCGAAAACTCCAAAAATAGTCCATAGAATTTTGCCAAAAAATTGAATATTTTAGATATCCTTCGACTTGTCGACCAGACTATCAACTGATTGATAGCCCCTGTTTCAGCATAGATTTAAGCTCTCCAATTTTCAACAGCCGAAAAAGAGCATGTTTGTCCATTTCACAACTTTTAATGTATTGTATGTTATTCATCTGCTCAAATCCCACTGATTTACATGAATTTAAGTTATCATATTTTCAATAAAAGTAGGATAAAGATGATTATCTTCACAAAAGCTATAAACTCAATAGTGCTAAACCTTGTCGTGTGTTTTATTTGGAAAAGAAGCAGCTTCTCTTGGATCTGCTTCGGCTGCTTATAACTTTATGGGGAAAATGGGAGAACAACCGTCCATCAATGTGTCACCTTCACGTGCAATCAACTAGGAAAAGATCGGTTACATTTCATGTACCATGATCTTATCTTAAAACGTTCTTAGGGATTGACATTGTTGGAACAACTATTCGCTTCTATCAGGAGAAAACTAAAATACAAAAAACACCCTTGTAGAGATAAGCCGATACCGAAATCCCTGATTCATGCTTCTTAAATATCTTTTATGCCACATGGCAACATCAACACCAGCTACTTAATCTGCATGGATTTTGGTACATACAGATTGGCCAATCAAAAAGTTATACTATCATCTTGAAGCTTAATTGTTTGATGGTTGGAGTATTTCTACCCTTGGTTGACATCCTGTAGCTACGGTTGGGATTGGATGGCTATGATCGTCTGATTGATATTTTGGTGCATCCCTTCCCAACCCCATAGTCAGGTCACATGTTAATCAATCTAGACTGTCCAACAAAGACCAGCTAGCTCTTGGGTGAGCCATAGCAATGAAATGAAACCATCAGAAGATCCTAATTATAGCCAAAGTCTATAGAGATATTTGATTGACATTTCCCCAACACTTGGATGACTGTCCACAAGAAAGTGATTGATCATATGGTTAGCTTCATCTATTTAAAGCGACTTTTCGACTGGCTAATTTAAAATGCAAATCATCAAATGATTGGTCCAGATAACAGGCGCATGGACCACAGCGAACAAAGTGGACTATGTGTCACCTGATGTGTGGAATGGCCTATTTTATAGATAGAAGATCTAAACACTGGAGCCCGCTTGATGGAAAGCTCAGATTTCGCACATGTGCTCCATATTGGGACGTGCGCTTGACATAAAACCAGAAGATCTTCTGTAACTGCAACTTCCACGAATACAACTGTACACGCAAAGGTAAAGGAATGGTTTAGATCTGATTGAAGGTCCATAATTAAATGCACATTTTAGATCTGACCTTAAAATAATCTGTAGATTTAACCTAAAAGCCTTCTGATCTTGATAATTTCACTCTATCTAGGTCAGCTCAAGAATCAGGAAGCATTCTCCATTGATCTACCACGATGGATATGCATAGTTAGCTTTGATACTAATTGTTAGATTTAATTTGAATATTAATGGACTGATCACCATCAATGAAAAAAATAATATAAATTATAATCATAAATCAAATGATCGTACTCTAAATATATAGATGAGTACGGTGAGAAGTTGAGCCCATCACAACTTTTTCTTTTCTGGAGAGTTTTCACAAGTAGTTTAGTAGTTTGATGCTCATCCATATTACTTTCACTGCAGTAATCCAATCATATGATCTAGCCCAATAATCATGTGAGGCCCACCAAATACAGGTCCTACACTTACAACATGCGTAGCCCATCGGAGCCATCCATTAAGCCTATTGTAGCACAAAGATGGCATCATTCCAATGGTGCATTATTTTGGTTCACTTTATGAGCTGAGCCACCTAATCTTTGAACCAGCTTCTCTACACCATGTGGCCCACCCATTTTGGACGTCCCACACATGTGGCATGTGTATGTGGGGATAAGAAAACGTGAAAGATATGAGACCACCATGCATGTCCACATCTCTAACAAGTGGTGGGTCCACCATCTAAAAGCATGACAATGATCTTTAGTACCTTCTTATCCATTATAATAAGTTTTACACTGCACCTGATTTGGTCGACCAGAACTTCTGGTCAGTTGGGTTGAGGTTGAATTGGGTTCAGCTCAACCTCAACCCTACCCTGGTTCGGTTGGGCCTGGGTTGAGGTCTCGGGCAACTAGATTTAACCCGAAACCTATCCCATGGCTCTACAATATATAAAGCAGCTCCATTAAATTTCACTTGAGAGTTGCCTCAGTGAAAACTTGTTAAGACAATGTTGATGCAGTTTTCTGGTAAGCCCTCCCCGGTTAATCCTTTGAGACCTACACAAATGAAAACAAGGGACAAAGGAGACCCTGGCTTATACGGGAGACCCTCCGATGCCTAACTCAGGACATTGGGTCTTTTGTAGGATAGCGTCTCTTAAGGAAAAGAGTCACTAATCGAGTATAGAGATATTTAATGCGCACCTTACATTGGCTGGGGGTACCTCTCTTTATAGGAGAAGTGGTGTAGAACGTGTCACAAATACATTCCTAGCATGGTTGGGCCAAAAGAAGATGGACCGTAAATTGACCATAACTTTTGATCTGGGTATCGTTACAGGGCACACAACCTATCAATCTTTACTGAAACGGGTCATCCGAGGTGAACAGACCCACAACTTGGGTCGCATCTGTCCGTTTCGCCAAAAAACGCACACTTTCAGCTTAAAAATGAATTTTTAGAAAAATTTTACTATTTTTAGTAATTTTGATTTTTTAATTTTCTTTTTGTCTATTTTTAGAGTTTTAGATTTTCTTCCCTTTTAGAAATAACTTTTAATTATACTAGGACTCTTTTAGAGAAAGTTTATTTGGAATTTTTATTTTTAGAAATTAGACATTAGAAGAGTTTTATTAGAATTAGGATTTTTATTGGAGTTAGAATTTTGCTATTTTTGGTAATTATGAATTTTAGTTTATTTTTTTCTTTATTAATGGTGTAAGGAGATGCATTAGACGATTATCAATTATTAATTAATTAATTTCAAAGTTATTAGAATTTATTTCTATTTTCTGCTTTCTTTCTTCGTGGATTCGAGAAGTCTCTGTGAGGAGTCCAGAGAAGTTCCGTGGATTCGGAATAGTTATCCTCTTGAAGAAGACGGTACTCGACCTCAAGTCCTTCCCCGCGTCAATTTGGTATCAGAGCAAGGTTTCTCCTCAGATCGATGGCTTCTAATGATGGGTCGAGCAACAATCCCACGGGTGGTGCTCCAGGGAATTTACTTTTAACGGCGGCAGGTTTCGAAGCAACACGATGAGAGAATCGGCAAGCCATGCAAGGGCTGCAGGCTTCCATCGATCGTATGGTGGATCGTTTGGTGAAGGCCCTAGGGCAGCTCCATGTTCATGGTGGTGATCCACCATCAACAATTGCTGGAATTCGTAATCATACTGGTCGTAGGGCGACGCTATCAGTGAACCACAGGATCACTCCTGAGAAGGTGGGATCTAGCGACATGATTTCACAACATCTTAGATGAGGCATTGATCAGATAGATCGAATGGATCAAGAATTCAAGATGAAAGCCGATCTTCCTAGTTTTAATGGCCAACTCTACTTCAAGGACTTCCTCGATTGGTTGTTTAAAGTCGAACGTTTCTTTGATTATATGAACATCGTGGAAGAAAAGAAAGATAAACTCGTGGCCTACAAATTAAAGGGCGGAGCTTCAACTTGGTGGGAACAACTTCAGCTCGAGCGTACGAGACAGATGAAAGTGTCAATTCGCACGTGGCCGCGGATGAAGCAGTTATTGTGCATGTGATTCCTCCCCCGAGATTACGATCAAGTATTATTCCAACAAAACTAAAATTATTATTAGGATAATCGATCAGTAAAAGGTTATGTAAAAAAATTCTATTATTGGTCCGCGAGAAACGACCTCATCGAAACGAAATCACGACAGGCCACAAGATTCATCAGTGATAAACATGTGGCCTCTTTAGGAACGGAGAACCAACCCGAGACTTCTAAAGTGGAGGGACAATATCTCATAACTGAACAGGCATTTGTTAAACAATCTGAGAAAATGGAAAATATATATCCATTTGTTGAAAGGAAAAAATATGTGGAACCTGTGAATATATACTAGAGGATTTGGAACCAGTATTATAGGAGTTCAAGGGGGTTGTGCTCGATGAACTCCCTAATAAATTACCTCCCATATGAGATATACAAAATCACGTTGATCCCGTCTCAGGGGCAAGTCCGCCTAATTGCCCACATTATTAGAGAGAATATGAGATCTTGAAGGCAGATGTGAAGGAACTGATCGATATTAGTCAAGTAAAGGAAGGCATGAGTACATGTATTGTGTCAGCTCAAGAGCTTAATGCCAAGTACGAAAAAGGGGCTAATGAACATCGGCGTCAAAAGTTATCTCAGATTCATGTGCCAAGTCTTTTGAGTAACTCAAGGACGAGTTTTTTTACAAGTGGAGGGGTCTGATGTAGAACGTGTCACAAATACGTTCCTAGCATGGTTGGGCCAAAAGAAGATGGACTGTAAATTGACCATAACTTTTGATCCAGGTATCGTTACATGGTATGCAACCTATCAATCTTTACTGAAACAGGTCATCTGAGGTGAACCGACCCACAAAGCGGATCGCATCTGTCCGTTTCGTCAGAAAGCGCGCGCTTTCAGTTCAAAAACGAATTTTTAGGAAATTTTACTATTTTTAGTAATTCTGATTTTTTTTTTCTATTTTTAGAGTTTTAGATTTTCTTCCCTTTTAGAAATAACTTTTAATTATACTAGGACTCTTCTAGAGAAAGTTTATTTGAAATTTTTATTTTTAGAAATTAGGTATTAGAAGAGTTTTATTAGAATTAGGATTTTTATTAAGTTAGAATTTTACTATTTTTGGTAATTACGAACTTTAGTTTATTTTTTCTTTATTAATGGTGTAAGGAGACGCATTAGACGATTATCAATTATTAATTAATCAATTTCGAATTTATTAAAATTTATTTCTATTTTCTGCTTTCTTTCCTCTTGGATTTGAGAAGTCTCTGTCAAGAGTCCAGAGAAGTTCCGTGGATTCGGAATAGTTATCCTCTTGAGGAAGACGGTGCTCGACCTCACATCCTTCCTTGCGTCAGGAAGGAAGACAGCCGTAAGGAGTCATTTCTGATAGGCTAGAGATGAATCCGTTCAGATATTCATCTAGGATTCTCTCGAGATTATCATCTTCCGAGGTTCTCGGGATTTGATTTGATTCTTCGAAGATCTTTGGAGAGATCTTTGGGCCATTGGAGAGATTCCCGGACTATTGATCCGGGAGAAGATCGTGTAAGCCATATTGAACTTTCTGTTGAATCGGTGTTTGCTTTGTTTTAGAGATTATCCCGAGTTATAGCCAAGCTATGGTTGAGCTATGATCGAGTTATGGATGAGCTATGGCTGACTTATAGCCGAGCTATGATCGACCCATAGGTTAGGTCGGTAATTGGCCATTTGAGTGGACTTATAGTTGCATCCTCTTTGAGTGTCCTTATAGTTGCACCAACCTCCTTGAATGTCGACCTGTTTTTGGAAGTAGATGTCCCTTAAGGCTTGAATCCCATGCTAATTTGTAGGTTGGTCCATTCCATAAGTTGACCTATCAAACTTATCTATTTTTTAACCTAACAGGCAAGATAAGTGATGATTTTCTCAACCCATCAGTCAATCAATCCAACGTGTTTGTTGGGTTTAATGAAAACAATTCTCATGGGCCACCAAGAAAAACCCACACAGATCGGATGGTTTCATCTACAACTTGGCCTTCTCTTTTATAGCCACTTGTTTTGTATGCCATAGATGAGATGGCTAGGATTACCTGATAAAAAGGATGCTTTATAACAATAAGCATTGGACCCAAAAAAGTGGATGGCTTGAATTATTTATTGGACCTATTTTTATCGAAACAATCTTGACCATCCATTTTATAGGCTATTGATTGGATGCCTAGAGTTGTCTAGTCAATTTGATTTTTAAATCATCAAAATTCGGCATAGTTCAATCAATCAACAGATCTAGACGAAAGGTTGAAATCCTGACAAAAATTCTAAATTGCTTGTTAGCTTATTTATGTTGGTTTATACAAGTTAATAGATCTGTCAACGGGTCAAAATATTATTCACCAGGTCGACAGATCGGTTCGACAAGTCGAAATTCACAGAATTTCTAGTTTTAGTTTTTGGACTTTTTTAGTCATATCAACAAGTCGACAGACGTAGGAATTTGTGCATTTTCAGAATTGTTTCCTTATTCAATTAGGACTCTTTGATTACCTTTTTAGGGTTATTTAAGAATGCAAAAATAATAATAATAATAATAATAATAATAATAATAATAATAATAAATAATAATAATAATAATAAAACCTCATTTATTTATTTATTCAATCAATAAAATTCTCAGAAGTTATTTTATTTCTCTCATGGATTTAAGAAATCTCACTTGTCGATTCAAGAGGACTTTGTGAATTTAAGGCGTTTATCAATCAAGGAAGACAGTGATTGATCACGTCCTTCCCTGCATTAATTGGTATCAGAGATAGGCTTTTTCCTCGGATCTATGGCTTCTAACAATGGGTCAGGCACAATCCAATAGACGGTATTAAAGGGAGTTATACTTTAACAGCAGCGCCCTTCAATATGTTGCAGCGAGAGTATCAATAAGTTATGTAAGGGCTGTAGGCTATCATCAATCGTTTGACAAAAGTCGTAAGACAAATTCATGTTTGAGGCAATGATCCACCTCCAGTAGATGTTGGAATTCGTAATTTTGATAATCGCAAGACGATGCCGGTGGCAAATTGTAAAATCACACTTCAGGATGTGCGATCCATGATGAGGAGATCGATGACATGATACTCCAACATCCCGGACGCGACAATGATCGGGTGGATCGTGCGGATCGAAAATTCAAGAAGAAAGTTGATCTTCCTATCTTCAATGGTCAACTCTGCATCGAGAACTTTCTCGATTGGCTACTTAAAGTTGACCGTTTCTTCGACTACATGAGCATCGCTGAATAGAAGAAAGCTAAACGCATGGCATATAAGTTGAAGGGCGGAGCTTCAACCTAATGGGAGCAGCTTTAACTCGAGTCAATGAGATAGAAGGCGTTAATCCATACGTGGCCGTGGATGAAGCAATTGTTACACGCACAATTCTTCCCCAATAGTTATGATTAGGTATTGTTCCAACAATACAAAAATTATTAGTAGGGTAGTCGATCGATGACGGGTTTTGCAGAATATGCCAACAAAAATTGGTACCGTTAGGTGTTTAAAGTGGATGATAATGTGCTAGTTCACTTATGTGAGAAAAAGTTTCCAACTTGATATATAATAGGTTAATGAATAAGAAGATTGGCCATATTTTGATCCTTAAGAAAGTCAATGATAACACCTTTGTTCTTAATTTTCTAAAGGGGATGGTAGACCAATATAAGTGAATCAGGTCTGCTAAAGAACTCGAGGAAGTTGAACACGTATTGTGAGCCAAACTCCAAGATGAGTTATTTTCAAGTGGAGGGATCTTATGTAGAACGTGGATCAAACACATTCCCAACACACATGGACTAGAAGAAGCCTAAGGGAAAATTATTAAAATTTAACATAATTCGACTGCTCAACAATCTGTTCAACAGGTCGAAATTCCGACAGAAATTTCAGATTGTTTGCTAGCTGATTTCTACCAATTTAGATAGGTCGACAGATCTGTCAACAAGTCTAAATACTATTTGACGGGTCAAAATGTCGAAATTAACAAAAATTTTAATTTTAGTCTCTGAACATTTTTTTGCCATTTCGATAGGTCCACAAATCAAAGAATTTGTGCATTTTTTAGAATTTTTTTCCTTATTCGATTAGGATTCTTTGATTACATTTGAAAGATTTTTTTAGGATTATTTAAGTATGCAAAATTTCATTTTTTGTATTCATTCGATCAATAAAATTCTCAGAAGTTATTTTATTTCTCTCGTGAATTCAAGAAATTTCTCTTGTGGATTCAAGAAGGCCTCGTACATTCAAGGCGTTTATTGGTCGAGGAAGACAGTGATCGAAGTCATCACATCCTTCCCTGCATCATGGAATTATCTAGTATTATTAATGGGGACCATCCAATTTTTAAACAATTAGGATTGTCCAATGAAACCACAAAATGTGCAAGAAGGATAGTTTGATTAAAAGTTGACCTCGCATGATGGATGGTTCATATCTATGTAAGCACTCTCTTTTTATAATCATTATTAGTTATCTATTTCCTTAGCCATTGAACGAATTGTTTGAACTACCAGATCAAAGTGATTTTTGCTAGGTATGGCCAATTAAATGTGGACTCTGGCTACTATCACTATAAACAACAAACAGGTATGTATCTGGGCCAAAATAGGACTACGAAAACTTGCAGTCTTTGTTATAAGAACCATTTTAATCCTAATCCTCCTGTATGCATGTAGCATGTTAGGTCAATCCACACATTCCACCAAATCTGCAGGTCCAATGTGGATGAAGCATGGCCCAGTAATTCTACTGATCAAATGAATTTGAACCATTCAAGCTTTTGCTATCAAATGAATGGCTAGAAATAAATGGTTTCGCGAAATATCCACCTTAATATGGATTTGGTGACAAATTTTTAAAAAGAAATTCCATAAGTTTATAAAGTGATTGGAATACATCCATTGAAATTTGAATTCTCTCCATTTATTCATACATATGTAGTTTCCATTAAATAAAACGAACTCAGTTCACTGATCCATCCACGCAGACCCACTGGCCCACAAAGAGAGCATCGCAGTTGAGATTGGGGTTGAGATCACTGAAGAATTCAGTGGTCAGATTGAACAATTGCCTGACCCCTAAGCATGTATCATCCATTCTTACTCCAAACACCAATTCGCATTCTGGGATGGCATCCGTCACTCCTAACCCAATTAATTCATTGAAAAAATACAGGAAGAAATTGATTAGTGCTTAAACAATATGGTGTTTGATTACCATTAAAGTTATTTTTAGTAATTCAGTTAGTGATTTGGATACCGGGAAGAGAAGTAATTGGGAAGCAATGCATCTTTACCCTTTTCAAAAATATAATTATTGGATGGAAACTCATTTTTGTAACTGATATTAAAGGTGAAAATATCAAAAGGACTAATTTTGAGAATTAGATTACACCTCTTCCCATTATCCAAATACAAACATTTCTTAGGGTTTTCCTATCTATCCACAAGCAAGTATGACTGAGAGCCCCATCCATCCACTAGCAAGCACATGTGCCCATGTAGAACATGGGTGCAAGATAATTAGTTCTTCTAAGTCAACTGTCAAAATGTCAGGTGCTTTCACACCCTAGATGTGCCACATTGCACAAAGTGGAGCCTTTGTTATGTGTGATGTGCCCCAGCTGATGTGTGTAATGGCCTGATTTTTAAGATAGATACACATACATGAGGCTGTGTGTGTGCAAGCAGATGCATACATGTGTGTGTGTTTTTGTACACGTGTGTGTGGAGAGAGAGATGCTCAAACCCAACAAGTGGTATGAACTAATTGTGTATTAGGCCCATTATGGTGTTTGTATAACATCTCACCATGAAAATAGGATGCCTCAAAAAACAGGTCAATCATACTATAACAGATGGCCCTACCATCAGAAACAATGAACTACCACTCAAAAGCCTTCACATTCGTATGGATCATCTAATTGTTACATCAATCTAATTTTTGGGATATTCCATTTTCATTATTAGGGGTACCATGGTGGAAAGGTAATGTAAGATAATTAATCACTTACTCTAAAACTTTAAATTCATAGAGCATAGAGAATTAATCCATTTATCTCATATCTACATCCCATAGGTTAGGACCTAGGCCGAATCCCCATCGTGAGCCCCACTTCACATGGGTGGGGCCTGCCAAACACAGGCCGCACAGCCCCAAGTGTGCCTCTGTCCACCCCACTCAAGACTGTTACGAAAATGCTCCTGCATGAAAGGTGGGGTAGCATACAAACACCACGATTGGGTCCTACACACTAACTAGTTGGACGTTTAACTAGTTGTGTGACAGCATTGGTATGTATGTGCGTGTGTCTACACTAAAAGGATTGGCCCTTAACACAACCTGACCCATCCGAGTTGCACCCCTACCCGACCCTTCCTGATTAAATATTAACAGCCATACAATTCACCTTGAGCCATGGAAATGATGAGAAGAAAGGAGAGCATCAAAACCAAATGGAGAAACATGACACTTCTTCTGTTTTCCTGAGCCATGTCTCTCCCTTTTATTTTTCCCTAATACTAGAAGTAGAAGATCTCTCTCTTTCTTGGGAGTAGCTTCTCCAAGCTCCCCTCTATTTATAATAGACAGATAACGAAAGAGGCTTACATAAAAGTCATAGAATCTATATTATCAGTGTTTTTCTACTAAGAGAGCCGGCTTCTACATATCTTTCTTTCGATAACATTTTATCCATGATAAATGTTCCACTGCTTTCTTACAGTACTTTCAGGTATAGTGCTTGTAGTTGCACTGGGACATTTGGACAGTCCAACTGATCAATCTGGAACATTCATTAGGTTTAATGCAGAGTTTTTCATGGGTCACCACAAAAAATTCCCATCCGTCTGATGGTTCAATCTATATTAATTGGACATAACATTTGATTTCTAAGCCATGATAGGATTGTTAGAATTTTTTTTTCTTCTTAGGAATGCTTTTAGAACAATCAGCATCGGACCCAAAAAAATGGGTGGTTTAAATTATTGATTGGACCTATTTTATGGAAACACAATCTTGACTGTCCACTTTATAGGCCATTGGTTGGACGCCTGTAATAGTCCAATCAATCAAAATTTTGTGTGGCAACCTTAACATGTGTGCCTAGTGGAACATGTGTGCTAACGGACAGTCCGGATTGATCAATTGAGCTGTCCAAAGGGGTCCAAGGCATAGGCACACTGCATAACTTCTCTGTAACTTTATTCATGATTTTGTACAGTATAAGACCGGCTAATCCAGACTAGTTATGTAGTTATCCAAGGACACACTTTGGTGGTACCGGTACCACATTAAGCTACGGTGGTATATGATGAAATCGGAGCCCACCTGATGTATTGATGACAACCAACCCGCACATCAGATAAACAGATTGCCTGCTACCTCGACTGCAGGAAGTCGGAAGCTGGGTGGAGCTAGCCCACCGTGATGCTTGTGAGAAATCCACTCCATCGTCCATCCATCTGTTTTGCCAGCTCATATTAGGACATGAGACCAAAAAATTATGGGTGTATTCAAAAATATAAGTGGGCCACATGACAGAAAACAGTGAGGATTGAATGGCCACTATTAAAATATTCATGGAGAGAAAGAAGTTTTGTATTAGGCTAATATTTTTGTGTTGTGATCAGCTCGTAACAGTGAAAATAAACCCAAGATGGTTTCAACAGTACCCTCCCCAGCCTACTTGAATATTGGATCACCTCACTTTTAGGCCATGTCCCAAACCCGGATTAGCTGCCACTACAGATCCAGCCAGGTAGATATGGCCCGGATCATATGGACCCACTTCAATTTATTCATTAGTCATTGTATATCCATGCACAATCTATCTGTTTTGCAGGATTATTTTAGCAAATTGATCAAAAAATGAAGCAGATACGAATCTCAGGTGGACCACACATCAGGAAACAGTGATAGTTGAATACTAACCATTAAAAACTTGTTAAGGTCCACCGTAATGTTTATCTACCATCCAACCCTGTTGATAAGGTCACATAGAACAGGATGAAGCGAAACACAAACAGCAGCTAGATCTAAAACTATTGTGACCCCAAGCAGCTTTTAACGGTGGGATTTCAGTCGCTACTATGTGATCCACCTGATGCTTGTATCTTAGTTTTTGGGACTATGCCTTAAAATAAGCTGGCAAAATAGATAGACCATCTGGATATACAACGCATACATAGAGGTGGGCCCCACAATCAGGGTCGCACTTCACAGCTAATCTGTATTTCACATATCCTAACATAAGCTGACAAAATGGATGGATGAGTGGGTTTCTAACAAAGATCACAGTGGCCCCACCTAACTTCTGACCGCAGAAGTGTAAGGCACTCGCATGAACTTTCTGTGATGGGAAGCTAGGAGGTGAGCGATGGGAAGCTAGGAGGGGCTCACCAGGATGTTCTTGAGAAATCTACACCGTCCATCTATTTTGCCAATGATGTTAGAACATGGACCTAAAACGAGGTGGATTCAAAACTCAAGTGACTGCACGACAGGAAACAGTGAGGATTGAAGCTCCACCGTTGAAACATGGATGAGGCCACGTAGGTTTTGGATTAAGTTAATATTTTTGTGCTTTCAGTTTATACGAATTAGGAGTGTCAACGGGGCTGGGTTAGAGTCGAGCCAAGTTCAGTCCTAACCTGGCCTACAATTTTAAATGTCATGCAAAAATAGTATAGCCCAAGCGTGGCGAATGTATTTACAGGACAAGTCGAAGTTCATAGAATTTTCAATTTTAATATCGGGGCATTTTTTAGCCATTTCAACCGGTCGAGGGATGAGGAAATTTGCATGTTTTTTAGAAGTTGTTTCCTTATTCGATTAGGCTCTTTGATTACATTTTAAAGATTTGTTTAGGGTTATTTAAGAATGCAAAAACACATTTTTTTTATTCATTCAATTAATAAAATTCTCAAAATTATGTTATTTTTCTTGTAAATTCGAGAAATCTCCCTTGTGGATTTAAGAAGACCTTATAAATTCAAGGTGTTTATCGATAAAGGAAGGTTGTGATTAACCTCATCGCATCCTTACCTATGTTAGTTGCTATCAGAAAGATGTTTTTTCCTTGGCTCGGAGGCTTCTAATGACGCGGCGGGCACAATTTGCTGGATAGTGCTCCAGGAAATTATCATTTAACAGCAGTGACTTTCGACATGGCACAACGAGAGTATCGCCAGTCATGCAAGGGCTTAAGCCACCATCAATCACTTAACGAAGTTGGACAAATTCATGTTCGAAGAGATAATCCACCTCCTGTAGGCACTGAAATTTACAATCGTACTAATCACAGGATGATGCCAGCAGTGAATCATATAATCATACCTGAGGATATGGGATCCAGCAACAAGGAGATCAATGACAAGATACTCTAACATCCCGGACGAGACAGCGATTAGGTAGATTGGGCAGATTAGGAATTCAGGAAGAAAGTCAATCTTCTTAACTTCAACAACCAACTCCACATTGATGACTTTCTCGATTGGCTACTTGAAGTTAAACGTATCTTCAACTACATGGTAATCATTGTAGATAAGAAAGTTAAACTTTTGGCTTACAAGTTGAAGGGTGGAGCTTCAACTTAGTATGAACAGCTTCAACTCAAGTGGATGAGACAAATGAAGGCGTCAATCTACACGAGGCTACAAATGAAGCAATTGTTGGGCGCACGATTCCTTCCTAATGGTTATAATCACATATTGTTTCAATAATACAATAATTATCGGCATGGCAGACAATAAGTGATGAGTTATGCAAAGAATTCACATTGTTTGTCGACGAGAGGACCTAGTCAAGACGAAGTCGCGACAGGCCACTAGAATATAAGTAGTGTACGTGCGACCCATATGGAAACAAGGAACCAACCTAAGACTTCTAAAGTGGAGGGGCAGTCTCTCATAATTGAACAGAATTTCATCAAACAATCTGTGAAGACAGAAGATGTATATACATTAGTTGAAAGGGACAAAGATGTGGAGCTTGTGAACATACCAAAGAATCTAATTAATATCATTGTTACAGGAGTTCAAGGCAATTGTGCCTGATGAACTTTTTAAAGAATTGCCTCTCATACGAGATATACGAAACCACATTAATATTGTCCCAAGAGCAAGTTTGCCTAATTGCCCGCATTATCAAAAAGATTGCAGGATCTTACAGGCACAAGCAGAGGAACTAACCTATAAAAGTCAAGTCAATGAGAGTATGCTTACATGTATTGTGCCAACTCATGAGTCTAATGTCAAAGGTAAGGAAGAGGCTAACGAACATTGGCGCCAGAATGTGTTTCAAGTGGATGATAATGTACTAGTTCACTTACATGAGAAAAATATTCCAACTGCGACGTATAACAAGTTGATGAATAAGAATATTGGCCACGTTCTGATCATTAAGAAAATCAACAATAACGCTTTTGTTCTTAATCTTCTAGAGTTCATGGAGATCTCAAGCACTTTCAATGTAGTAAACCAGTATAAGTATTGCGAACTAGGTCTGTTGAAGAACTTGAGGAAATTGAACACATATCGTGAACTAAACTCAATGACGAGTTTTTTTTTCAAGTGGAGGGGTCTGATGTAGGACGTGGATCAAGCACATTCCCAACACACATGGACCGAAAAAAGTCCAAGGAGAAATTATCAAAATTTAGCATATTTCGAACGGTCAACAAATCAAAATCCTGATAGAAATTCCAAATTCCTTACCGGTTAACTCCTACCGATTTAGACAGGTTGACAGATTTTTCAACAGGTTGAAATACTATTCAACGGGTCAATAGATCCGAGAATTTTTAGTTTTAGTCTCTAGATATTTTTTAGCCATTTTGACAAGTCAACAACAGGTCGATGAATGTGGAAATTAATTTATGACTTTTTTAGAATTTATTTCCTTATTCGATTAGGACTCTTTGATTATATTTTTTGACTTTGTTTAAGGTTATTTAAGGATGCAAAAACTCATTGTTTATTCATTCAATCAATAAAATTATTTTATTTTATTTCTCTCGTTCTGTCTTGTAGATTCAAGAGAACCTTATGGATTCATGGCGTTTATCAATCGAGGAAGATGGTGATTGACTTCATCACATCCTTCCCTTCATCATAGATGGTCCATAACAATGATCGGGTTTATCAAGTATTATTAATAGGGACCATCTAATTTTTGAATGGATAGGATTGTCCAATCAAACCACAATGAGAAGGATGGTCCGTATGGTCCATATCTATGTAAGCACCCTCTTATTATAATCATCATGGTTATCTATTTCCTTAGCTATTGAACGAATTGTTTGAACTACCTGATCAAAGTGATTTTTGCTAGGTATAGGCAATTAAACGTGGACCCTGGCCACTATAACAATGTACAATGGACATGCGTGTATCTGGGCCAAAATAGGACTACGAACTTGCAGTCTTTGTTATAAGAACCATTTTAATCCTCCTGTATGCATGTAGCATATGTTAGGTCAATCCATATATTCCACGAAATTTGTAGGCCCGATGTGGATGAAACATGGCCCAATAATTCCACTGATCAAATGATTTGAACCCTTCAAGCTTTTGCTATCAAATGAATGGCTAGAAATAAATGGTTTCATGAAATATCCACCTTAATATGGATTTGGGGAGAGGAGGTAGAGAGAAAGAGAGAACAATTTTAAAAAAAAAGCAGAATTCCATAAGCCCATGACTGCTCATTAAAGAGTTCGTGACATTGCTATTACATCCAATGAAATCTTGATCAGAGAGAAATTGAATTCTCTCCATTTATTCATACATATATAGTTTCCATTAAATAAAACGAACTCAGTTCACTGATCCATCCACGCAGACCCACTGGCCCACAAAGAGAGCATCACAGTTGAGATTGGGGTTGAGACCACTGAAGAATTCAGTGGTCAGATTGAACAATTGCCTGACCCCGAAGCACGTATCATCCGTTCGCACTCCAAACACCGATTCGCATTCTGGGACGGCATCGGTGGCTCCAAACCCAACTAATTCATTGAAAAATTAGAGGAAGACATTGATTAGTACTTAAACAATATGGTGTTTGATTACTATTAAAGTTATTCTTAATTAGGAATTCAGTTAGTGTGTTTGGATACTGGGAAGAGAAATAATTGGGAAGCAATGCATCTTTTACCCTTTTAAAAAATATAATTATTGGATGGAAACTCATTTTTTAAAATTTTGTAACTGATATTAAATTTGAAAATATCAAAAGGACTAATTCTGAGAATTAGATTTACACCTCTTCCCATTATCCAAATACAAATTTAGCTCGTCACTAATAGAGTCCATTTCCAAAGGTTTTCCTATATATCCACAAGCAAGGATGGGTAGGAGCCTCATCCATCCACTAGCGCACAAGCACATGTGCCCATGTTGAAATGGGCGTAAGATAATTAGTTCTTCTAAGTCAACTGTCAAAATGTCAGGAATTTTCACACCCTAGATGTGCCACAATATTGCACGAAGTGCACCCTTTATTATGTGTGATGTGGCCCCAGCTAATATGTGTGATATGGCATGATTTTTAAGATAGATACACATACATGAGGCTGTGTGTGTGCAGGTAAATGCATACATGTGTGTGTGATTGTGTACACGTGTGAGTGGAGAGAGTGATGCTCATGCCCAACAAGTGGTATGTCAAAGCTAGTTGTGTATTAAGCCCATTCCGGTTTTTGTATAACATCCCACCATGAAAATGGGATGCCTCAAAAAACAAGTCAATCATACTATAACGGATGGCCCCACCATCAAAAACAATGAACTACCACTCAAAAGCCTTCACATTCATATGGATCCCATCTAATTGTTAGATCGATCTAATTTTTGGGGCCTCCCATTTTCATTATTAGAGGTATCAAGGTGGAAAGATAATGTTGGACAATTAACGACTTACTCCTTGAACCAATAGAGCATGGCGAATCAATCCCTTTATCTCATATCTCAAGCCCCACATCCTATAAGTTAGGACTTTGGCCGAACTCCCCTCGTGAGCCCCATTCACAAGGGCAGGGCCTGCCTTGCATGGGCCACCCACCCCGAGTGTGCCCCTGCATCTCACAGGCCACCACACTCGATCATGATATGAAAATGCTCATGCATTAAAAGGTGGGGTAGCATACAAACACCACAATTGGGTCCTACACACCAAGTAGTTGGATGTTAACTAGCTATGTGGGAGCATCTGGTATGTGTGTGTGTGTGTCCACACTAAAAGGGTTGGCCCTTAACACAACCTGACCCATCTGAGTTACACCCCTACCCGTCCCTTCCTGATTAAATATTAACAGCCATACAATTTACCTTGAGCCATGGAAATGATGAGAAGAAAGGAGAGCATCAAAACCAAATGGAGAAACATGACACTTTTGCTGTTTTCTTGAGCCATGTCTCTCCCTTTTATTTTTCCCTAATACTAGAAGTAGAAGGTCTCTCTCTCTTTCTTGGAATAGCTTCTCTAAGCTCCCCTCTATTTATAATAGAAAGAGAACGAAAGAGGCTTACATAAAAGTCATAAAATCGATATTATCAGTGTTTTTTAACTAAGAGGCCGGCTTCCACGTATCTTTCTTTCCAGAACATTTTATCCATGATAAATGTTCCACTGCTCTCTTGCAGTACTTTAAGTTATACTGCTTGTAGTTTGACTGGGACATTTGGACAGTCCCATCGATCAATCTGGAGCATTCGCTAGGTTTAATGCGAATTTTTTCATGGTTCACCACCAAAAAAAAAAAACTCCCAGCGGTCTGATGGTTCAATCTAATATTAACTGGACCTTATCTTTTATAAAATTTGTTTTCTAAGCCATGGTTGGGATTGGTAGAATTTTTTCTTTCTTTCTTTCTTAAGAATGCTTTTAGAACAATCAGCATAACACCCAAAAAAATGGGTGGTTTAAATTATCAATTGGACCGCTATTTTATAGAAACACAATCTTGACCGTTCATTTTATAGGCCATTGGTCGGAGGCCTAGAATAATCCAATTCATTAAAATTTTGCATGGTAACCTTAACATGTGTGCCCCACGTAATGGACAGTCCGCATTTATCAATTGGGTTGTCCAAGGGGACCAAGGCATAGGCGCACTGTATAACTTAAGTGTGCTCTGATCTTCTCTCTGTAACTTTATTCATGATTAAGGCCGGCTAATCCGGACTAGGTATGTTCTTCTTCTTGGAAGCCCAAGCGGATTGCGTACTGAGTAACTCAGTATGCCAAGTGTACTGAGTAAATTCTGTGGGCCCAACTGTCATTCATGCATTTCATCCACTCTGTTCATCTCTTTTAACGGATAATTTTTTGGCTTTATACCAAAAATGGAGTGTATCTAATCCTAGAGTGGAGCACAACATCAGAAACAGTGTGAATTGAACATCTACCGTTGAAAATTTATTGAGGGCCAAAGAAGTTTTAGATCAAGCTGATATTTTGTTTTTCCCTTCATCCATGTCTTTCTGATATTATGAACAGATTGGATGACAAATAAACGTCATTGGGGGACTTGGAAAGTTTTCAACGGTGAAAATCAATATTTCTACTTTTTCCTGTGGTATGGTCCACTTGATCTCTGGATATGCATCAATTTTGGATTCAATCCTTAAAATGATCTGTAAAAACGAATGAACAGCGTGGATAAACTACATGCATTCACGGTGGGCCCAACAGAGTTTACTCAGTACCATAAGAGCGTCCTGAGTAACTCAGTACACAATCCGAATCCGATTTCTTTCTTTCAGGGGAACACGCCGGTGGTACCAAGTACCACAGTAACCTACGGTGGTACAGGATGAAAATGGGGCCCACCTGATGTATTAATGACATCCAACCTATACATCAGATATGTGGATTGACTGCAACCTCGACTGCAGGAAGTGGGAAGCTAGGTGGAGCCCAGTTTGTGAGAAATCCTCTCCACAATCCATCCATTTTACCAGCTCATGCAAGGACATGAGACCAAAAGTAAGCCTAATCAAAACTCAGGTAGGCCACATGACTGGAAATAGTAGAGATTGAATGCCCACTATTGAAACATTTGCCACATAAGTTTTGTATAAAGTTAATATTTTTGTGTTTTCAATTTATCTCAGTTCAGAAGGACCTTCTGAGCAGTTTGGATGGCGAGAAGGTGGATGGCGAGAAGGTTTCAACAGTACGCTCTCCACTTTTGGATGGCGAGAAGGTTTCAACAGTACGCTCTCCACTTTTTCCTTGTCGTGCAACCCACTTAAGACTTGGGTCACATTACTTTTGGGCCCATGTCCTGATCATGGACTCCGAATCCAGCCAGGGGGATGTAACCTGATGTAAATGCACATACTTATTTTTTGATGCATGTATCACTTATTTTTTTTACATATATATTTCTTACATTTATTTCAAATGGGTACTTGACATGGGAATAAATACAAGATCAATGTATCTAAAGAGACATGAAGAAATGCTACCAGAATTTCAACATAGACATTTAAATGAAAACATAAAAGTATTACATGTTATTCAGTGTCAGATGAGTGACCGATTTAGTTGGTTAGATGGATATACCATTAAGTATTACAATCTAACAGATCCCGCTTTGTTGTAAGACATTACAGTTCATGACTGATCCGGTTGTTTAAGTTTTGTGTTAGTTTTCAGACATTAGAATCTAACAATCTACATATATATAGATACCCTATCTCAGGATAATTTGCAAAGTTTCCCTTCTACCACTTCGAGACTGGAGAACATTCCTACGTCATCGACGATACCTACGACATCTACTCTAGAGTCGGCACCTGCTGCCAATTCTTCCCACTCTTGACCCCCACCCTCTTACACTACTTCATCTAATGAGACGCATCGCCATATTCATGAGTTCAAATTTCTTTATAGGAGAAGTGATGTGGAACGTGTCACAAATACGTTCCTAGCATGGTTGGGCCAAAAGAAGATGGACTGTAAATTGACCATAACTTTTGATCCGGGTATAGTTACGAGGCGCCCTGTTGGGGGTCTTGCACAAAACCTTAGGATCTAGCCCTCCAGAACAAACCAGAATTATGGATAATAAAGCAATGAAAACAATCAATGCATCAATCACACACTACACAAGAGATTTTTACGTGGAAAACCCTCAAGGAGGTAAAAACAACGGGACCTCGTCCAGATCAACAATCCACTATGAAGTAGAACGTTACAACCTTCTTCACTCACGCAGGAGTGGATAAACAATAAGAGAAATAGAGAAAACGGAGAGATCTAACCGATTACGAGGACATAGAAGCACTGAGATATAGATTGTACAGTAGATAACCTCCACGAGCAGAACCTCCCTTCTATAAGCTTCCTCTCTCTCTTCTTCTCTCTCTCTCTCTCTCACCTTTTGATAGCCCTAAACCCTTTAGCAAATCCCTTATAAAGCTTTAGGAAACCCTCTTGCCATACCTAGAAAACCCTAGGCAACCCCTTTTATAGTTTAGGAAACTTCCCTTTCCCATCCCAGTTACGAAAGGACTCAAATCTGCAGTTTCGCGTAAATTCACGGAACAAACTACGTAACCTATGACTAGTCGAGCCGAGTCTTCGACTGGTCATAGAACCCCTTCGACCAGTCGAGCCATCCCTTCGACCAGTCATAGCTACAGTAAAAAATAGCAAAAAAACTCGCTAGACTTTGTGTCGTGTCACAACTCGAACCTTCAACCGGTCGACCACCAGCCTTCGACCAGTCGAGCAAGGCTCACGACTAGTCGAAGATGGGTCTAAAAAAACCCATCAAATCTCCCCCTTTTTGACCCAGGACGAATCCACCTTCTTCAAGCCAGCCAGGTTTCTATAAATCTCAAACTTGCCCTTGAGCAAAGCCTTAGTCATCATATCTGACCCATTATCGTCCGTGTGGACCTTCTCAAGCTGTAACACCTTTTGTTCCAAAGTATCCCTGATCCAGTGATACTGAATCTTTATGTGCTTCGACTTAGAATGCTGACTTGGATTCTTGCTCAAGTGTATAGCACTCTGACTATCGCAATAGACCACGTGCTCCTCCTGCTTCAGGCTAAGTTCCTGTAGGAACCTCTTCATCTAAAGCATCTCTTTACATGCCTCTGTGACTGCAATGTATTCGGCCTTTGTCATCGACAATGCTACGACCTTCTGTAGCTTGCTCTGCCAAGAAACCGCTCCCCCTGCAAACGTGAAAATGAACCCCAATGTAGACTTCCTGTAGTCTATGTCACCTGTCATATCTGTATCAGTGTAACCCTCTAACACAGGTTTACCGTCACCATAACATAGGCTCAACCTGGATGAGCCTCTTAGATACCGCAGTATCCATTTCACCGCTACCTAATGCTCTTTGCCAGGATTGGTAAGATACCGGCTGACAACACCAACCGCATATACTATGTCTCGGCGTGTACATACCATAGCATACATCAAACTTCCTACCGCTGACGCGTATGGCATCTTCTGCATCTTTTCTACTTTTACCTTCATCTTGGGACACTGCCTGTCGCTCAATCTGAAGTGACCATCTAGTGGAGTACTGACCGGCTTCGCTGCATTCATATTCAACCGCTTTAGGACTTTCTCAATAGACCGCTCTTGTGACAGTCAGAGCTTCCTGCTGCTTCTGTCACGGGTTATATCCATTCCTAGGATCTATCTTACCGAGCCCAAGTCTTTCATTGCAAAAGACTTTCCCAACTCCTGTTTCAGCCTGTCGATCTTCTTGATGTCTTTTCCCATGATGAGCATGTTATCAACGTATAATAGCAGAACTAAGAAATCACCATCTGAGAACTTGCGCGTGGACACACAGTGGTCCGACTCCGTTCTGTCATACCCATGTTTCAACATAAACGAGTCGAACTTCTTGTACCATTGTCGTGGAGCTTGTTTCAGCTCATACAAGCTCTTCCTCAGCCTACACATTATATGCTCATTATCCTTGACTTCAAACCCCTTTGGTTGGTGCATGTAGATCTCTTCTTCTAGGTCACCATGGAGAAAGGCAGTTTTAACATCTAACTACTCTATCTCCAGATCCATGCTAGCCGTCAACCCAACCAACACCCCTATGGATGTCATCTTCACCACTGGTGAGAATTTCTCCTCGAAGTCTATGCCTTTCCTCTGACCAAACCCTTTCACCATAAGTCTGGCCTTGAACCTGGTCTGTGAATTCTTCTGCTCAATCTTCTTTCTGAACACTCACTTGTTGCTCAAAGCTTTCTTGCCCTTAGGCAATTTCACCATGTCATAGGTGTGGTTCTTATGCAAGGATTTCATCTCCTCTTGCATAGCTTTCAACCACTCCCCCTTATGCTCGTCGGCTAGGGCCTCAGAATAATCTTCTGACTCTCCCCTATCAGTCAGCATAATGTACTCATGTGGCGAGTACCTTTTGGACGGCTGTCTATCCCTAAATGACCTCCTCGCCTGTGGCTCAACAGGTGGATCAAGTGGGGGCTGCTCCCCTGGTCCATCTTCTAAAGGAACTCTCTCATCCTCTGCACCTTGCTGTACTCCCCCGTCATCAGGCACCACGGGAGGAGTAACCAGATCCATGTCCTCTAGCTCACCTGAACTAGGCTGGTTCTTCTCTGTCTTACCAATGTCTTTTATACACTGATCTTCAAAGAAAACCACATCTTTGCTCCTGACGAACTTCCTCTCGGTCGGATCCCACAACCTGTAACCGAATTTTTCATCACCGTACCCCAAGAACACACACTACCTGATTTTCATATCGAGCTTGGACCTCTCGTCCTTTGGTACGTGAAAAGATGCCCTGCATCCAAACACCCTGAGATGACTGTACGATGGATCATGTCCAGTCCATACCTTCTCAGATACTTCTCCATTCAACGGGGTTGATGGAAACCTGTTTATCAAATACACTGCCGTGTGCATTGCTTCTCCCCAGAACGTCTTGAGCAATTTCGCATGGGATAACATGCATCTGATTCTCTCAACAATGGTGCGATTCATTCGCTCAGCTACACCATTATGCTGGGGGTCTTGGGAACCGTTTGTTCATGTCGTATAACCAGGGACTTGCAGTACTCATGAAAGTCGCCAATGTATTCACCACCATTATCAGTGCGGATGCACTTCAATGATCTACCTGTCTCTCTCTCGACCATAGCATGAAACAATTTAAACACACCAAAGACCTCGTCCTTGGATTTTAAAGCATAAATCCAAACCCTCCTAGATGCATCATCTATAAAAGTAACAAAATACAATGCCCCACCCAAGGTTTTTGTCCTCATAGGACCACAAACATCAGAATAAACCAAATCTAATGCATGCACTTTATTAACATGAGAAGCAGTTTTAACGAATGAAACTCTATGTTGTTTCCCTGATAAACAATCAAGACAGGTTTTGAGAGGTGTACCTATCACGTCTAGAAGGAGTCGCTTCTTTGTAAGTACCTGAAGCCCTTTTTCACTCATGTGGCCTAGACGCGTATGACACATGTCAATAGTTGAATCTTCCGCTGTGTTCAACCCACCCTTGCACATACTGACACTTGCCTTGTACAGGGTGCAACACTTCTTCCCTCTGGCCATGATCAATGAACCATTGATGATCTTCCATCGCCCACCAGCAAATCGACTTTCATAGCCATCATCATCCAACCTTCTTGTCGACATCAAGTTGAGGCCAAGGTCTGGGATATGCCTCACATCCCTGAGAACCAATGTGCAGCCCACATCGGTCTTCACATAAATATTACCGACTCCCACGATTTTTGATACGCTAGAATTTTTCATCCTCACAGTCCCATAGTCACCTGACTTGTAGCTTGTGAAAGAGTCTCTGTGTAGAGTCACATGAAAAGAGGCTCCCGAGTCTATCACCCAGTCGGTGTCCTGACTCATAGCCGTAAGACATACATCATGATCTGCAGAAAAAATAACTACCATGTCGCCATCTGAAGCGACCGCAGTGGAATCTGATTCATCTTCCTTCCCTTTTCCTTTCTTGTCGTTCTTCTTACCACGACATTCATGCTTGTAGTAGCCCTTCTTGCCACAATTTCAGCATTCAACATCTTTTCTGTTACTCGACTTGCCTCTTGATTTATCTTAGGCCTTCCCACCCTTCCTGTTCTTTCCTCTCCCCCGTTCCTGTGTCACAAGAGTCTCTTGCTGAGTAGACCCCTGAGACTTCCTAATTGTCTCTTCATTGAAGAGACAGCTAGTCACATGTTCCATGGATATCTTTCCGTCTGGTGCGTAGTTACTTAAAGACACCACCAATGTCTCCCAACTGTCAGGCAATGAACTAAGCAATAGTAAAGCCTACAATTCATCATCCAGGACCATCTTCATAGATGTGAGTTGGTTCACTATATTGTTGACCTCATTCAAGTGCTCAGCCACAGAATCACCATCCTTGAACTTGAGATTCACAAGTTGCCTTATCAAAAAAATTTTATTATCGGCTGTCTTCCTCTCATACAGCCCTTGTAATTTTAGTCATAGGCTAGCGGCTGAGGTTTCCGTGGACACATGGTGGAACATAGAATCATCCAACCATTATCTAATAAACCCCACAGCCTTTCGGTCCATCTTCTTCCAATCATCATCAGTCATATCCTTAGATTTTGCTGATATGCCTAAAATTGGAGCATATAGGTCTTTGCAATGAAGCAAGTCCTCCATCTTAGCCTTCCATATGGTCCAGTTAGAACCATTGAGGCTGATCATCCTTAATGAGCCACCTTCCATAATTTCAAACCGATCCTACCCGTTCAATGAACTTAGCTCTGATACCACTTTGTTGGGGACCTTGCATAAAACCTTAGGATCTAGCCCTCCAGAACAAACCAAAATTATGGATAATAAAGCAATGAAAACAATCAATGCATCAATCACACACCACACGAGATTTTTACATGAAAAACCCTGAAGGAGGTAAAAACCACGGGACCTCATCCAGATCAACAATCCACTATGAAGTAGAACGTTACAACCTTCTTCACTCACGCAGGAGTGGATAAACAATAAGAGAAATAGAGAAAACGGAGAGATCTAACCGATTACGAGGACATAGAAGCGCTGAGATATAGATTGCACAGTAGATAACCTCCACGAGCAGAACCTCCCTTCTATAAGCTTCCTCTCTCTCTTCCTTTCTCTCTCTCTCACCTTTTGATAGCCTTAAACCCTTTAGCAAATCTCTTGTAAAGCTTTAGGAAACCCTCTTGCCATACCTAGAAAACCCTAGGCAACCCCTTTTATAGTTTAGGAAACTTTCCTTTCGCATCCCAGTTACGAAAGGACTCAAATCCGCAGTTTCGCGCAAAATCGCGGAATAAACTACTTAACCTACGACTAGTCGAGCCGAGTCTTCGACTGGTCGCAGGACCCTTTCGACCAGTCGAGCCATCCCTTCGACCAGTCATAGCTACAGTAAAAAAAACAACAAAAAAAATGACTTGAACCTTCTACCGGTCGACCACCAACCTTCAACCGGTCGAGCAGGGCTCATGATCGGTCGAAGATGGGTCAAAAAAAACCCATCACACACAACCTATCAATCTTTACTGAAACTGGTTATCCGAGGTGAACCAACTCACAAAGTGGGTCGCATCTGTCCGTTTCGCCAAAAAACGCGCGCTTTCAGCTTAAAAACGAATTTTTAGGAAAATTTTACTATTTTTAGTAATTCTGATTTTATTTTTTTTTGTCTATTTTTAGAGTTTTAGATTTTCTTCCCTTTTAGAAATAACTTTTAATGATACTAGGACTCTTCTAAAGAAAGTTTATTGGAAATTTTTATTTTTAGAAATTAGGCAATAGAAGAGTTTTATTAGAATTAGGATTTTTATTGGAGTTAGAATTTTGCTATTTTTGGTAATTACGAATTTTAGTTTATTTTTTCTTTATTAATGGTGTAAGGAGACGCATTAGACGATTATCAATTATTAATTAATCAATTTCAAAGTTATTAGAATTTATTTCTATTTTCTACTTTCTTTCCTCGTGGATTCAAGAAGTCTCTGTGAGGTGTCCAAAGAAGTTCCGTGGATTCGGAATAGTTATCCTCTTGAGGAAGACAGTGCTCAACCTCACGTCCTTCCCTGCGTCAATTTGGCCTCAGAGCGAGGTTTCTCCTCGGATCGATGACTTCTAACGATGGGTTGGGCAACAATCCCATAGGCGGTGCTCCAGGGAATTTACCTTTAACAGAGGCGGGTTTCGAAGCAACACGATGAGAGAATCGGCAAGCCATACAAAGGCTGCAAGCTTCCATCGATCGTAAGGCGGATCATTTAGCGAAGGCCCTAGGGCATCTCCGTATTCATGGTGGTGATCCACTATCAACAATTACTGGAATTCATAATCATAGTGGTCATAGGGCGATGCTATCAATGAACCACAGGATCACTCTTGAGAAGGTGGGATCTAACGACATGATTTCACAACATCCTAGATGAGGCATTGATCAGATGGATCGGATGGATCAAGAATTCAAGATGAAAGTCGATCTTTCTAGTTTTAATGGCCAACTCTACTTCAAGGACTTCCTCGATTGGTTGCTTAAAGTCGAACGTTTCTTCGACTATATGAACATCGTGCAAGAAAAGAAAGTTAAACTCGTGGCCTATAAATTAAAGGGTAGAGCTTTAACTTGGTGGGAACAACTTCAACTCGAGCGTACGAGACAGATGAAAGCGCCAATTCACACGTGGCCACGGATGAAGCAGTTATTGTGCATGTGATTCCTCCCCTGAGATTACGATCAAGTATTATTCCAACAAAACTAAAATTATTATTAGGATAGTCGATCAGTAAAAGGTTATATAGAAAAATTCTATTATTGGTCTGTGAGAAATGACCTCATCAAAACAGAATCACGACGGGCCACAAGATTCATCAATGACAAACATGTGGCCTCTATAGGAACGGAAAACCAACCTAAGACTTCTAAAGTGAAGGGACAATATCTCATAACTGAACAGGCATTTATTAAACAATACGAAAAAACGGGAAATATATATCCATTAGTTAAAAAGAAAAAATATGTGAAACCTGTGAATATCCTAGAGGATTTGGAACCAATATTGTAGGAGTTCAAGGGGGTTGTGCTCGATGAACTCTCTAATAAATTACCTCTCATACCAGATATATAAAATCACGTTGATCCCATCTCAGGGGCAAGTCCACCTAATTGCCCATATTATCAAAAAGAATATGACATCTTGAAGGCAGATGTGAAGGAACTGATCGATATTAGTCAAGTCAAGGAAAGCATGAGTACATGTATTGTGTCAGTTCAAGAGCTTAATGCCAAGCACAAAAAAAATGGCTAATGAACATCAGCGTCAGAAGTTATCTCCGACTCATGTGCCAAGTCTCTTGAGTAACTCGAGGACGAGTTTTTTACAAGTTGAGGGGTCTGATGTAGAACGTATCACAAATACATTCCTAGCATGGTTGGGCCAAAAGAAGATGGACGGTAAATTGACCATAACTTTTGATCCGGGTATCGTTACGGGGCGTACAACCTATCAATCTTTACTACAACCTATCAATCTTTACTGAAATGGGTCATCCGAGGTGAATGACCCATAAAGTGGGTCGCATCTGTCCGTTTCGTCAAAAGATACGCTTTCAATTCAAAAACGAATTTTTAAGAAAATTTTACTATTTTTAGTAATTCTAATTTTTTAATTTTTCTTTTCTATTTTTAGAGTTTTTAGATTTTCTTCCCTTTTAGAAATAACTTTTAATTATACTAGGACTCTTCTACAAAAAGTTTATTTGGAATTTTTATTTTTCAAAATTAGGTATTAGAAGAGTTTTATTAGAATTAGGATTTTTATTAAGTTAGAATTTTGCTATTTTTGGTAATTACAAATTTTAGTTTAATTTTTCTTTATTAATGGTGTAAGGAGACGCATTAGACGATTATCAATTATTAATTAATCAATTTCAAATTTATTAGAATTTATTTCTATTTTCTGCTTCCTTTCCTCGTGGATTCGAGAAGTCTCTGTGAAGAGTCCAGAGAAGTTCCGTGATTCGGAATAGTTATCCTCTTGAGGAAGACGATGCTCGACCTCATGTCCTTCCCTCCGTCAAGAAGGAAGACAGTCATAAGGAGTCATTTCTAATACACCTGAAATGAATCCGTTCAGAGATTCATCTAGGATTCTCTCGAGATTATCATCGTTCGAGGCTCTCGAGATCTGATTTGATCCTTCGAAGATCTTTGGAGAGATCTTTGGGCCGTTGGAGAGATTCCCAAACTATTGATCCGGGAGAAGATCGTGTAAGCCATATTGAACTTTTTGTTGAATCGGTGTTTGCTTTGTTTTAGAGATTATCCCGAGTTATAGCCAAGCTATGGCTGAGCTATGATCGAGTTATGGATGAGCTATGGCCGACTTATAGCCGAGCTATGATTGACCCATAGGTTAAGTCGGTAATTGGCCATTTGAGTGGACTTACAGTTGCATCCTCTTTGAGTGTCCTTACAGTTGCACTGACCTCCTTGAAGGTCGACCTGTTTTTGGAAGTAGATGTCCCTTAAGGCTTGAATCCCATTCTAATTTGTAGGTTGGTCCATTCCATAAGTCAACGTATCAAACTTATCTATTTTTTAACCCAACTGGCAAGATAAGTGATGATTTTCTCAACCCATCAATCAATCAATCTAAAGTGTTTATTGGGTCTAATGAAAACAATTCTCATGGGCCACCATGAAAAAACCACACAGATCGGATGGTTCCATCTATAACTTGGCCTTCTCTTTTATAGCCACTTGTTTTGTATGCCATAGATGAGATGGCTAGGATTACCTGATAAAAAGGATGCTTTATAACAATAAGCATTGGACCCAAAAAAGTGGATGGCTTGAATTATTTATTGGACCTGTTTTTATTGAAACAATCTTGACCATCCATTTTATAGGCTATTGATTGGATGCCTAGAGTTGTCTAGTCAATTTGATTTTTAAATTGTCAAAATTCGACATAGTTCAATCAGTCGACAAATCTAGTTGAAAGGTTGAAATCCTGACAAAAATTCTAAATTGCTTGTTAACTGATTTATGTTAGTTTGTACAGGTCAATAGATCTGTCAACGAGTCGAAATATTATTCGCCAAGTCGACAGATCGGTTCGACAAGTCGAAATTCATAGAATTTCTAGTTTCAGTATCTGGACTTTTTTAGTCATATCAACAAGTCGACAAACGTAGGAATTTGTGCATTTTTCAGAATTGTTTCCTTATTCAATTAGGACTCCTTGATTACGTTTTTAGAGTTATTTAAGAATGCAAAAAATAAAATAAAATAAAATAAATCCTCATTTTTTTTATTTATTCAATCAATAAAATTCTCAGAAGTTATTTTATTTGTCTCGTGGATTCAAGAAATCTCACTGTGGATTCAAGAGGACCTTGTGAATTTAAGGCGTTTATCAATCAAGGAAAACAGTGATTGATCACGTTCTTCTCTGCATTAATTGGTATCAGAGATAGGCTTTTTCCTCGGATCTATGGCTTCTAACAATGGGTCAGGCACAATCCAACAGACGGTATTAACGGGAATTATACTTTAACGGCAGTGCCCTTCAATATGGTGCAGCTAGAGTATTGATAAGTTATGTAGGGGCTGTAAGCTGTCATCAATCATTTGACAAAAGTCGTAAGACAAATCCATGTTTGAGGCAATGATCCATCACTAGTAGATGTTGGAATTCGTAATTTTGATAATCGCAAGACGATGTCAGTGGCAAATTGTAAAATCACACTTCAGGATGTGAGATCCAGTGACAAGGAGATCGATGACATGATACTCCAACATCCTGGATGCGACAACGATCGGGTAGATCATGCGGATCAAAAATTCAAGAAGAAAGTCGATCTTCCTATCTTCAATGGTCAACTCCGCATCGAGAAATGTCTCGATTGGATACTTAAAGTTGACCATTTTTTCGACTACATGAACATCGCTGAATAGAAGAAAGCTAAACGTGTGGCATATAAGTTGAAGGGCGAAGCTTCAACCTAATGGGAGCAGCTTCAACTCAAGTCAATGAGACAGAAGAAGGCGTTAATCCATACATGGCCGTGGATGAAGCAATTGTTACGTGCACAATTCTTCCCCAATAGTTATGATCAAGTATTGTTCCAACAATACAAAAATTATTAGTAGGGTAGTCGATCGATGACAGGTTATGCAGAATATGCCAACAAAAATTGGTACCAGAAGGTGTTTAAAGTGGATGATAATGTGCTAGTTCACTTATGTGAGAAAAAGTTTCTGACTTAATGTATAATAGGTTAATGAATAAGAAGATTGGTCATATTTTGATCCTTTAGAAAGTCAATGATAACGCTTTTGTTCTTAATTTTCTGAAGGGGTTGGTAGACCAATATAAGTGAATTAGGTCCGCTAAAGAACTTGAGGAAGTTGAACACGTATTGTGAACCAAACTTGAAGATGAGTTATTTTCAAGTGGAGGGATCTTATGTAGAACATGGATCAAACACATTCCCAACACACATGGACTGGAAGAAGCCTAAGGGAAAATTATTAAAATTTAACATAATTCGACTGTTCAACAATCTGTTCAACAGGTTGAAATTCCGACAGAAATTTCAGATTGTTTGCTATCTGATTTCTACCAATTTAGACAGGTCGACAGATCTGTCAACAAGTTGAAATACTATTCGACGGGTCAAAATGTCAAAATTAACAAAATTTTTAATTTTAGTCTCTGAACATTTTTTTGCCATTTCGATAGGTCCACAAACCAAAGAATTTGTGCGTTTTTCAAAAAAAATTTCCTTATTTGATTAGGATTCTTTGACTACATTTTAAAGATTTTTTAACGATTATTTAAGTATGCAAAATTTCATTTTTTGTATTCATTCAATCAATAAAATTCTTAGACGTTATTTTATTTCTCTCTTGGATTCAAGAAATTTCAGTTGTGGATTCAAGAAGACCTTGAAGATTCAAGGCGTTTATTGGTCAAGGAAGACACTGATCGAAGTCATCACATCCTTCCCTGCATCATGGAATTATCTAGTATTATTAATGGGGACCATCCAATTTTTAAACAATTAGGATTGTCCAATGAAACCACAATATGCGTGAGAAGGATAGTTGATTAAAAGTTGACCTCGCATGATGGATGGTTCATATCTGTGTAAGCACTCTCTTTTTATAATCATTATTAGCTATCCATTTCCTTAGCCATTGAACGAGATGTTTGAACTACCAGATCAAAATGATTTTTGCTAGGTATGGCCAATTAAATGTACGTGGACTCTGGCTACTATCACTACATACAACAAACAGGTATGTATCTGGGCCAAAATAGGACTACGAACTTGCAGTCTTTGTTATAAGAACCATTTTAATCCTCTTGTATGCATGTAGCATATGTTAGGTCAATCCATATATTCCACGAAATTTGTAGGCCCAATGTGCATGAAACATGGCCCAATAATTCCACTGATCAAATGATTTGAACCCTTCAAGCTTTTGCTAGCAAATGAATGGCTAGAAATAAATGGTTTCACGAAATATCCACCTTAATATGGATTTGGTGAGAGGAGGTAGAGAGAGAACAAATCTTTAAAAAAGCAGAATTCCATAAGCCCATGACTGCTCAGTAAAGAGTTCGTGACATTGCTAATACATCCATTGAAATCTTGATTAGAGAGAAATTGAATTCTCTCCATTTATTCATACATATGTAGTTTCCATTAAATAAAACGAACTCAGTTCACTGATCCATCCACGCAGACCCACTGGCCCACAAAGAGAGCATCGCAGTTGAGATTGGGGTTGAGATCACTGAAGAATTCAGTGGTCAGATTGAACAATTGCTTGACCCCGAAGCATGTATCATCCGTTCGTACTCCAAACACCAATTCGCATTCTGGGATGGCGTCCCTCGCTCCAAACCCAACTAATTCATTGAAAAAATACAGGAAGAAATTGATTAGTGCTTAAACAATATGGTGTTTGATTACCATTAAAGTTATTATTAGCAATTCAGTTAGTGATTTGAATACCGGGAAGAGAAGTAATTGGGAAGCAATGCATCTTTACCCTTTTCAAAAATATAATTATTGGATGGAAACTCATTTTTGTAACTGATGTTAAAGGTGAAAATATCAAAAGGACTAATTTTGAGAATTAGATTACACCTCTTCCCATTATCCAAATACAAACATTTCTTAGGGTTTTCCTATCTATCCACAAGCAAGTATGACTGAGAGCCCCATCCATCCACTAGCAAGCACATGTGCCCATGTAACATGGGTGCAAGATAATTATTCTTCTAAGTCAACTGTCAAAATGTCAGGTGCTTTCACACCCTAGATGTGCCACATTGCACAGAGTGGAGCCTTTGTTATGTGTGATGTGGCCCCAGCTGATGTGTGTAATGGCCTGATTTTTAAGATAGATACACATACATGAGGCTGTGTGTGTGCAAGCAGATGCATCATGTGTGTGTGTGTGTTTTTGTACACGTGTGTGTGGAGAGAGAGATGCTCAAACCCAACAAGTGGTATGAACTAATTGTGTATTAGGCCCATTATGGTGTTTGTATAACATCTCACCATGAAAATAAGATGCCTCAAAAAACAGGTCAATCATACTATAACAGATGGCCCTACCATCAGAAATAATGAACTACCACTCAAAAGCCTTCACATTCGTATGGATCATCTAATTGTTACATCAATCTAATTTTTGGGATATTCCATTTTCATTATTAGGGGTACCATGGTGGAAAGGTAATGTAAGATAATTAATCACTTACTCTAAAACTTTAAATTCATAGAGCATAGAGAATTAATCCATTTATCTCATATCCACATCCCATAGGTTAGGACCTAGGCCGAATCCCCATCATGAACCCCACTTCACATGGGTGGGGCCCGCCTCACACAGGCCGCACAGCCCCAAGTGTGCCCCTGTCCACCCCACTCAAGACTGGTATGAAAATGCTCCTGCATTAAAGGTGGAGTAGCATACAAACACCACAATTGGGTCCTACACACCAACTAGTTGGACGTTTAACTAGTTGTGTGACAGCATTGGCATGTATGTGCGTGTGTGTCTACACTAAAAGGATTGGCCCTTAACACAACCTGACCCATCCGAGTTGCACCCCTACCCGACCCTTCCTGATTAAATATTAACAGCCATACAATTTACCTTGAGCCATGGAAATGATGAGAAGAAAGGAGAGCATCAAAACCAAATGGAGAAACATGACACTTCTGCTGTTTTCCTGAGCCATGTCTCTCCCTTTTATTTTTCCCTAATACTAGAAGTAGAAGATCTCTCTCTTTCTTGGGAGTAGCTTCTCTAAGCTCCCCTCTATTTATAATAGACAGATAACGAAAGAGGCTTACATAAAAGTCATAGAGTCGATATTATCAGTGTTTTTCTACTAAGAGGGCCGGCTTCTACATATCTTTCTTTAGATAACATTTTATCCATGATAAATGTTCCACTGCTTTCTTACAGTACTTTAAGTTATAGTGCTTGTAGTTGCACTGGGACATTTGGACAGTCCAACTGATCAATCTGGAACATTCATTAGGTTTAATGCAGAGTTTTTCATGGGTCACCACAAAAAATTCCCATCCGTCTGATGGTTCAATCTATATTAATTGGACAAAACATTTAATTTCTAAGCCATGATAGGATTGTTAGAATTTTATTTTTTTCTTAGGAATGCTTTTAGAACAATCAGCATAAGACCCAAAAAAAAAAAAGGGTGGTTTAAATTATTGCTTGGACCTATTTTATGGAAACACAATCTTGACTGTCCATTTCATAGGCAATTGGTTGGACGCCTGTAATAGTCCAATCAATCAAAATTTTGTGTGGCAGCCTTACATGTGTGCCTAGTGGAACATGTGTGCTAATGGATAGTCCGGATTGATCAATTGAGCTGTCCAAAAGGGCCCAAGGCATAGGCACACTCATGTGGCCCACCGTGATGCTTGTGAGAAATCCACTCCATCGTCCATCCATCTGTTTTGTCAGCTCATATTAGGACATGAGACCAAAAAATTATGGGTGTATTCAAAAATATAAGTGGGCCACATGACAGAAAACAGTGGGGATTGAATGGCCACTATTAAAATATTCATGGAGAGAAAGAAGTTTTGTATTAGGCTAATATTTTTGTGTTGTGATCAGCTCGTAACAATGAAAATAAACCCAAGATGGTTTCAATAGTACCCTCCCCAGCCTACTTGAATATTGGATCATCTCACTTTAGGCCCATGTCCCAAACCCGGATTAGCTGCCACTACAGATCCAGCCAGGTAGATATGGCCCGGATCATATGGACCCACTTCAATTTATTCATTAGTCATTGTATATCCATGCACAATCTATCTGTTTTGCAGGATTATTTTAGCGTATTGATCAAAAAATGAAGCAGATACGAATCTCAGGTGGACCACACATCAGGAAACAGTGATCGTTGAATACTAACCATTAAAAACTTGTTAAGGTCCGCTGTAATGTTTATCTACCATCCAACCTGTTGATAAGGTCACATAGAACAGGATGAAGCGAAAACACAAACAGCAGCTAGATCTAAAACTATTGTGACCCCAAGCAGCTTTTAACGGTGGGATTTCAGTCGCTACTACGCGATCCACCTGATACTTGTATCTTAGTTTTTGGGACTATGACATAAAATAAGCTGGCAAAATAGATGGACCGCCTGGATATACAATGCATACATAGAGGTGGGTCCAACAATCAGGGTCGCACTTCACAGCTAATCTGTCTTTCACATATCCTAACATAAGCTGGAAAAATGGATGGATAAGTAGGTTTCTAACAAAGATCACAGTGCCCCCACCTAACTTCTGGCCGCAGAAGTGTAAGGCACTCGCATGAACTTTCTGTGATGGGAAGCTAGGAGGTGAGCGATGGGAAGCTAGGTGGGGCTCACCAGGATGTTCTCGAGAAATCTACTCCGTCCATCTATTTTGCCAAATGATGTTAGAACATGGGCCTAAAACGAGGTGGATTCAAAACTCAAGTGGCTGCACGACAGGAAACAGTGAGGAATGAAGCTCCACCGTTGAAACATGGATGAGGCTACGTACGTTTTGGATTAAGTTACTATTTTTGGGCTTTCAGTTTATACGAATTAGGAGTGTCAACGGGGCTGGGTTAGAGTCGAGCCAAGTTCAGTCCTAACCTGGCCTACAATTTTAAATGTCATGCAAAAATAGTATAGCCCAAGCGTGGCGAATGTATTTACAGGACAAGTCGAAGTTCATAGAATTTTCAATTTTAATATCGGGACATTTTTTAGCCATTTCAATCAGACGAGGGATGAGGAAATTTGCATGTTTTTTAGTTGTTTCCTTATTCGATTAGGCTCTTTGATTACATTTTAAAGATTTATTTAGGGTTATTTAAGAATGCAAAAACTCATTTTTTTTATTCATTCAATTAATAAAATTTTCAAAATTATGCTATTTTTCTTGTAAATTAGAGAAATCTCCCTTCTGGATTTAAGAAGACCTTATAAATTCAAGGCGTTTATCAATAGAGGAAGGCAGTGATTAACCTCATCACATCCTTACCTATGTCAGTTGCTATTAGAAAGATGTTTTTTCCTCGAATTGAAGGCTTCTAATGACGCGTCGGGCACAATTTGCTGGATAGTGCTGCAGGAAATTATCATTTAACAGCGGCAACTTTCGACATGGCACAACGAGAGTATCGCCAGTCATGCAAGGGCTACAAGCCACCATCAATCACTTGACAAAGTTGGACAAATTCATGTTCGAAGCGATGATCCACCTCCGGTAGGCACTGAAATTTACAATCGTACTAATCACAGGATGATGCCAGCAGTGAATCATATAATCATACCTGAGGATATGGGATCCAGCAACAAGGAGATCAATGACATGATACTCCAACATCCCGGATGAGACAGTGATTAGGTAGATTGGGCAAATCAGGAATTCAGGAAGAAAGTCAATCTTCTTAGCTTCAATGACCAACTCCACTTTGATGACTTTCTCGATTGGCTACTTGAAGTTAAACGTATCTTCGACTACGTGGTAATCGTTGTAGATAAGAAAGTTAAACTTTTGTCTTACAAGTTGAAGGGTGGAGCTTCAACTTGGTATGAACAGTTTCAACTCAAGTGGACGAGACAAATTAATGAAGGCGTCAATCTGCACGTGGCTACAAATGAAGCAATTGTTGGGCGCACGATTCCTTCCTAATGGTTATAATCACGTATTGTTTCAATAATATAAAAATTATCGGCATGGTAGACAATAAGTGATGAGTTATGCAAAGAATTCACATTGTTTGTCGACGAGAGGCGACCTAGTCAAGACATAGTCGCGACAGGCCACTAGAATATAAGTAGTATACGTGCGACCCATATGGAAACAAGGAAGCAACCTAAGACTTCTAAAGTGGAGGGACAGTCTCTCATAATCGAACAAAATTTCATCAAACAATCTGCGAAGACAGAAGATGTATATACATTAGTTGAAAGGGACAAAGATGTGGAGCTTGTGAACATACCAAAGAATCTAAGTAATATCATTATTACAGGAGTTCAAGGCAATTGTGCCTGATGAACTTTTTAAGGAATTGCCTCTCATACGAGATATACGAAACCACATTGATATTGTCCCAGGAGTAAGTTTGCCGAATTGCCTACATTATCAAAAAGATTGCAGGATTTTACAGGCATAAGTAGAGGAACTAACCCATAAAAGTCAAGTCAATGAGAGTATGCTTACATGTAGTGTGCCAACTCATGAGTCTAATGTCAAAGGTAAGGAAGAGGCTAACGAACATTGGCGCCCGAATGTGTTTCAAGTGGATGATAATGTACTAGTTCACTTGCATGAGAAAAATATTCCAACTGCGACGTATAACAAGTTGATGAATAAGAATATTGGTCATGTTCTGATCATTAAGAAAATCAACAATAATGCCTTTATTCTTAATCTTCTAGAGTTCATGGAGATCTCAAGCACTTTCAATGTAGTAAACTAGTATAAGTATTGCGAACTAAGTCTGTTGAAGAACTTGAGGAAATTGAACACATATCGTGAACCAAACTCAATGACGAGTTTTTTTTTTTCAAGTGGAGGGGTCTGATGTAGGACGTGGATCAAGCACATTCCTAACACACATGGACCGAAAAAAGCCTAAGGAGAAATTATCAAAATTCAGCATATTTCGACCGGTCAACAAATCCAAATCCTGATAGAAATTCCAAATTGCTTACTGGTTAACTCCTACCAATTTAGACAGGTTGATAGATTTGTCAACCGGTTGAAATACTATTCAACGGGTCAATAGATCGGGTCGACATGTTGAAATTCACAGAATTTTTAGTTTTAGTCTCTAGATATTTTTTTAGCCATTTTGACAGGTCGACGAATGTGGAAATTAATTTATGACTTTTTTAGAATTTATTTCCTTATTCGATTAGGACTCTTTGATTATATTTTTAGGCTTTGTTTAAGTTTATTTAAGGATGCAAAAACTCATTGTTTATTCATTCAATCAATAAAATTATTTTATTTTATTTCTCTCGCTCTGTCTCGTAGATTCAAGAGAACCTTATGGATTCATGGCGTTTATCAATCGAGGAAGATGGTGATTGACTTCATCACATCCTTCCCTTCATCATAGATGGTCCATAACAATGATCGGGTTTATCAAGTATTATTAATAGGGACCATCTAATTTTTGAACGGATAGGATTGTCCCATCAAACCACAATGAGAAGGATGGTCCGTATGGTCCATATCTATGTAAGCACCCTCTTATTATAATCATCATGGTTATCTATTTCCTTAGCTATTGAACGAATTGTTTGAAATACCTGATCAAAGTGATTTTTGCTAGGTATAGGCAATTAAACGTGGACCCTGGCTACTATCACTATGTACAATGGACATGAAAAAGCAAAAAAAAAAAAAAAAAATGTACAATGGACATGCGTGTATCTGGGCCAAAATAGGACTACGAACTTGCAGTCTTTGTTATAAGAACCATTTTAATCCTCCTGTATGCATGTAGCATATGTTAGGTCAATCCATATATTCCACGAAATTTGTAGGCCCAATGTGGATGAAACATGCCCCAATAATTCCACTGATCAAATGATTTGAACACTTAAAGCTTTCGCTATCAAATGAATGGCTAGAAATAAATGGTTTCATGAAATATCCACCTTAATATGGATTTGGGGAGAGGAGGTAGAGAGAAAGAGAGAACAATTTTTTAAAAAAAAAAAAAAAGCAGAATTCCATAAGCCCATGACTGCTCATTAAAGAGTTTGTGACATTGCTATTACATCCAATGAAATCTTGATTAGAGAGAAATTGAATTCTCTCCATTTATTCATACATATATAGTTTCCATTAAATAAAACAAACTCAGTTCACTGATCCATCCACGCAGACCCACTGGCCCACAAAGAGAGCATCGCAGTTGAGATTGGGGTTGAGAGTACTGAAGAATTCAGTGGTCAGATTGAACAATTGCTTGACCCCGAAGCACGTATCATCCGTTCGCACTCCAAACACCGATTCGCATTCTGGGACGGCATCCGTGGCTCCAAACCCAACTAATTCATTGAAAAATTAGAGGAAGACATTGATTAGTACTTAAACAATATGGTGTTTGATTACTATTAAAGTTATTCTTAATTAGGAATTCAGTTAGTGTGTTTGGATACTGGGAAGAGAAATAATTGGGAAGCAACGCATCTTTTACCCTTTTAAAAAATATAATTATTGGATGGAAACTCATTTTTAAAAATTTTGTAACTGATATTAAAGGTGAAAATATCAAAAGGACTAATTCTGAGAATTACATTTACACCTCTTCCCATTATCCAAATACAAATTCAGCTCCTCACTAATAGAGCCCATTTCCAAAGGTTTTCCTATATGTCCACAAGCGAGGATGAGTAGGAGCCTCATCCATCCACTAGCGCACAAGCACATGTGCCCATGTTGAAATGGGTGTAAGATAATTAGTTCTTCTAAGTCAACTGTCAAAATGTCAGGAACTTTCACGCCCCAGATGTGCCACAAAATTGCACAAAGTGCACCCTTTGTTATGTGTGATGTGGCCCCAGCTAATGTGTGTGATATAGCCTGATTTTTAAAATAGATATACATGAGGCTGTGTGTGTGCAGGTAGATGCATACATGTGTGTGTGTGTGTGTTTGTGTACACGTATGCGTGGAGAGAGTGATGCTCATGCCCAACAAGTGGTATGTCAATAGTTGTGTATTAAGCCCATTATGGTGTTTGTATAACATCCCACCATGAAAATAGGATGCCTCAAAAAACAAGTCAATCATTCTATAACAGATGGCCCCACCATCAGAAACAATGAACTACTACTCAAAAGCCTTCACATTCATATGGATCCCATCTAATTGTTAGATCGATCTAATTTTTGGGGCCTCCCATTTTCATTATTGGAGGTACCATGGTGGAAAGATAATGTTGGACAATTAACGACTTACTCCTTGAACCAATAGAGCATGGCGAATCAATCCCCTTATCTCATATCTCAAGCCCCACATCCTATAGGTTAGGACTTTGGCCGAACTCCCCTCATGAGCCCCATTCACAAGGGCAGGGCCAACCTTGCATGGGCCACCCACCCCGAGTGTGCCCCTGCATCTCACAGGCCACCACACTCGATCATGATATGAAAATGCTCATGCATTAAAAGGTGGGGTAGCATACAAACGCCACAATTGGGTCCTACACACCAAGTAGTTGGATGTTAACTAGCTGTGTGGGAGCATCTGGTCTGTGTGTGTGTGTGTCCACACTAAAAGGGTTGGCCCTTAACACAACCTGACCCATCTGAGTTACACCCCTACCCGACCCTTCCTGATTAAATATTAACAGCCATACAATTTACCTTGAGCCATGGAAATGATGAGAAGAAAGGAGAGCATCAAAACCAAATAGAGAAACATGACACTTTTGCTGTTTTCCTGAGCCATGTCTCTCCCTTTTATTTTTCCTCTTCCTTTTATTTTTCCCTAATACTAGTAGTAGAAGATCTCTCTCTCTTTCTTGGGAATAGCTTCTCTAAGCTCCCCTCTATTTATAATAGAAAGAGAACGAAAGAGGCTTACATAAAAGTCATAAAATCGATATTATCAGTGTTTTTTAACTAAGAGGCCGGCTTCTACATATCTTTCTTTCCAAAACATTTTACCCATGATAAATGTTCCACTGCTCTCTTGCAGTACTTCAAGTTATACTGCTTGTAGTTTGACTGGGACATTTGGACAGACCCATCGATCAATCTGGAGCATTCATTAGGTTTAATGCGAATTTTTTCATGGTTCACCACCAAAAAAAAAAACTCCCAGCAGTCTGATGGTTCAATCTAATATTAACTGGAACTTATCTTTTATAAAATTTGTTTTCTAGGCCGTGGTTGGGATTGTTAGAATTTTTTCTTTCTTTCTTTCTTAGGAATGCTTTTAGAACAATCAGCATAACACCCAAAAAAAATGGGTGGTTTAAATTGTCAATTGGACCGCTATTTTATAGAAACACAATCTTGACCGTCCATTTTATAGGCCATTGGTCGGAGGCCTAGAATAATCCAATTCATTAAAATTTTACATGGTAACCTTAACATGTGTGCCCCACGTAATGGACAGTCCGCATTGATCAATTCGGTTGTCCAAGGGGACCAAGACATAGGCGCACTGTATAACTTAAGTTTGCTCTGATCTTCTCTCTGTAACTTTATTCATGATTAAGGCCGGCTAATCCGGACTAGTTATGTACTTCTTCTTGGAAGCGGATTGCGTACTGAGTAACTCAGTACGCCAAGTGTACTGAGTAAATTCTGTGGGCCCAACTGTCATTCATGCATTTCATCCACTCCGTTCATCTCTTTTAACAGATAATTTTAGCGCTTTATACCAAAAATAGAGTGTATCTAATCCTAGAGTGGAGCACAACATCAGAAACAGTGTGAATTGAACATCTACCGTTGAAAATTTATTGAGGGCCAAAGAAGTTTTAGATCAAGCTGACATTTTTTGTTTCCCTTCATCCATGTCTTTCTGATATTATGAACAGATTGGATGACAAATACACATCACTGGGGGCCTTAGAAAGTTTTCAACGGTGGAAATCAATATTTCTACTTTTTCCTGTGGTATGGTCCACTTGAGGTCTGGATATGCATCAATTTTGGATTCGACCCTTAAAATGATCTGTAAAAACGAATGAACGGCATGGATAAACTACACGCATTCACGGTGGGCCCAACAGAGTTTACTCAGTACGATAAGAGCGTACTGAGTAACTCAGTAGGCAATCCGATTTCCTTCTTTAGGGGAACACGCCGGTGGCACAGGATGAAAATGGGCCCACCTGATGTATTAATGACATCTAACCTGTACATCAGATATGCGGTTTGACTGCGACCTCGACTGCAGGAAGTGGGAAGCTAGGTGGAGCCCAGACTGCAGGAAGTGGGAAGCTAGGTGGAGCCCAGTTTGTGAGAAATCCTCTCCACAATCCATCCATTTTACCAGCTCATGCAAGGACATGAGACCAAAAGTATGCCTAATCAAAACTCAGGTAGGCCACATGACTGAAAATAGTAGGGATTGAATGCCAACTATTGAAACATTGGCCACATAAGTTTTGTATAAAGTTAATATTTTTGTGTTTTCAGTTTATCTCAGTTCAGAATGACCTTCTGAGCAGTTTGGACGCGCATTAACATCAAGGTAGAACCCGAGAAGGTTTCAACAGTACGCTTTCCACTTTTTCCTTGTCGTGCAACCCACTTAAGTCTTGGGTCACATTACTTTTGGGCTCATGTCCTGATCATGGACTCCAAATCCAGCCAGGTGGATGTAACCTGATGTAAATGCACATACTTATTTTTTGATGCATGTGTCACTCATTTTTTTTACATATATGTTTCTTACATTTATTTCAAATGGATACTTGACGATAAATAAAAGATCATCTTATCTTAAGAGACATGGGGAGATGCTACCAGAATTTCAACATAGACATTTAAATGAAAACATAAAAGTATTACATGTTATTCAGTCTTAGATGAGTGACTGATTTAGTTAGTTAGATGGATATACTATTAAGTATTACAATCTAACAGATCTCGCTTTGTTGTAAGACATTACAGTTCATGACAGATCCGGTTGTTTAAGTTTTGTGTTAGTTTTCAGACATTAGAATCTAACAATCTACATGTATATAGATACCCTATCTCAGGATAATTTGCAAAGTTTCCATTCTACCACTCACTCCGAGACTGGAGAACATTCCTGCGTCATCGACGATGCCTATGACATCTACTCTAGAGTCGGCACGTGCTGCCACTTCTTCCCACTCTGGACCCCCACCCTCTTACACTACTTCATCTAATGAGACGCATCGCCATATTCATGAGTTTAAATTTCTTGGGCAGCCAGTTAAGGAAAATGCGTTAAGAGTTTGTGATGCAAATTGGTTAGTATGCAATGGCTGATATCTCTCCATTATACCCATTATGGAAAGAAAATTGGATGTGCCATTGATTTAATTTGGTGTCTTACTCAAATAATTAACGTTCGAAGACTCTATTAGGGTCTTCAAAGCATTTGTTTTGACTCGTAGAATTATTTTTTATTTAAAAAATATGAAAGATGTTTAATTTATCTTATTTCCTCATATTCTTCATAGTCTTACTATGATGTGTTCAAGGAATACATGAATTTGTGTTAAAGAAAATTGGTAAAGCCTGAAAATACTAGAAATTCAAATTAGCAAAGATTATCAGGAATTCAATAATACTAACGCAAAGCGAAAAGCAAATAAATAAAATAAGTGAATGAAGGAAGATAATTGGGAGAAGTTCATCGACATGAGATCAATGCCAGTCCCAAAATATGAGTGTGAAATTCAAGGACTTTCGCACCAAGATGAAATCCCTACGCACTAGGGTAAGGAAGGGTGTGGTGATTAGAGCTGAAGAGTTGGTAAATTTTTAACAAATATTAGTTAATAATTTCTAATAGATACTTTACTGTAAATTAGGGCTTATATGTCTACTTTATATTATACAAAAAAATAAGTGTAAGATGGATGGTAATCCAGCCACTAGGATTGAACTATACATCGATAGCCATACTAGGTTAAACGGTTGTGCTTTGACACTTGAGGAGAACACAAACATTGTGAGTGGTCATAAAATTATTCCAGTTAAATCCTTTTATAATTATCCAATTTTTTTATATTTTTAATGATTTTTCCAAGAACAATTAAGAAATATCATTGTGGTTGATCCTACTTTTGGACAACGGGATTTAGAACATGATGTCGTTACAATTTGTTGTGCAGCACACCAACAACGCAGTGAACCGAGATCCAATCTCCGATCTCACCCACAAACGATAAATAAAAAGAAATATAAACTAGAAAAAGAATCAAACCATTCCAAACAAACCATAAGACAAGATATACGTGGAAAAACCCTAACAAGGGTAAAAAACCTTGAATGCAAACTTCCAGTATGAAGAAAAATGAAGATTATAAGGCAATATACTAACATCTCCCTTGGAAGTACAGAGGAAACCCTTTGCCTACACCTTATAATTATTTTCCATATGCTAGAAAAGCCCTAGGGACACCTATATATAGTCTAGACAACTTCCCTTTCGCACCTCTGCGAAAACAGACTCGAAAATCCGCAGTCCGCATCAAATCCGGTAACGAATCTGCGTAACCTCGACTGGTCAAGCAGACTGCTCGACCGGTCGAGCGGACCCTCGACCGATCGAGCATGGGCCACGACCGGTCGAGCACCTCAGAATCCAAAACCTCTTCGACTGGTTGAGTGGACCACTCGACCGGTCGAGCGGCCCCCAGATGTGGCTCCACATCTCAACATAATTGTCTTTGGAACATATGCTAAATGACAAGTTAGGGGTATGGGAGAGGGGACACAATGAGTGAGTTGCATCATACAGCTCCTCTCCGGGATGAAATGGAAATGATAAAGAGTTGGTTCTTATATTTAACTCAACAAGTGCAAATGATGACAAGGGAAATGACATTGAGGAGGCAATTGTCCACGGGGTCATCCGCTATGCCAACCACGGATTCTTCTCAATTAAGAACTGAAGTATTTTTCCCAAATGGTAAGTAGAGAAAGAACCAATATCTTCTCCCTCCCCTCACTAAAGATCGGCAGTAGGTGCTTCTTGAATAACTTTCGTATGACTAAGACTTTTGTTATAGGATACATGGTTGATAGCAAGGCCCATAATCCAATTTACGATGATATCTACATCGAGGAGATCTTCAACCACAATATGGAGATAGAAGACAGTCATCTACCTGAGGAGATGAAGTTTGCAGATGTTCATATAGGATCCGTTATTAAGTGGCCATCAAATATGGTTCAACTTATTGATAAATGACGTTTTTTAACTTGTATTTAATTTTTTTTATACTTGTTAGTTGATAGTTTGATATATATCATTTTTTGACAATGTGAATTAGAATTGCATGCATGAATTTGAATGGATTCATTCACTTTTCATGAATGATTTTTTACAAATGTTAATTTGGTATATTTGGATTTCTGCTTTCTCTTTTACAGGACATGACTTTAAGATTCTAGCTTTCAATCGCTATCAATTATAATCGTCTTCGAATTGGTAGCCAAAAATTCTATATGAATGTCTAGTAAAAGAGAAAGATGAACTACAGTGGCCTAATCTTATCACTAAAATCAGGTCATCGCACTTCATCACTTTTTTTCAAACAACGAAAAAAATAAATAAATAAATAACTACTTTCAAGTTTGAATAGTTCTCCGATCTAGAAAACTGTAAGATCGATGAGAGCCTGCGTACAATCTCAAATGGTATAGGGAGAGTCAATGATGGATTTTCCTTAGACGTGTCTCCTAAGTTTTCAACTGATGTTTCGAAGCTAGTTACTGGATTCGTAATCGACTTCAAATCAACGGGGGAAAATTCTATAAGAACGTTTGGGTAAATTCTATCATCGACTCCCCTATATTATTTGAACTCGTGCGCTGGATCTCATCAATCTTACATATTTTAATACCATATAACCATTCATACTTGAACATAGTTTTGTGTTGTCGTTTGGGGAAAAGAGATGAACTATATTGGCATGATCTTATAACAATGATAAGTATGTAGGCAACTCCCTTGTTCATTACGGAGAGTACGGTCAAAATAAAATTTTATACTCAAATTAACCCTCACCATGAACTAATTATAATGCTAGTTTACATTTTAATAACATGTTGCAAAGTATTGAGAATAATGTTATCCATCCCACTTATTCATAAGGTCAAACAAACCTGGATAAAGGGAAAACACAAATATCAACTTGATCTTGGTGGTATCTATGCCCTACACGGTGTCCTGTGGTGACGCCTCCGCAATAACTTAAGGGGAGCATTTAGCCAATCTAGCACTTGGGGCAATTAAATTTGGTGAGGCCAACAGCGACGGTTGGGATCTAGTAACAGCCAGCGACTCAGATTCAAGCTACCTCTTGCTCAAGGTAATTGGGGAAGTGTGTATGATTTCATCTTTTTATTGTTTATGTTGAAATATTGTGTTCATGAATTTTTATTTACTTGAGTTTTCTATCCGCAAAATATTTGGTTGGAATTAAATGTATTTTGGAGATCTTGATGCGCCAACTGTAAAATGTCAGCAGTCTTCTTTTACCATTCATCTGGTGAACGCACATGTCTCTTCAATTGTATTTAGGTGCATTGTTTGGATTGAATTGCCTTAATTAATCTGTGGAAATTATTAAATTTTCTGGAAATGACCAAATTGTAATTACTTGAGCATTCTCATTGTTAGACCATTTACTTTATATTTATGGCATATTTGATTCTTCAATTACAACCGAAAATGCTTGTAAATGGGTCAAAATTATTTACTTTTGTAATCTGATTGTCATATCACATGCATTTTATTGTAATGATGATTCTATTACATTGTTTGTTTCACCATAAAAACACTCTAAAACCGGTAATTTTGTAAGGTAAAAAAGTAATAATTACATTTTACTTTATTGATCCTTTCACAAGTGTATTTGATTCTTGATCTATGAGCAATAATTCCTTATTAAAAAAAAACACCTAAAATAGTAATAATTACTCATTTACCTTGCATTTTAGGGCTTATTTAGAAGCTTGTAAATGGAGGTAAATGGGAGATAGAATTAGAGATAAATGAATTGGGAGTAAATGTCTTTCTTAATTGTGTTTGGATGGAAATAAATTAAATGCATTTGAAATCAAAATATTCTAATTGGATGAAAGTAAACGTAAGGAGTTGGAATACATTGGATAATGTATTTGAATGGGAGTAAATTAATAAAAGGTACTTTAATTATATTATATTTGATTTGATTTGAAAATGAAAAAAAAAGTTGATTTTATATATTTTAGATCGTATATAGAATGTATTTATCAAGTGTACAATGAATTATAGTTATTTTAGATAATATAAAATATGTTTATTAGGTGTACGGGTATAGCTATAGCCCGAAAGATCCAAAATTCAGCTATTAATTTTTTATATGCAAACAAAATTTTACAGCACAAAACCTTCAAATGCTTAGATATTTTGACCCAGAACATTAGTTCAATGTCGTTGAATGATATCTTAGAACAACGATTGAGAAATGTTGAATTAAATACCACCGAAAAACTCTATTTCCTCCAAGTCGCCAAAAAGTTTTCGACATCTTGTTCGGTGGTTATGGATTACCGAGTTTATTCTCTACCGAAAATCTTATTGGACTGCTCGTGCGATCGGACCAACAAAAATTATCAGATGCTTTTGACCCATTGAACTATAGTTTTAATCTTGAAATTTTCGACTATTCTTGACACCTATGTCCATTGAATTGCCTAAAACTCAACAGCTATAAGCCATCGAATTAAGGCCTTTTTCAGGTAAAGGGGCTTGCTACTTTTAGGTAAGACTTGGATCAAGCATTGATATTATAGGACTCAACCCATTTGACAGCCCTACCACAACAGGCACATTGTGGGGTGACCCAGGACTCTATGGAGCCCACCATAATATATGTGTTTTATCCACATTGTCTATCTATTTTAGTAGCTCATTTCAGGGCATACATAAATCCAAAATTAAAGCATATCCAAAGTTTAAGTGGACCACACCATATAAAACATTGGGGATAATGACATCGACATTGAAACTTTTGTTGCCATTGAAGCTTTTTAGGGGCGGCTGTAGTTTTGGATCAAGCTTATATTTATATTTTTCTTTCATTTAACCATTCATTTACAACCGTATGATCTTTTAAACAATTTGGATGACAAATAAACATTATTATATGCTTAAAAAGGCTAGCTAGTGACTGTCATTATCATCACTTTTTCTGCAATGCGGTCCACTTAAGCTTTAGATGTGTTTTAATTTTGGACCCACACCCAAGCTTAGTTGGAAAATTTGAAGGATGGTGTGGATAAAACACATAAATGGTGGGGGAGCCTACATATCTATAAGGTGTTTGGCCAAGTGGACCTTAGGAAATAGTCGAGATTGAATGCCCAACATTAAAAATTTCTTTGGGCCACAAAAATTTAATATCAAGCAAATATTCGTTTTCCCTTTGTGTGACCTTATCACCGTCTTGGATGGCAAATAAGTATTACGGTGAGCCCTTGATGGTTTCAACGGTGGATGTCATTCCCACTATTTCCTAGGTGGTCCACTTGAGTTTGATCGGCTTTATTTTTAATCTCATGCCCATAAATGAGCTGGCAGATGAACATATACAAAACGGAAATGGATTGGCCAGTGTACCTCACACCAGCTATATAGCTGCTATATTGACCTCAGCAGGTTGGGGGGTCTGATCATGAGGTATGTGTTAAACCGTTCATACATTTTGCGAGCTAGTTTTAATGCTTGAGACGAAAAATAAGACAATCTAACTATTAATTGGACCGCCCCACTGCAAAAACCAGTGGGGATTGAACGTCTACCATTGAAACCCTTTTTCGAGTCACAGAAGTTATGGATCAATATTAAAAAAATTATCCTCTTCATTCAAGTATTTTTGATCTTGTGAACAGATTAGATGTCAAATAAACGTTATAATAGGCCTTAAAAATTGTTTAACCGTGACAATCATTACCGTCACTGTTATTTGTGGTGTGATATACATGATATTTGAATATGATTCATTTTTTAAATAATGCTCTAAAATGATCTCTAAAAATAGATGAACTGTTTAGATGTAATAAATAAATCAACGTTCGTACAACCTGGGGCTCGAGGAGTGTCAGTGCTCGTCTTTGCACGTCACGTACCTACAACAGCAATATAGCTGATGTGAGGTACACCAGCAAATCTGTTTCCCCACACACACACACACACACACACATATATATATATATATATATATATATATATATAATATATATACATATCAATCCACATCTCCAATCAGAGCCCTCCATATGGACGGCCTAAAAACCAACTCCCAACACCAATAAAAGACAACCATTCAGAGCCGTTAAACCGTTCCCCTTACCCACATTTCTCTCTCCTCCACCCAAACTCCAAAACAAACCTTCTTTTCTTCTTTCCCTCTCTCCACAAAATCTCTCTCTTTCTCAGCCATTGCCGGGATCTAACGTGTCTGACCCACAGTCCTCCCACCGGGGATGGCCCGCCGTGTCTTTTCCTGCTTCGGCCGGGGCACGCCGTCCTCCATCGACCGTCTGAAGGGGGCCGCGGATGAGCCGGCCGAGGAGCAAGGGAAGAGTGGGCCCGTCCTCGTCGAGCTCTTCTTATCCCAGGGATGTGCCACGTCACCACAGGCGGAGCTCCTCCTCTCTAGGCTCGCGAGAGGCGATTTCGAGCTGGACATTCCCGTCGTCGTGCTCGCTTACCATGTGGATTATTGGGATTATCTCGGATGGAAGGATCTCTTCGGATCGAGCATCTGGACCGTCCGTCAGAAAGCCTACGTGGAGTCCCTAAAGCTCGACACGTTGTACACACCGCAGGTGGTCGTACAGGGTCGGGCCCACTGCATGGGCAACGACGAGGATGCAATGCTATCAGCCGTCCGATCTGCCGAACGGTTCATCGCTCCCAGCTTCCAGGTTCGTTTTCTATTTACCAAAATGCCATCGCCTCACCTTTTTTCTTTCAGTTTCCCTCTGGGGCCCACATGCTTCAATGATCTGATGATTTGAACAGTAGATTTTCTAGCCCATAGTCATGCTTTAGAAACGATCCTGGCCTTTGATTTTTTAGAGTTGAATGCGAGCCTTTGGAATTTCTTTTCATCGGTATGTGGGCTTGTATAAAGTATACTTCATAATATGGACGGTTCCGATCATAGGATTACTCACTACGTGGGCCCCAGTTGGCTGCGACAGACGTGTTTTCTGAATCGCAATGGAGGGAAGATGAACTCTTCCATTGCATGTTTGCATGTAACATCGTTATAATGCTAGTACGTGAGACTACGCGAAATTGTAGTACTCGGGAGCTCTACTAACTGGGTTGGCCGAGCAAAATAATCACCTACAGCCAGCTGCGTGCAAGTGATCAGTTCTCTAATTGGCCAATCTGGACCGTGCATCTCTTTATGGATAGCCCATTCTGTGAAAATTGAACCGTTGGTACATTCCTATTTCGTCAGAGATGAATTATAGGATCCTTCAACCTCAGCTTTGCATGGTGGGCCTGGATTTCAAGTCATTGCAAGTGGGGCCCATTGCGGTATTTTTTGATGTGGGTCATCTTATCTTATGGACCACACATGTATAAATAAACAGATAGTTATATGAAAATAAAGCAACCGTTCAACATACCTGTGAGGCCCACCAAATAAGGGAAATGTTCGCATGCAATAGTCTATGGTGGCTTTCCATAGTCTGCGCCCCACCACAATGTTTGTAGTGAATCAACACCATTCATCACGTGCATCTGGTTTTATTAGGCTATTGGCCTAAGAATCATCCCTATCCGTAAATCAGGTCGACCACAACACAGTGAAGTACTTAGGGAAGGCAGCCAACCTTAGTTGTGTTGGAATAGGTTAATTTTTTCGAGTGTCCTTCATCTTGACGGAATTCATCGATTGAATGGATTGGATGGGATAGAGAAACACAGTAGGCCCCCAGTGTACGGTGGGCCACCGTCCGTCCCATTTTTTCCCTGTTTTGTGGGCCACTTGATTCATAGATTATCCTGTTTTTGTGGGTCCCAACCAAACGCAGCTAGATACACCTAATGGTTGGATTGGATATCATACACACATCATGATGGGGTATGGTAAGTTACGATAGAATCTGACTGCATGGGATCATCTCCCGCCAAATAATCAATCCGCACCAATTTCATCTTATGGATTGTGTAAAGTGGGGCCCATCCAATGAATGGCTCAGATCTAACATTCTTATCCATCCTCTCGAGCAGGCGACGTTCGAACGGCCCTCACCGGACACACTCAAGCTATCACTGACGGGCCCCATCCGTACAAGGGTGGACAGCAAGGGTGCGGATATTATGGCTGCGTTGTACGAGAATGGTCTGGTTACCGACTGCACCAAGGGTGAGAACAAAGATCGTATCCTCAACAACGATGCGGTGGTCCGCAAGCTGGAGAAGATCTGCACCGTTAAAGACCTCTCATCCAAGAAAACGATAACAGGAACCGTCAATTTCACCCTGTGGAAGGGCTTCGAAGCTTGCAAATGTGGGGTCGTTGTGTTCGTCCAAAATAGCTCCCTCCGTGCGTTTGGGGCCCAGCATTTCCAATTGCCTGAACATCTTTGAATTACAATGCATGTGATTTATTTTTAATTTTTAACAAAAGAAGGGATTTTAAGTTTTTTTTTTTTTTTTTTTTTTAGGGATTTTGAGTTTTGACATATATAGCACCCTCCCTTTTAGCCCAGTAACAACTAACACCCTCCCATTTGCGCTTTCGCAAATAACTCTAAAGTTTTTTAGGTTTAGTTATAAATAAATAAATAAAAATGCCATGTAGTTTAAATTCATTGGTGAAATATGACGAACCATGTCAATTGCCAAAAAGACCCTTTACCCTTAAGTTGGAAGAGAGTAGAGTTAGAGCTAGGGCTAAGTGAAGAGAGAGAGAGAAGACAGGTCTAGAGTAGAGTCGATGTTTGGGGGACTTTTTTTTTTATACTCTAGAAGATTTTACAAATTGAACTATGTTTATTTTCTATCCTAAGAATCAACAACACAGTGGTATTGTGATATAGGATGCGCCACAGATGCATTCTTAACATGGCTAAACCAAAATAAGCCCAAATAAAAGTGGGGGTAATCCGTCAAAACCAGACTTGGTACTATGTAGGGAATGACTTAATTGGGTCCCAAACATGTATGATTCAAAGAAATTCATTTTGAATATGAAAAAATTATCATTCAAAGTTTGGACCATAAAAGTCCTACTTTTGATCCAGTCATCGTCGCAAAATGCACAACCTATTAATATCTATGTAACAATAGTTCTGAGGTCAACTGACCTACATAATAGGCTGCATAGCTTCATTTTGCAGAAGAACGCACTATTCCCATTCGAAATTGTAATTTTATAAAAAATTATTATTTTTAGGCTTTTTATTTTTGTCACATCTCCTTATTTTAAGACTTTTAGGATTTGTAACTTTTTTAGAAATTGCTCCTAATAGTGCTCGGTATGATTTATCTAAACAATTTTATTTTTAGAAAATTAGGCTTAAAAGAGTTATGCTAGTTCAAATAACTTTTAAGTGCATGTTTGGATTCGCAAAAATGATATTAATGTGTTGTAATCTATAGTAAAAAAGTAATAATTATCATTACTACTGCATTTGAAAGTAAAATAAAATAGTTGAAGTATACAATACTCTCCTTGCTCTCACTTCGAGCATGTAAAGTACTTTAGTTGGTTGGATATACTTTGATGTAATTTTATCAATGTGTTAGATCCACACTGTTAATCCATTTTACAATATTATTTTAGGGTGTCCCCAAAAATGAGCTTGGTCCAACACTTCTGTAAACCGCAATAAGTTTTCAATTGCAAGTGTTCAATACCCATGCTAGTTGTTGTGTGGTCCATTTCCACTTTAGATCTTCCGCATTTTTTTTATCTAATTCCATTAAATGATCATTGAAGAGGGATGAACGGTGTGGATACGACCCATATATTATGGTGGGGCCTACGAAACTATGTCACGTCAACACACGTCCGCCAATTTTTGTGATGTTGTTATTCATAAGGATTACCATGATTCGACATTCTGCAATATCCAATCAAAGACAAGGAGTAATGATGTGATTTTTACATTACATTACCGGAGTAGTCCATAATCTAAACACACCCTAAACAAATTAGAAAAGTAGACTTTAGATGAGTTTTGCCATTTTAGGTAATTTTAAATTAGGGTTTGGGTTTTCTTTATTAGTAGTGCATTCGAAAAATCATACAGACAAAATGAAATATCCGAATTTTCTCTCTTATTTTCTTAATGACTCAATAACTCTCCCCGTGGATTTAAGATTTTTATCACTTGAGGAAAATGATGATCTTTCTCTTATTGTTTCACGCTCCTCCCTATGTTAAGTGGTATCAAAGTCAGGCTTTTCCTCGATTTGATGGCATCAACAATAGTTTGAGTAATAACCTCATGAGCAGTGCTTTAGGGAACAATCCTATAACAATGGTGACAGCAGCGTTTGAAGCTTTCCAATCGGAGAATCTGAGAGCCATAAAAGGACTTCAAGCGGCAATCGACCGTTTGATAGGAATATTAAGACAGATCCGTATTCGTAATGAATAGTAACATGAGATCAACAATATAGATCAAGGTCATCATGCTCGTAGTGTAACACCGATGATAAATTGTAAACCAACACCTAATAATGGTGAATCGTAGGCCACCACTAAATTAAAAAATATATGAGTGTGATTTGATCATAGATAACGAGAGCGATGAGAATATTATGTCGAAGACTATAGTGGAAAAGTTGGAACTAAAGAAAGAGAAGCACTCATCTTTTTACACGATAAGACAAAGGTAACTGAACGATGTCATATTCCCTTCTCCAATAATAAATATTATTAAGACGAAGTAATGTGTGATGTGATTAATATAAAGGCTTATCACATGGTGCTTAGTTGACCATGGCAGTATGATGTTGATGCCACGCATAAAGGCGGGGATAATATGTTTGTTTTTGTTGAAGATAGTAAAAAGATTATCTCGCCCCTATGAAAATAGAAAACCAACATAAGACTTTTAAAGTGGAGGGGTTGTCTGTCGTAACTGTATGGGATTTTGTTAAAGAATTTAAGAAAATGAAGGAGATTAATGCATTAGTAATAAAAGATAAACAAGTATAACCCACATATATTTTAGAGAAGTTGAAACCAATATTACAAGAGTTTTAGGAGATATGCCCGATTAACTTCCTAATGAGTTGTCATCTATGTGTATTATGGAGCACTACATTAATGATCTTATCCTAGAGGCAAGTCTGCCTAATCACTCACACTATTGAATGAGTCTGAAAGAATGTGAGATCTTGTAGGGATAAGTGGAGGAACTAATCCGTAAAGTTCTAATGAGGGGGAGTATGAGTCCATGTATTGTGCCAACCCTGTTAACGCCCAAGAAGTTATAGGAGTCTAATGTTAAATATAATAAAAAGGTTGATAAACATCAGCAACAGAAGATATTTAAAGTAGGTCATAACATGCTAATTCACTTGCATAAGGAGAGGTTTTCAACTAGGACTATAACAAGCTAGGAAATAAGAAAATAGCTCATGTTCCAATAATAAGAAAAATCAATGATAATGCTTTTATTGTTGATCTTCCCGAGGACATGGAGATCTCACAAACTTTTAATGTAATAGACCTTTATGAGTATAATGAGCCGAGCCCGTTAAACAACTCAAAAACGAGCACTTTCCAAGTGAGGGAAATGATATAGGACGTGTCATATGATGCATTCTTCGCATGGCCTAAATGAAAGCGAAAGTAATCCATTGAAGTTGGACTTAAGTCCTACATAGGGCATGACGTAACTGCCTCACAGGCATGTCCGGTTTAAGGAAATTAACTTCATATATGAAAATTTTGTCATCTGAAGTTTTGACAGTAAAAGAGCTTAACTTTTGATCCAAGCATCATCACGAAATGTACAACCTATTGATCTTTATGTAACTACGGTTTCGGGGTCAACTAACTTGCATAGCAGGTTCTACATCTTCATCTAGCCTCCCAAATCAAACCAGAATTATGGGATAATAAAGCAATGAAATAAATTAAAGCATAAACCACACAACACCAGAGAATTTTACGTGAAAAATCCTCAAAGAGGTAAAAGCCACAGGACCTCATCCAGATCAATAATCCACTATAAAGCAGAACGTTACAACCAATCACAAGCACACACCGCTTGGATCAAACCTTCTTCACTTATGCAGGAGTGGATGAACAATAAGAGAATAATGAAAAATAGAGGGATCTCACCGATCACGAGGATGTACAAGCACTAAGATGTGGATTGCAAAGTAAATCACCTCTACGAGCAGAATATCCCTTCCACAAGCTTCCTCTCTCTCTTTCTCTCTCTCTCTCACCTTTGATATCCCTAAGCCCTACTAGAAAACCTTTAGGAAACCTTAGAATATCGTAGAATATACCTCAATCTCGCATACACCCCTTTATATAAGAATAGAAAGAGATATAATCAAAATAGAAAATAAATTCCGCAGAATTTGCGTTTTCGCAATCGCATCTGCGTAACTCTTCGATGATATCGAAGGTCCTTCAATGATAACCTTCGATATCATCTAAGGTCCTTCGATGTTAACAAAACAGGACCAAAACAGTCCAGCGATCAGGAGTGAAAAATCTCGAGCATTATTGATGATATCGAAACTAGTTCAATTTCATCGAACCCAGCAATGAAGAGAAAATCCCCATCACATTTCACAAGAAAATGCACGCTTTCGATTCAAATTTACGATTTTAGAAAATTTTATTATTTTCAGTCATTTTTTATTTTGTTATATCTTCTTATTTTTAGAGTGTTAGGATTTCCGTCTTTATTAGAAATTAATCATAATAATGCTAAGAATACTCCAGTAAGGTTTAGCTAGATGCTTCAATTTTTAGTAAATTAGACTTTAGAAAAGCTTTTTATTTTAGATAACTTCTAAATGAATTAAGAAATTAGGTTTTAGAAGAGTTTTACTTTTTTAGATAATTTTGAATTTGGGTTTGGATTTTCTTTACTAGTGGTATAATTGAGAAATCATACAAACATTATTTAAGAAAATACCTAAATTTTCTCTCTAATTTTCTCTTGAATTCAAGGTTTTAATTAATTCAAAAAGATGTACAGTGATTATTCTCTTATTGTTTCACTCTTCCTATGTCATTTTTTTAACCACATTTAGAAAATAAAAGGCGTCATTTGAAAAATGGCATAAGAAAATTAAAGATGTTATATGTTTGAGAAAAATGGGAGGATAGTAATGTTAAAAAGTCCAAAACAAATCAGCCAAAAAGACGTGTGTACTTGGAAATTACTTGGAAATTTCATGCTTAGAAGACAAGTAATTCAAATAAAAAGTCTGAATTATGGGTCCTGCACCACTTGTGCTTGTTGGATCGTCTAGCCACTGGTTTGTTGGGCAACCATTGGACGGTTAAAAATGAAAAAGATATCCAATTGTCTTACTTCAAAAAATAAATAAATAAATAAATAAAATGTATGCAAATCAAAGGTTAGTATCGTTCAATTACTAGCATATTTTAAAACTTGGCCTTGCCAATAACGAGTTCTATAATTTAGTTGGTTTAATTTGAGTTCATTTATGCCATCTATACAATTTTTAAACACCGGTGCACCAAGCATCATATACAGTCAGAGTATCAAATAACTATTCATTTTATTTATTTATTTTTATTTTTTTACAATTTTTGGCTGCTGTGTACATAGAAAATCTACCATAGCATGGGTTTTTTCCCCTATTAATCTTATTTTCTTTTGGGAGATGGGGAGTTTTTATTCTTCAGTCCCTTTTGAAATTTAATTTTCAGAATTGGGTCCATGGTTTTTGGTAATGTTAACTGTTGGTCTGTTCCATTCTGCCATATGGATAGACTATGCTTGTGTAGGGGTGCCAATGGGTTGGGCTGCCGGACACAGCCTAGGTGACCTGGCCTGGTCTTGGACCACTGGATTGGACCGAGGGCTGGGCTTAGCCTTGAAATCTAGACCCAGTGTCTAAGGTAAACTGGGCTAAGGCCAATGATGAATAGCCCTGTCCACCTGGCCCATTCCCCCAATGCATGCTATATAGTACTTAGGTATTAGTAATGTAGGTTATATAGTCAGTATGCTAGTGTGTTTGTCTATTTGCGGTATAAATAAATAAATAATAAATTATACTCTGATAGGGTGGGGTGGTTGATAAGCAGACACTTAAAAATTGTCCAAGTCATGACCATAATTTAGATGGTAAAAATATATTAATACACTCATTTAAGTCTATACATATTATTGATAATTAGGTATGACATTTTCTTAACTAATGAATGAAATTATCTAACACAAGCATGGCTGAAAAAACCTTGATGCTTTGAAAGAGCATGATTATTCAAAAACATGAGCACAATTGTAATCAATTGTACTAGTCGCACGGGTTCCAGTCCTTACCTAAGAGGTAGGCTTTGAGGAGTTTCAACAAGAGGTCTTGGGTTCGATACCCATAGGTGGTGAAATTCTGCTGCCGTGTGTGGGTGCGTGTGTAAAACAAAAATAAATAAATAAATAAAATACGTTATAACCAAAACCCTTTAAATGCATATGGCCCAAAAACACCACAATGGGCCCTATACAAAATTAATGGTTGGTGTCCTGTCTCAACTTCTGCCTAAGGTGAATCATGCATATTGCTAATGCCTTGGGGCCTGGTTAGCCGGACCGATCCCACGGTATTAGGAGGAATGGGATTGCAATATCCCAGGATATGCGGGACAAGCCAATATGAACTGTTCATGCTATTAGAAGCAAGGCATGGTGCAAAAATGATACTAATATTTTTCTAAACATTCGATCAATGTCATAAAAAATGGGCCATTAAAATTTAGGAGGTGTTTATTTTTTAATTCCCTTATGTCAATGTATGTAAATAAATATTAATTAATTACTAATGTAATTCATGTGCTTCTTATAATGCTGATAACACCTACTTACTGTATTTACACTAAAACTGAGGAGGTCACAAATTGCATTCTGGACACAATATGAAATATGTGCTTATCCATGTCATCCATCCATTTTACAGTGTAATTTTAGAGCATGAACTCAAAATTGAGGTAGGTTCAAGCTCAAGTGGACCATGCCGCATGAAATAGTGGATTGAATGCTTATGGTTAAGAACCTTTTACAACCACAATTTCTTATAGTGTGGTGTCTTGAGCTTTGGATCTGTCTCATTTTTAGCTCCTAGCTTAAAAGTGTTTGGGTAAAATGGATGGACGGCATGGATATATCACATATATCATGGTGGACCCTACAAATTTAAATCACTCTTTTTAAGAACCAAGTTTTTAGGTGAAAATACATTTGGACTTTAAAGAGTTGTAAATAACACTAATGAGTTATTTATAGTTATTTACTGCATTTAATGTAGAACTGAAAAATCAAACACCCACTTACCTGTTGAGAAATAGAATGTATCAGATCATCATCTTAAAACATTTATTTAATAAATCTTATTTTGTGTTACTTATGATTTCATAGTTTCATTTTGGTTTACTAATTCTAAGATCTATGGCTCGTACATAATAGATGGTAGTAATAAATAGGCCAATTTAAAAGGGTTAGCTAGGATCATCCCACAGGTTTTCTCCAACGGTCAGGATTGATAATTGGACGCCACACGTGTCGTTTAAAAGTTTTAGACCCTTTAGCAAAATCCACACGTGCATTGTCTATCAATACACTATTGAGAGGTTATTATCTTTGAAAGTAAAAAATATCAAGGCCATTGACCATCCCCACGTGATCAATACCTTTGCCCACTTGTAACACTGCAACCGTTGATAAATTGAAAAGAAAAAAAAAAAAAAAAAAAACTTTCCAAAGGCCAGGATCTTCCATCCATCATCGTTTCCTCATCACTTCCATTGAAGGATGCAAACAATTCAATCGATGATCAGATAACGGATGGTCCAACTTAATAATATTTCTATCATGTGGGCCCCACCTTTGATTGTCTGATATGGTCACCGATCGCTGTGATCGGATGGCTCTAACCATTTGACCGAAAGCCAATGACCCTAGTCATCATGTCCACGTACAGGAATATGGATGGTTCAGATCTGTTATATTTTAAGTATGATCGTTAATCCAGACCGTCCATCATGTGAGCAAATCTAATTACATCAATTGCTAAAAAAATGGACGGTCAAAACGATTCGACCGTTAATATCCATATTCATAACAAATACTACTTGGACTTCAAGAATCAACTTGATCGGATGGTCTCAACCATTTGATCAATGGTGGGACCCACATCAAATGTCCACGTGGCACACCTGCTAAGGACTTTCCAAGTAAAATTCAACTTTATATTTCCATCGCTTACAAAAAAGCACCCAAAATCATCCGTTCTTTACGATCCAACCATTCCTTTCTCAATCCCTCAAGATTTCCAAAGAGATCCCCAATCCACCCAGCGCCACGTGTCAAGACAACTTCCACAGCCGTCCACTTCAACCCGATCGGAATGTCAGATCCCGGCATCGAACCGGTCCCTTCCCGGCAATTTAACTCGGTCCCCAGCAACTCATATACATCACTCTACGGATCGACTCGTCGCCGTTCTCGCTCCCATTTAAGAGAACGGAATCGGAGCCGCCGCCGCCGCCGGAGATCGGTCGGGAACCGGAGGAGGTGCGGTTTTGATCGTTTCGGACAGATCTGGTGCTGAAATTACATTTCTGCCACTGATCGGTGTTGCCTTGCACGGCGACGACGCTCGCTGCCGTCCAAACCCTGGTAAGATAACTCATTCTTCCTGTTTTTCTTGTGAAGTACGTCAGATGCCGTCAGATTCCGGTGAGAGAATGGGATTTCGAAGTTCGAGATTTCTCTCTGTTTTTTGGGCTGGTTTGGAGGTGGTATAGGAAGGGTGGGTTTTTATAGGGAAGGAGAGAGAAGGTGGTTTTCCAGAAAGCGGTTTTGGAAGACGCTTGTTTCTGGTATCTCTGGTGGCGGTAATGGATGGGGTGGGTTGTCCGTATCGAAAACGACAAAAGAACGTTGTTTTTTTAGTTCCTTTTTTCCTCTGTCGCCTCCACTGGGGCCCACATAGTGATTGATCCGATAATCGGAACCGTCCGTTTTCTGTATTATAATATATGAAGAACACAGGAAGAAATTATTCTGTGGGGGGACTCGGATTTCGTAGTTAGCACACATCACCGACGTTGGTACTGTGTGGTACTGTAAAAGCTCTATGGGCCCTTCCATGATGTATTTGTTTAATCTACACCGTCCATACATTTTTTCATCTCATTTTAGGTTATGATCCCAAAAATTGAGATAAATAAAATTCTCAGGTGCACCATACCATTGGAAATGGTGGTGATTGAACGACCACCGTTAAAATCTTAGTGGGGCCTAGGAAGTTTTTTTTAATGGTGAGACTTCATTCCCATGGTCCATCTGGGATTTGAATCTGCCTCATTTTGAGCTCACGCCGCTGGCAAATGTTCGGACGATGCGGATAAAACACTTACACAACTTTTTCCTGTCCACACAGTGAAAGAAAATTTTCAACGGCTGGAAATAAATTATAAAATCAGAAGTTAGGATTATCAATGAAGCGTGTGTTAGAAAATAATCCGAAAATAGAAAAAATAAAATAAAATATGAAATTTGTTTCAGAGGCCAAATCACGGAAAACGGTACATTGTTGATTTGCCCCTTGTCAACTGTCGATGGTCAAACAGTGAAAACATGGTATTCTAAAAAGATGGTGTATTTAATGGGAGAGATGTGTTGTAATGATTGATTTTGGGTCCGAATAGTCCAACTTATATAAGCACAAAGTAGTAGACCGGTGACTATCAATGCTTCATAACATTTGAAAATATTTTTGAAAATATTTTTGACTGTTAACCATTAATTTCAGTCGTTTTTTATCGTCGGTTCACAAAATTTGATAGATGGATCATCATGATTCGTCCGTTTTCAAACTGTTGTGACTTTCAAGGTATCTAGTTATTTTCAGAAACTGTTAAACATTTCAGATTTATGATATGATTGTTCTTGGTCACCTATAAGGCCTTGACTCATTTCAAACCCACCGCACTTAAGCTCTGCGACACGATGCGCACATAAAAAGTATATCAACTAATACCACTACAGTCACATTGCCCGCGCCCCAAGCACGAGCATATGTTCCAGTGCGGCAATCCAAGTATCTTCATTTCCAAAACATTAAGTAAAAATACTATCCACAAATCCACGTATAAATCTTAAAAACTTTTCTACTATTTCTGACGTGAATTAAAAGTGCACGCGGCACTTTTTAATTTAAAATTCCTTAAAAATGTTTTGGTAGCAAAATTATGAAATTTTGAATATTTTCAAAATATCCCAAATTTCAACAGCGTGATGGAAAATATGATTACCTGTGGCATTAAAGTCAATATGGATAGTTGAAGTTATCTGAAAATCTGAGAACGTGGGCCCAGTGGTGGCGATACACACGCTTGATATTTAGTCGCTACAGAGTCAAAACGAACTCAGGTCTTTTGGCCGTTTGCGGAGACGAGAAATACTACAGCGATTCGCGCGAGGAGAGATTGGAAGGGTGAATCGCGGCGAGCATGTTGAATTTTGACGCGCGTGCGGGATCCTTGCAATGCAATGCAATGGGTAGTGCTTGAGAAGAAATGGTTCTGTCGGTGAGTTTCTTTCTAACCGTTCGCTTTCTTCGTACGAGTGTGGTCCAGCTGATGAGTGGTTGATACAATCTACAGGCGCATGGAATTTTAATGGTCTAAATCACCTAATTACTGGACCCGATCTCTCACACGTATGCAATTTTAGTACATGTTAAGTGAATCAATTCTTCGCTCTCTCCTCGCGCGAATCACAACGGGATTGCTCGAATAGTGTGAAGGTGGGCCAGGCTTTCCTGGGCCAGACCCAAATGTTTAACGCTGTTGATAGTGGGCTCGTGGGCTATGATTAGTTGGGCTTGGATTATTAACTACTGGGCTGAGCCCATATCCATGCATTTAGTACATCAAACACACCTAGACAAGCCACTTAGTTCTAGAGTTTTATTTGTTTATTTTTTTTTTATTTTTTTTTGTGTGTATGAGCTTGTTAGAACGCCCTACTGTCAGTTCACACTTCACTGTTAGCCACCCCCACTAGGGATCGATGCCAAGACCTCAGTGTTGAAACGAGGTATCTTTCACTCAGTCTACCACTTGAGCCATGGATCAAGGTGTTAATTCTAGAGTTGTATACGAATTGAGATATCCAGGTTAACTTGCTCCACTCGACTCACTTAGTTCGAAACTAGGTTCAAGTCAAGTCAAGTCAAGTTGGTTTTTTAAGTTCGAAAAAATTTTGAGCCGAGTTCGAGCTAAATCAAGATTGACTCAACTTGACTCGGTTTGAATCGATTTGATTCGGATCAAGTTCGTTCAATGTAAATATTTATATATTACATATATTAAAAAACTTTAAATCTAAATTCTATCGTCGGCTTGAACTCGAACTTGGCTCCAAAGATCGATTTCAAGTACAACTCGAACTCAGCTTGAGTTGGCTCGAGCTGTTGACCAAGTTAAGCCGAATTCAAGTTAAGCGAGGCTGAGTTTAGCTGGGCCAAGCTTGACTCGGTTTGGCTCATGTACAGCTCTACCTAGTTACCTATCTTTGATTTGTGGGCCCACCTTAGGTGGATTGTATTCCATCAATCAATGTGATAGAAAGATCCTAAGCATTCAATCTGGAGCCTTTGTTCCTGTTGGAGGTAGATTCTCATATAGATTAACCATTTACTTCTCACACCATTGATCAAGCGGTTAGGATCTTTATACTTGGAAGGTCTGGGTGACTTGATAAGCTTTGAAGGAGAGGCCCAACATCAGAAAAGTAGCCGTTCATCTAGCCTGATAGTGACCAATGATTCTAAAACGTTGGCTGGTTAGCCACAGCAATGGGTCTGCTTTGGATCAGGCCTGACCAGTTGCCTGACCCTGACCTGACCAACTTAAAATTCATCTGGTTCAAGCCAGACCGAAACCATTTAAATGTAAATGGGTGAGGTATGATGGACCAGACACAACCCATCATGACCACACTGAGGTTTAAGAATGAAATATGAGTCTAAAGGCAAGCCTAGCCTTGCCTAATTAGAGGATACATATAAGCAAAGCTACATCATGTGTAGTTGTGCTTGTTTTGGGTTTTGGACCAGGTCAGATCATCTGGTCCAGCCCATTTGGTAAGCTATATGGATGGTTAAGGTTAGGTAGGGTTCAAGTCGAACCTGACCCATTTACTTAGGTTGGTGCAAAGGCAATTTTGTAACATGCAATATGTAAATAAATATCCTCATCAACTCTTGTTATTTCTCTTAGAGTTGTACACAAGTTGAGTTAGCTCAGTCATTTTGCTTGACTCGACTCAACTCAGAAAAGCTCGACTCGCCTTGGCTCGAAATTGGATTTGGATTAGTTGAATTGATTTTTAGAGCATGAAAAATTTTCGAGCTAAGTTCGGCCTTGCGCGAGCTCGAATCGACTCACCTCAAGCTCCGACTCGAACAACTCGGATCGAATCGGCTTGGTAACTCGGTCATTTTGATTTTGATGTTGCTCGCCAAGTGTTTGATGAATGTCCCAACAAAGTGTTGTTTCTTTGACTGCTCTTATATCAAGGTATTCTCGGATGGGCATTCCATAGAAAATTGAATAAATAAATCTTAAAAAAAAAAAAAAAAAACCTTTACATTATAGGACCTCTCTCGTATTTTCATTTTGATACAATTCACCGAGTGTTTGATAAAATGCCTACAAATCGTTTTTACTAATTTACATTCAAAGTATGGGAGGTTGAAGATACAATCTACATGGTTGAGAAAATATCGTATAGGCTCAAGCTCAGCTCAAGCTTGGCCGACCTGCTAACCGTACCAATCCGAGTTAGCCAGTTAGGCTCAAGGACCGAACCAAGCCGAGTTCGATTTAAGATTAGCTACTCGTCGAGCTGTGCCAAGCTCAAATGGGTTCGACTCTTCCACAACTCTAATTGCTCTAACCCATGCCCTCATCTCGCTTTCTATGGTCCAATTTAGCCAATTGTCAAACTTGGCCCAAAAGTAAACATTTTGGACTGAGCTTGGGCTAGATTATTTGGCTCATCATGGCTTCACCCCTAACTTAGGCTATGTTTAACAACTAGGACCATGCTTAGAAATTAACACCCCCAACTTTGAGGGACCGGATTAGGTGCGGCCTACCTTGATGCATAAACGGTAGTGACTGATCATGAGTGGGCCACAAAAGTTTTAGATCAAGCTTATATTGTTTATTTTTTCCATCATCCATCATTTAAGTTTTTGTGACATTATCAACCGGTTGGATGGCAAATAAATATTACGAAAACATTACAATGGGCCCAAGGAAGATTTTAATGGTAGGCTGTTCAATCCACCTGTTTCCTATGGCATGGTCCACCTGAGAACTGTATCTGCTTATTATTTTTTTAGTTCATGCTCTAAAAGGATCTGTCAAAAAGATGGACGGTGCGGATATAGAATATATACATCAACGTGGGCCCGACGTTAAGGGCCGCACCTAATCCGCTCCCCTCTGAATTTTCTGTGGAGGAAAATGTAAAGCGGTACAATGCATTTTGATACCGTGCATTTTCAGCCACGTAAAATCATTTGAGGGTTGAGGATAAAAACTAATTAATTTTTGTGGCTGAAAATGCACTGTACCGGTGCAGTGCATTTTCAGACAAAAAGTACGTGAACGGTCCAGATTAAACGATAACGCCAAGATTTCCAGATTTTCATAGAGCCTGCATCGACGGTGGGGCCCATCAATCCAACAGTTACGATCACCGAACCAATGGGCCCTGCCTTGAAATGAGGCATATATCGAGATAATCGCGAGAAAACAAAAGTTCCATATTATCGTCAACGAGATTCCAATTTCTGGTGAAACGCTACGATAAATTGAAAGAAACGGATGCCTTGATACGAGGAGGCACGGAACACGTGGCGGTTTTTATCTTTTAAAGAATGCTGTGGTACAGCCAACAGGTTTTCACGTGGTTTCCGGCTTCTTTAACTGGTGGGCCCCACAGTAACGTGATTCTCTCACGTGACGCATGTGTGCTCGATCCGAGTCGCTAATCAGGTGGCTTGAAGTATGGATGTCCTCATCTTGGGCCAGATCATGTTAGGACGTGCTCCAAAACAGGAATGGGCCACACCACAAGGAGTGGGGTTTGAATGCCTAGTGTTGAGACCTTCTCGGGGCCCACAGAAGTTTTGGATCAGGCTAAGATGTGCGTTTTCCCTTCATCCCACATATAAATATCACCGTGGGCCAAGAAGGTTTCGACTCAAAAAAAAAGCACGATTAGACTCGGTTTAAAACTACGATCAAGCCGAGTTGAGCTGATTTTTTGTGCTTGATTAAGATTGAACTTCAACTTGAATTGAACTCAAATCGAATCAATTCGGTAACTTGGTTATTTTGATATTGATGTTGCTCACCAAGTGTTTGATGAAATGACTGAACCAAATATTGTTTTGGATGAATTCATTTTCTATGAAATTGTTTAGTGGTGAGGAAGGTACGTATATGAAACAAATCATTAAAAAAAAAAAAAACTTTACACCATAAAATTACTGTTGTATCTTAATTTTAATGTTGCCTACTACGTGTACGGTGAAATAATGTTGCCTATTGAGTGTCTGATGAAATACCAATAAACTATTGTTGTTGTTTTACATATGGTGAGAAATTAAAAGTATACTTCACGTGTTTAAGAAAATGTTGGAGGCCTGAACTCGGCTTGAAATAGCCCATGCTACTGATCGAACCGAGCCTAGTTAGCCAAGCAAGGCCAGGCTCAATGACTAAGCAGAGCGCGGCCTCATGTACATCTCTAGTTTCAAGGGCAGGTGTTTCGGTACACACCGTTTCCTCTGGGGGCCCGTTTGGACGGGTGGATTGGAAGGGATTGAATGGTATTAGGGTGGATGGCATGGATTTCAAGGTAATGACGGTGTTGTCAATGGATTGTCTTAAAATCCATGAGATTGTTATATCCCCGGATTGTTATATCAAGTCTGTTTGGCACGCCCGGCCAATCCCGGGATTAAACCTTCCCATCCCTTTCAATCCCTTGAACCAAACACGTCCAGGCAAATTTGAACGGATTATGATGGATTGGATGGGATTTAAAGGTAATGATGGTGTTGTCAGTGGATTGTCTTAAGATCCATGGGATTGCTATATACCGGAATTAGATCACCCAGTCTGTTTCGCACGCTCGGCCAATCCCAGGATTTAACTTCCAATCCCTTTCGATATCATCCAATTCCTTCCAATCCACCCGTCCAAACGGGCCCTTGAGGTAGTTGAATGTAGTTTTGGATATGCTTCATGTTCGGACTGAAATCCTAAACTGACCAGGAGAAACGGATGAACGGCGTGGATATAACACATACACCATGGTAGGCCCCACAGAGCTTAGTACTACACGAATCCCCTGCAGCCGGGCGCTACAGGCAATCCTCGTCCGTCGGTTTCAAGCTGCTCTCTACGGGCATCCGCACGTGCGAATTGAAATAAGGGAGTATATTAGGTGCGGCCCGGCCTCAACCAACACGGTGCAGCCCTGAACGTAGGACCCACATTGAAGTATGTATTATTTATCCACACCGTCCGTTCGTTTTTCCAGCTCATTTTAGGAATGAGCCCAAAAATAAAGTAGATCAAAATCTAAGAAAGATCACACCACATGAAAAAGTGGTGATTGTCCATTAAAAAATTCTTGTGGGCCACGTAAGTTTTGGATCAAGCTGATATTTCTTTAAACCCCTTCATCCAGGTCTGTTTGATGTTATCAACAGGTTGGATGGAAAATAAAAGTTACAGTGTTCATGACGGTGACCCCAGGAAGTTTTTAATGGTAATCGTCCAACACCACTGTTTCCTATCGCGTGGTCCACCTGACATTTCGATCTGCTTAATTTTTGTGATGACGCACTAAAATGATCTGGAAAAACGTATGGACGGTGTGGATATACAATACATGCATCAAGGTGGGTCCCACGGTCAGGATCACACCGTGCTGGGTACCTAATCCGCTACCGTGAAATAAGTGGGCCTTAATAGATAAAGCCTATTAAGTGGCATGTGTTTAAGAGATCGGAGCCGTGTATCAGGTGGGACTGACCATCTAGATTATTTGGTTAGAAACTCGGGCTATTTCACTGTCAGTTACGCCACCTGCATACTGAAAAAAGTCTGTCACCAGAGTAACGGCTAACCGGATTGCGTATTCTAGCACCCAGCACCGAAGTTGGTACTGTGATGTACTTGAAAAGCTCTGTGCACCCTGACACGATGTATGTGTTTTATCCACGCCTTCCATCTATTTTTCCAGTTCATTTTAGACCATTAGCCTAAAAAATGCGGCATATCCAAGTCTCAGGGATTAAATAACCACCATTAGGGCCTATTTGGATGCCTATAAGTTGGGTAAATGAAAAGGGACTTACAGGGGAAGTCACTTATAGGTGATGTTTGGGGAAAAAAATTTACCTGTAAGTAACTTACAATGTGTAAGTCACTTACAGGTAGGGGTGTAGATGAGCCGAGCTAGCTCAGTTAGCTCGGTTAGCTCGCTCAACTTGACTTTAAAAAGCTCGATTCAACTCGGTTCGTAGCTGAGTTCGAGCCGAGTCGAGCTAATTTTTTAGCTTGAAATGAGTTTGAGCCGAGTTCGAGCAGCCCCAGCTTGACTCGACTCGGATCGAACTAGTTCAGTGACTCAGTTACTTTGCCATTGATGTTGCTCACCAAGTGTTTGATAAAATGATTCAACGAAGTGTGGCGGGTGGCAAGAAAGGTATGTACATGAAACAAATATCCTTTTCTTCTTGCTTTTTATGTTGCTTTGAAGGTGTTTGATAAAATACTTGTAAAACCATTGTTTCTATTTCACATACAGAGAGATTTTGAAGGTGCAGTCCAAGTGTTTGTGGAAATGACTCAATGGTGAACTCGGCTCGATCTTGGCTCAAACTCAACTTGAGCTGCTGACCGAACTGAGCCGAGCTGGCCAGTCAGGCTCGAGGACCGAGCCGAACCCAGTTCGAGCTGAGTTCAACTAGTAGCTGAGCCGAGTCGAGCTGAGGCCAGCTCAACTCGGTTCAACTCGATGTACACCCCTACTTATGGGCAAATCTACTAAAAAACCGCAAGGAGATGGGATGACAAGTCACTTCCCTGTAGGTGATAAGTCACAACTTAAAATAACTTACATGCATCCGAACAAGCCCTTAAAAACTTCCTAAGGCCTAATGTAATGTTTATTTGTCATCTCGACTTGTTTATTAGGTCACACGGATCTGGATAATAGAAACCACGAATATTAGCCTGATCCAAAACTTTTGTAGCCTTAAGAAGTTTTTGATCACGGTCGGCGATCTATCACTTCTGTTTCCTATAGTGTGGTCAACATGAGAATTGTATCTGCCTCATTTTTTGGATCATGCCATTAAATAAACTGAAAAGATGAATGAACGTCGCTTATAAAACACATACATCATGGTGGGGCCCACATATCTTTTCCAGCAATGTGCTACGGTATGCAATTCGAGTCAGTTATTTAAAACCGTCCGTCGTTTTTAAGTACAAGTGTGCTGTAACCGTCAGTTGAACAGCTTGGAATTTTGGCCTAATCATTCATGGTGTGGGACCCACCTTGTGGATGAAAAACATCTGCGTGTACGTTCTTGCCTCTTCGGAGCTCAGCACTCGCAGGGTATCTGAGGGGCCATCGTGATGTATGGGTTTTATCCACACCGTCCATCCATTTTTCCATATCAATTGATGGTATACGTACAAAAATAAGGCAGATTCAAGGCTCAACTGGACCAGACAGTGGAGATTAAACGCTTACCATTGATAATTTCTTGGGGCCCAACAGAAGTTTTGGATCAAGCTAATATTTGTGATTTCCCTTCATCCAGGTCCATGTGACCTTATGAACAGATTGGATGGCAAATAAACATCAAGATCACCCTATTTCCTGTGGTGTGGTCCACTTGAACGTTGGATATAAGCCCTAAAATGATATGGTAAAATGGATGGACAGATGTGGAAAAAACCATGCATCAAGGTGGGGCCCACAGATCCCTGCCTGTGCCAAGCTCAAGACGTGGGTGTGGTTTGCACTGAATGCATGTGGGCCAGCAAACCTCCAAAACGCCATGCATCCACCGTTCGACATGTGTGGCCCACCTCAATGCATTAATCTTAATTAACATCATATGATTTATTTTGTTACATGATAAAGATATTATGTTCTTAAACCTCAAAATCTCAATTCTGGAAGTCTACTGAGTCAGGGCGAGTCTAGTGAACTCAACAAAGCTTGAAAAAATCTCAATTACATCATTTTTTTTTTTAATATAGCTTTCCAAATTCTAGATATGCAAAGTAAGAAATATTTGTATTAGAAACCCATGAGCCACTAGTTTTTAAACTCGAAAACTAGGAATCGAAAGTCTCTCGAAGTAGGGGTGCACATGGTTTGGTTCCGGTTTCAAAAGGGATGAGAACTAAAGGTGGCCCCCTTCACATGAATGGTCCATATCAATAGCTGGACCGCTTATATCGTAACCAATTTATCTATCTCCTTAACTATTCAGTTCCAGTTTCGAAACCGGAACCGAACCGTGTGCACCCCTATCTCGAAGTAACTCGGTCTAAGTTTCCCATGGCTTAGTATTGAAATTTTATAGATATTGTAGAAACTTGAGTTTTGAATCAACTTTTGCTTAAGTTCTCTCAAGTCTTCCATCTACGATGAGTCGAGTCAATTCAACCTAATCTTGACTGAGTCTTTATAAAATCTTATGAAGTTCACTTATTTAAGAGGTCTACTATGAGCTTAGCAAAGGAGGGTCTTTCGAAACCCTAATCCCAAGAGCAAGAGAATTTTATTTTCCATGGTCATTTCAGATTGTGTAGATCTCTCAAAGGGTTAATGAGACAGCATAAACCATCTAGCAAAAGCGCGGCTATTTCTACCTCTAGATTAACTTATTAATTAATAATAATAATAGTAAATGATACGGGTTGTAACGACTATTATGATCAGATCTTTAAAAAATAAAAAATAAATAAAAATAAAAATAAATAAAGACTATATTAGTTCATATAGGTCATTTTTTTCATAACAGCTGTTACAACCCTGTAGCACATGATCATCTCCACCTTTATCTTGAGTTAATGGGATTTTAATTCCAACAATCCTTTCATATATAAGACCAAAAGGTTATAAAAGAATGCAAGAGGATTCCAAATATATATAACTTTCATTTCAACACGTTTAAATACCATCCCAAACTTGAAGTTTTGAAAGGGAGGGATGTGGAGTTTAATTACAAAAGAAAGTTATTAGACATGATCTTCATCTTGGCTGTTGATTTTCACCTTATCCTGGACTTGTATGCGGAAAATGGCCGACTTGTTCGAGAGAGGTCATGATTTTGGGCATAACCCAATTTTTGGGCACTTCAATTGGGTCCCCAACAACTTAAGTAGACCACCATCCTGAACGACTCCTCGGAAGCCTTGCGTCTCCCATTCCGGGCCACATTCTTCTCTATCAGGCCATCAGAACCGTTTGGAATGAGCCTAACATGGGCTGATGATCCGATCGCCGTCCAGTTCCTTCTAAGAGCCGGGGAATTGGATTTGATCACGTGATCTCTAAGCCCAAGAGCAGCTCCAATTGTAACAGCTATGCAAGCCTTGTTGATGAACTTCATTTTTCTTCTTCCTTTCTGTAGCTTTGAGTATCAGTGAATCATTTCAATACAGGACGGATTGCATATATATAGACTTTAAAAAGGTATGGTGGTTTTGGGTAGGATGGCTGAGGTGATGGTTTTCAGGAAACTAAGGGCAACACCCCTGAGATAGTTCACCACTGTTTTAAAAAAGGGGTGCTTTATAGTGGTACTGGGCAGATGTGAGGCCCATGTGGTGATGTATGAATAAAATTCAAAGTATACATCATATGCTTCAGCGCAATATACCAGGGGCCGCAGACACTGGCTGGCAAGAGAATTGGGTGGGCAGCACCAAAGGGAGCAAGTTGGGAGGGAACGTCCACCGTTGATTTGAGTGGACAGCCAATCGCATTGTATATATGAGATGCAGACCCCTCATCTCATGAAATAAATCTATAAACCGCTGTGTAAATCAAGGGTGGGGTCCCATCTCTCATTATTTCTTCTGTTTTGGATTACTTGAGTGTTAAATTAATCTGATATCAGCACAAGTAGGGGTGTACGTCGAGTTGAACCGAGTCGAGATGGCTCAGCTCGACTCGGCTCGGCCACTAGCTGATCTCAGTTCGAATTCGGCTCAACTTCGTCCACTGGCTAGCTCGGCTCGGTTCGGTCAGCAGCTCAGGCCAAATCGAGCTGAGTTCGAGCCAAGATCAAGCCGAGTTCGCATGTGCGAATTTCACAAACATATAAATCGCAACCTTCAAATTTTCACTAAATGTAAAACACCAATAGTGGTTTTACAGGTATTTCATCAAACAACTTGTAAGCAACATCAAAATCAAGAAAAACGGGGATTTGTTTGATGAAACATACCTTCCTTGCTAGCAGTCAACACTTCGTTGAGTCATTTCATCAAACACTTGGTGAGCAACATCAAATAATACCCCAGTCAATCCGAGTCGAGCTAAGTCGAGCCAGATTCGAGCTATATATCGAATCAAGTCAAGTCGAGTTGTGCCAGCTCGAACTCATTTTCGAGCTCTAAAAACCAGCTCAGCTCGGATCGAACTCAGCTTCAAACCGAGCCGATTTGTGCTTTTTTGAGCCAAGTCGAGCAAGTTGACCGACCTAGCTCAGTCCGTGTACACTCCTAAGCACAAATTAGGTAGTGAGGCCCTCACCACCCTAGCAATGGCCTGATGACATGGCAAGATTTGATTGGTGAAATTATACTACTAGAGATGGCCAAGCATATATTTTAATAAGAAAATTTCTCACTAATGTAAAGAAAATGTGTTATCATTACTGTTTTATTCGCTATTAAATCAAACATTAAAATTATGGGTAAGAGATAATTAAAATAATTTATAATCATTATGGTGATTATCAACGGGTCTTTTTGATGTTATCAACAGGTTAGATGGAAAATAAAAGTTACATTACAGTGACCACAGGAAGTTTTTAATTGTGTCTGTCCAACACCACTGTTTCTGATCACGTGGTCCACCTGACATTTCGATCTGCTTTATTTTTGTGATCATGACCTAAAATGATCTGTAAAAACGTATGGACAGCGTCGATATACAGTACATTCATCAAGGTGGGTCCCACGGTCAGGACCACACCATGCTGGGTGAGGCCGGGCCGCATGTACCTAATCTGCTACCGTGAAATAAGTGGGCCTTAATAGATAAAGCCTATTAAGTGGCATATGTTTAAGAGATCGGGGCCGTGTATCAGGTGGCCTCACCATCTAGATTATTTAGACAGAAACTGCTATGTCACTGTCAGTTATGCCACCTGCATACTGAAAAAAGACTGTCACCAGAGTAACGGCTAACCAGATTGCGTATTCCAGCACCCAGCACCAAAGTTGGTGCTATGATGTACTAGAAAAATACTGTGTGCCCTACCATGATGTATGTGTTTTGTCCATGCCGTCCATCTATTTTTCCAGCTCATTTTAAGACCATTAACTCAAAAATGCAGTGTATCCAAATCTCAAGTGGTCTACACGTGTCGATTAAATAACTATCATTATGGCCTGTTTCGATGCCAGTAAGTTAGGTAAGTGGAAAGTGATGTGGTGTTTGGGGGAGAAAATTTACTTAGTATCTTACACCCTGTAAGTCACTTACAAACAAATCTACTAAAAAACTGTAAGAGATTGAGGTGAGAAGTCACTTCCCTGCCAGTGACTTTCACCAATTAGTCACTTACAACTTAAAATAACTTACAGGCATTCAATTAAAAACTACCTAAAGCCTAATGTAACGTTTTTTTGTCGGTCTACCTGTATATTAGGTCACACAGGTCTGGATGATGGAAACTACTAATATTAGCTTGATCCAAAACTTTTATAGCCCTAAAAAGTTTTTACTGGTGTGCCATCAATCACTACCGTTTCCTATAGTGTGGTCGACATGAGAATTGTATCTGCATCATTTTTTAGATCATGCCATAAAATAAACTGAAAAGACGAACGATAGTAGTGAATAAAACCCATACATCATGGTGGGGCCCACATATCTTTTCCAGCAGTGTGCTACACTACGCAATTATAGTCCGTTATTTTAAATCGTCAAGTACAAGTGTGCCGTAACCGTCAGTTGAACAGCTTGGAATTTTGGTCTATTCATTAATGGTGTGGGACCCACCTTTTGGATGAAAAATATCTGCGTGTATGTTCGTGCCTCTCCCGAGCTCGGCCACTGGCAGGGGATCTGAGGGGCCATCGTGATGTATGGGTTTTATCCACACCGTCCATCCATTTTTCCATATCAATTTATGGAATATGTTAAAAAATGAGGCAGATTCAAGGCTCAACTGGATCAGACAGGAGAGATTAAATGCGTACCGTTGATAATTTCTTGAGGGCTATAGAAATTTTGGATCGAACTAATATGTGTAATTTCCCTTCATCCAGGTCTCTATGACCTTATTAACAGATTGGATGGCAAATAAACATCACGGTGGGCCCTGGGAAGGTTTCAACGGTGGGCATCATTATCACCCTACTTCCTGTGGTGTGGTCCACTTGAGCATTAGATATAAGCCCTAAAATAATATAGTAAAATGGATGGACGGTGTGGATCGATGGTGTGAATAAAACCCACGGTAGGCCCCTTATAGCCCTGCCTGTGCCAAGCTCAGGACGTGTGTGTGGTTTGCATTGAATGCATTGAATGCATGTTTGGTCCACCTCATCCATTTATCTTAACTAACATCATATGATTTATTTTGTTACACGATAAAGATATTATGTTTTTAAACCTCATAATCTCAACTCGGGAGTCTACTGAGTCAGGGCGAGTCTAGTGAACTCAACGAAGTCTGAAAAAAATCTCAATTACATCATTTTTTTTATAGCTTTCCAAATTCTGGATATGCAAAAATAAAAAATAAAAAAATATTTGTATTAGAAACCCATGAGCCACTTAGTTTTTAAACTCAAAGACTCGGCTCGACTCGAAAGTGTCTTGAAGTAACTCGATCTAGGTTTTCCATGACTCAGTATTGAAATTTTATAGATATTGTAGAAACTTGGGTCTTTTTTTTTTTTTTTTTTTTTTCTTTTTTCTGTTAGCTTGTTAGTACATGAAACACTGTCAGTACACAATCCACTGTTAGAAGCTTGAGTCTTTAATCAAGCTTTGTTTAAGTTCTCTTGAGTCCTCAATCTTCGGTGAGTCAAGTCAATTCAACCTAATCTTGACTGAGTCTTTATAAAATCTTATGAAGTTCAATTATTTCGGAGGTCTACTATGAACTTGGAAAAGGTGGGCCTTTTGGAACCCTAATCCCAAGAGCAAGAGAATTTTATTTTCAATGGTCATTTCAGATTGTGTAGATCTCTCAAAGGGTTAATGAGATGGCATAAACCATATAGTAGAAGAGCGGCTATTTCTATCTCTAGATTAACTTAATAATAATAATAATGGTAAATGATATAGGTTGTAACGGCTGTTATGGTTAGATCTTTTAAAAAGAATAGGAAAAAAGAAAAAGAAGAAAAAAAAAAGACTATGTCAGCCTTTTAACCTACCGTTAATTTCTAATAATAGCCACTGTATATAGGTCATTTTTTCCACAACAACCATTACAACTCTGTAGCATGTAACCATCCATACCATTATCTTAAGTTCATGGGATTTTAATTATGATAATCCTTTCATATATAAGACCAAAAGGAGATAAAAGAATGCAAAGAGGATTTCAAATATAACTTTCATTTCTACACATTTAAATATCTTTCATCTCATCCTCTTGAAATTGAAGTTTTTTGAGGGAGGGATGTGGAGTTTAATTACAAAAGAAAGTTACTAAACATGATCTTCATCTTGGCCGTTGATTTTCACCTTATCCTGGCGGACTTGTTTGAGAGAGGTCATGATTTTGGACATAACCCAATTTTTGGGCACTTCAATTGGGTCCCCAACAACTTAAGTAGACAACCATCCGGAGCGACTCCTCGGAAGCCTTACGTCTCCCATTACGAGCTGCAATCTTCTCTATCGGGCCATCAGAACCGTTGGGAATGAGCCTAACATGGGCCGATGATCCGATCGCCGTCCAATTCCTTCTAAGAGCCGGGGAATTGGATTTGATCACTTGATCTCTAAGCCCAAGAGCAGCTCCAATTGTAACAGCTATGCAAGCCTTGTTGAAGAACTTCATTTCTCTTCTTCCTTTCTGTAGCTTTGAGTGTCAGTGAATCATTTCAATAGAGGATGGATTGCATATATAGACTTTAAAAAGGTATGGTGGTTTTGGGTAGGATGGCTGAGGTGATGGTTTCCAGGAAACTAAGGGCTACATTCCTGAGATAGTTCACCACTGTTTTAAAAAGGGGTGCTTTCTAGTGGTGCCGGGCAGATGCATGTGGGGCCCACGTGATGTATGAATGAAATTCAAATTATCCATCATATGCTTCAGTGCAATATACCAGGGGCCGCAGACTTTGGGCAAGAGAATTGGGTGGGCAGCACCACAGGTAGCAAGTTGGGAGGGAACATCTACCATTGATTTGAGTGGACAGCCAATCACATTGTATATATGAAATACAGACCCTTCATCTGATGAAAATAAATCTATAAACCGGTGTGTAAATCAAGGGTGGGGTCCCATCTCACATCATTTCTTCTGTTTTGGCTTACTTGGGTGTTAAATTAAGCTGATTTCAGCACAAATTAGGTAGTGAGGCCCTCACCACCCTCAGCGGTGGCCCGATGACATGGTGAGATTTGATTGGTGGAGTTGTACAATTAGAGATGGCCAAGATATTTTAATAAGAAAAATTTTCACTAATGTAAAGAAAATGTATCATCAATACTACTGTTTTACCACTATTAAATCAAACATAAAAATGATGGGTAAGAGATAATTAAAACAATTTATAATCATTACATATTTCGTTTATATTTTCATAGGGTTTATTGAAACAAGCATGCCCGGTGTGGTCCACTAAAGCATTAGATCTGCCTCATTTTTGGGCAAATATCTTAATATGATATGAGAAAAGAAATGAATGGCGTGGGCAAATATCTTAATATGATATGAGAAAAGAAATGGATGGCGTGGTTAAATAGATACATCGACACATGCACACACCCAAGCTGTAGTGTAATTTCGACATGCGCACACACCCAAGCTGTAGTGTAATTTCAACACCTATGGGTACTCGGACCTTGACGGGGTGTTGAAACTCCTGAGAGTCTACCACCAGAGCAAGAGTAAGGACCGTAAAGAAGTTTTCAACTATAGACATGAAATCCCCACTGTTCCATATGGTGTGATTCAATTGAGCTTTGGATATGTTGGGTCCATGTCTTAAACTTAGCTGGAAAAGTATATGGACAGCGTGGATACAATGCAAACATCATAGTGGAGCCCACAGAATCCCATCACCACCGATATGGTTGATACTAGGTCATCATCCAATCCGCTTCCACAACATCAGGAGACACATCTGGTACTAGAGATGGGCACGGGACTTCAATCGACTTGACTAACTTGACTGGTTCAACTCATTGGAACTCGACTCGTTCTAAATCAAATGGGTGAGTCGATCCAAATTGAGTAGGCTTCATCCAATCCGAATTCAATAGAGTCCTTACTCTTACCTTAGTGGTAGACTCCCTAGAGTTTCAACACCGGGTCAAGGGTTCGAGTACCCATGGTGGTGAAATCCATGGCGTCCGCGTTTCGTGAGTGTGTGGGGGTGTGTGTGTGTGTGTAAAAAAAAAAAAAAAAAAAAAAATTCAATTGAGTCGAGCCCAAGTTACCCAGTAATTCCCAATAACTCGACCCGAAACTCAATCCGTTAGACTTGACTCAATCCAAAATATGACTCGACTCGAATTCAGGTGTGTGTGTAACCCTAGTTTTTAAATATCTCTAAACCTACCTACCGCACCTGACCCGATCTGAACCCAATCTCTTCCTCTCTCTCTCCCTCATCCTCTCTCTCCTCTCTCCTCTCCTCATCCTCCTCTTCCAAATCAGGCGAACACTCACCACCATCACTACCCTACTCTTATTTTTCTCTCTCCTCTCCACTCCCTCCCTCATCTCTTCATCTGACTCGGTGCCAACTCGACTTGGTATTTTTAACCGGTTCGAACTCAGTTCGGATCAATCCAGGGCATGTTGGACTCGATACCGAGTCGGGTCAAATTGGGGTCAGACATATTTTAAAACCAGATCGAGTCGGGTCAGCCCTAACTCGGTCCCACTCGACTCGATGCCAGCTCTATCTAGTGCCCAGGTTTGCGTGGACGGGACTTGCATGTGCCCCTACCACAAGAACTTCCTGTGGTCGGATGGAGCCCACTGAGATACCCGTGACATATCCACTCCGTCCATCAGTTTCACAAGGCCACAATAGTACAGGAGTCCAGAAATCAGATATATCCAAAACTTAGGTGGGCTACACACACCAAACAGCGGACATTAACTGCCTACCATTGGAATGTGTGGGCCACAGAAGTTTTGTATCAGAATGATATTTAAATCTATGCTTCATATTAATGGTATTAAACCTATGAATGGTTTGGATGGCATAGAAACAGCATGATCAGCTCCATAAAGGCTTCAACGGTGGACGTTTTCGTTCTAACTATTTCGTGTGATATGGTCCACCTGAGTTTTGGATCTACATGATTTTTGGACTCCTGTCCTATTATGATCTTGCAAACCTGATGGACGGAGTGATTTGTCATAGCCATCTTTCTGGGCCCCACAGCTTCCGACCACAGGAACTTCCTGTAGCCTGGGGCAGATGTGGGTCCCACCTGACGTGGCCTTGCTTGACTTTACGCAACCCAAACCGTCTATCAGATGCGTCATCTCAAGAAACCGTCGGTACCCAAAAAAAAAATTGCCTGACAAAAAACTCAGGTGGGCCACAGGAACAAGATGAGATGGGACCCATCCTTGATTTTCGTGGGCCCACCGTGTAGTTTATATTCAATCCACACCGTTCAGACACTTCATATAGCCCGGACAAATGGTTAGACCAAAAATCAGGAGATTTTGCATGTTAATTTAAACCCTATTAAAATCAACGGTGGGCATTCCATCTCAAATTGTTTCGGATGTTATGGCCCACCTGAGTTTTTCATCCATCTGATTATTGCGTCCTGGTTGTTTTCTGAGGCGACGCATGGGTGAACCATACGTACACATCACGTGGGCCCCACTTCTACTCGGTAACAGAAGTGCACATCTTTTAAAAATAACGATGGTTCATCTACCGTACACATGACACTTTCCATCCCATCGCAACCGTCCATACCGATGGCCCTATTGTAGATCGAGCATAGCCCAAAAATCACATTGGACGGCTCACTATTTTACATATAACTATCCATTTGATTGTACATGATTAGATGGCAAGTATTTCCCGATCGATGTGATTTTCGAGCAACGCTTGATCTACAATGTTCCCTACAATTTGGATGGTTCAGATTGTCACACGTGCGTGATGCATGTAAGGTGGGTGAGTCACCACTATTTTGATAATGGTGGTAAACTCATACTAGATGTTATGAGGGAAACTAACAGCCAAAACCAGAGTTTCTTGTTTGTGTCGCCATCCTTTTATTTTTGGGATATTATATTTCTGCGAGTACACTCGAGTACGAAATTTTGTTTTGTTTTGTTTTTGCAGGTGGGCCTTTTTTTCAGTTCATCACCCCTGATTGTTATGTCTTTTTCAATCGTTTTCTTTTTGAGGGTATGGGCCACCATCACATCTCATGATGGCCCACCACCCACCTATCTAATCAGGGGTGAAGATAAGAACGGATTCTCTCCTAGCACTTATCCACATTTGTTACTCTCCTAGTGTTATTCTTAAGTTATAACTTAGTGATCCAGACCTTTCATCTAGTGGACCCCACTTAAATGTGTGTGGCTTCGGATCCACCAAGGTAGGTGGAGTGGATCCCTAATGTGGGGCCACGTTGACATATGTCTCTTACATCCGTGCTATTCATCTATTTGGGTAGATCATTTTAAGGCATGAGTCCAAAAATACAGAAAATCCAAATATCAGGTGGATCACACCAAAGTAAATAGGGGAGCGGATTAGGTAAAGCCCTAGTCTCTGCCAAGATGGTGGGTGGGGCCCACCTTGATGTTAGTCCAAAAATAAAGCGGATCTAAGGGGTCGTTTGGCACCATAAATTTGGGGTGATTTGTGGGGATTCAAATCCTCTAGTTGTTTGGCACCATAAAGGCCTTCAAATCAAAAATCACCGTGAAAGCTTGGATTACATCTAAAATCCTTTCAAGAGTTGCATGTGTAATATGTGTGTCACTGGGCTATTACTCTCTTGGGCACATGACCCACTAATGATATCCCAAAATAATTAGATTATCGATTGCACAACTATAATTACTTTAATATGATGATCAGTGATGTCCAAACATTTTCCATGTAAATCAACGGTTAAAAATTACTGAGTGACGGACATGATCTTGTGCTTGTGGCCCATCAGAGACTTAATTGGAATTTCATCCTTTTCGGGCAAAGCATATATTTTAGCAGGCTTATTACAACCATTGTGTCCAACATTACATACATTCATTAATTAGAGATATTAAAATTGATTTAGTAATTAAATTCAAACCATTGTAAATATACCTTATGTAGCTACTTTTGAACTAAGTTGATTCCCAATCCACGCTACCAAACATACTAAGAGGATTTCAAATTCAGGGGGTTCCGAATCCACACTCTCAAACAAACCCTAAAACTTAAATAGACCATACTAAACAAAACAGATATCCAAAACTTAGGTGGACCGTACTTCAGGAAACACTGGTGATTGAATACCCCACCATTAAAAATAGATATCCTAATGTTTATTTGTCATCTAGCCTATTTATAGGCTCACATAAACCTGAATGAAGGAAAAAGAAAAAAAACAAATACTACCTTGATTTAAAACTTTTATAGACCACTTCTAGTTTGGGGTGTACATCGAGTCGAGCTGTCCTCAGCTGGACTCGGCACGGCCACTAGCTGACCTCAGCTCGAACTCGGCTCGGCACAGTCCTTGAGCCTGACTGGCCAGCTATAAACACTCCACCCAGGCTAACAATTTGATAAGGCATGGATGACCCTTAGGAATTGAACCTGAACCCCACACCCTACCTAAAACTATAACCATTCCCCAAACCTGATCCAAACCCTAGCTAAACCTGAGCCCTTCCGTTACCATAAACCCTAACTTAACTCGAGTATCACCCAAGTCAGAGCATGCCCAAAATCAGTCCATGTCTCGAGCCATTTTTAGGTCGTAATCGAGCCAATTTCGAGTCATTTTGAGCCAAATATCCAAAAGGGGGCTTTAGGCCACTCTCTCGGTCCGAAATAGGCCCACCGATCAAACTGCGGAAGCAACTGTACCCGAGCGGTAGTCCGATTACCGCCCCCTCTCGAAAAATGTGTGCTAAGCCAGGCGGTAATCCGATTACAGCCCTACCTCGACAGATGTGCCCTTTTGAGCTACAGTTGTTACTCTCTCCCAGAAGTTAACTCATTCACAAATTTGACTCCGAAATTCACTTTATTTACGATCCTACCAAGCCTATGAACCTAGAAGGAGGCGTCATATGGCATTACCCTCTCCTCAACCAATCACAAGCCGCCACATCATCATTCACCCTCTAAAGTTTTTAGAATTACTAAATGATCATCCCAAAAGGCTATAAATGCCTCACTCCTCTCCTCATTTCAACAACAACCCATTACCAACAATCAACTACCAATCCACCCAGAGTGAGAGTGAGAGAGAGAGCAAGTGAGTGAGAGTGAGAGGGAGTGCTTGAGTTTTCAAGCTCCCATCGTTTCAGTCCCCTCTAGCCTCCTCCAGCCATCTTTTAGCCTTACAATCCTACTTAGGTCAATCATTCCCAACCATGGTACATCCAAACATCCAAGCCATTTCAAGTGCAAGCTAAAGATCATGCAATCATCATTAGCATTTATCATGTAATCATCATTAGCATTTATGCTTCATCAATCGCTTCATTACTTCCCTTCTCAAGCCCCTGCTTCTTTAAGTTGTCATTGAATATATGCTCTGTGACTTTCCGGAACACCGGATCCTGTTATATTAGAAACTCATGATAGTCTAGTCCTCTTTTTAATGATATTTTAACATCATCACATCTGTTTAAAAACTTCTCTAGACATTCTTTGAATGTATACTCTGCGGTTTGCTGGAATTATAGACCTTGCCACATCAGAAATTCAAGTCTATCTAGTCCTATTTCAATCTTATCATCCTATCCCTTAAGACTATTTTACCACACGAGGTAGAGACCGTACATTCGCATGGGCAAAAAGGGTGCCTAACACCTTCCATTTTTATAACCGAAGTCCCTGACCCAGAATCCTAAATTGCAGATCATGATTCAATTTAAAGCAAGAGAGTCTCAAGATTCTCTAGCTTTACATATTCTGCAGGTTCTAGCCAACCGCGGGATTTTAAGTTAAGTGGCTACTGGTGACTTCAAGTTTACATTACATCATCAATCCAAATTGGCTTAATCACCCCCATCACAAACCCAAATCTGCGTGGACGCCAATTTCCAATGTCCACACCAGCTCGGCTCGGTTCAGTCAGCGGCTCGGGCCAGTTCGAGCCAAGATCGAGCCGAGTTCGCCATTGCAGCATTTTCACAGACACCTGGACTACACCTTCAAAATCTCACTGTATTTGAGACAGCAGCAATGGTTTTACAGGTATTTTATCAGACACCTTCTAAGCAACATAAAAATCAAGAAAAAAAGGGTGTTGGTTTCATATAAATACCTTCCCTGTCACCAGCCACATTTCTTTGAGTCATTTCATCAAACACTTGCTAAGCAACATCAATATCAAAGTAACCGAGTCACCGAACTGGTTCAATCCGAGTTCGATTCGAGCTGAGTTCGATCTAAGTCAAGTCAAGCTGGGGCCAGGTCAAACTCATTTTCGAGCTCGAAAAATCAGCTCGACTCGGCTCAAACTCAGCTTCCAAGCGAGTCAAGTCAAGTCGAGCGAGCTAACCAAGCTAGCTCAGTTCGTGTACACCTCTACTTCTAGTTTTTAATGGTAACTAACCACTTCTTCCTATGGCATTGTCTACCTAAGATTTAGTTCAGCTTCAAATATAAATGATATGGCAAAACAGATGGGCCCCACCATCTTGGGTGAGGCCAGGGCCACACCTAATGTGCTCCCCGAAACAGTGGTGATTGACTATTAAAAACTACTTGTGGGCCACAAAACTTTTAGATCAAGCTGATATTTGTGTGGACCCCTCAGTCAGGTCTTTGTGACCTTTATCAATAGGTTGAATGGAAAATAAATATTCCGGTGGCCGCAGGTAGTTTTTTATGGTGGGCATTCAATCACCACTATTTCCTCTGGCCTGGTCCACCTGAGATTTGGATCTACTGCATATTTGGGCTCATGCACTAAAATGAGTTGGAGAAATGGATGGACGGCATGGATTTAAGACACATACATAAAGATGGGCCCCATAGTCATTGATCCACCAAAGCCTTGCCCCACTTAAAAAGGATTGTTCAGGTCCAAATCAGAACCTTTTCAAACCCGCAATTAGTTTTCAATAGCAGATAACTTTATATGTATTTAAGGGTACCAAAAAGACATCTTAAATAAAATCATGATCATCTTCGAAATTTGAAAATATTTGCCTGATAATATGCTGTTAGGATTTTCCCACAATTGCATTCAATGGTTAAGATTCAACCCTCATACATGTAAAATCTACTATATTCCTTAAATGGGACCCATTTGAACTGTTCATACGAAATAAATTACTCTCAAAACTGCTGAAGTTCACATACAATGCAGCTCAGTTGAGTTTTTTAAAAGGTTGGATTTTGATATATTCTCTTCGTCAGAGTCAGTTTTTATTAATGATTTTGATGAAAGAAACACCACATATAATATGGCCATCTAAGTTGTAGATCTAACGTATTTTTTACCTTAAGACCTAACATTGAACGGATTAGATTTTACAATTAAAACATAGTGGGCCCCACAAACTGAAAAGAAGTGGAGACTATGTTCTCCCTCAGTATTTCTCTCCTTTTTCTCTCTCCTCTCCAAATATATCTACTTTTTATTTCTATCTCCTCCTTACTACACATGCATTGCACCTGTCATACCTCTAATAATAGTAATTATAGTAAGAATAATAAAATAACTCCAACTTTGATTCGATCCAATTTTAACCTAGTTGAAATTGGTCAACCTAACTCATAGAACTGACCTAATTTCTAACCAGTCCATAATGGCAATTTTGAACTTGTCTCTAGTTCTAAAAGTGTCTGAAATTTTGGACTCTGACCAGGAAAATCAGGCTGAGTTGATTGTACCCACAGATTCAGTGGACAATGTAGGAATGTATGCCCGACGTATTTGATCAAGGCTGCAACTTGGGTTCGGGTCAACCCCTATTGACCTAACCTGAGTTTGGGTCGGAATGGGTCTAGTTGAAAAGGTCCTCAAATTGGGGTTTGGATGTAAAACACCAACCCGGTTTGAATTCAGATTTGTTTTGAATTTATATGTATTTGGGTCTGATCGGGGTTGAGTCGAGTAGAGACGAGAGTTTGGGTTCGGTTCAAGTTGGAATTCGGGTTGGGCTGGGGTGTAGGTTGAGTCCTCTTGAGGTCAGGTTGACCCTCATAAAACCCACCCGAGTCATTTTAGACTTTCATATTAGCAATGGGTCTAGCAGCCTGCCTGAGCCCAACTTCATATGTGCATGTGTTATATCATATGTTGTTGTGTGAATCTGATCAACAGTTGAGATTGATGTAGAGCTGAGATAGCCTATGGCCTTATTATCACCCTCTGATAGATATGCAAAAACTAGAAAAACATATACGCAGCAATGAGGTGTTGGTTGCCAGTTGCGAACCTTCTGATGCCTAAGTCATGCTTGTAAAAGATGATCACAATAAGGTAAATTAGGTCTTAGATGCATCACCTTTTCTTCTCCCCCTGGTTTAGGGTCTGCGGTCGTATATATAAGGCATGGGAGAAGGTTCCAAACTTCCGAATCGTATTGTGCCTTGCTAGATGGCCCTTGATTTGGAGGGATTCTTATTTCAAACATGTCGGAGTGATATTCGGCCAAAATCAAGCTTGATCCTTATCTCTTCCAAATCTGGAGCGAGATTCGCTCAGAATTTCTCGTACCGTCTGGAAATGGTCGGCCTGGTCGGCCCATGATGCTGGGGAGCTCAGGGCTCAAAGCCCAAACTCCTTCGACATGAGTTCCTTACATGTGTTGTAGACATTCCTGATGGGGCGAGTCTTCTCCTACCTAGCTTTGTTCTCTGACAGCTCAAATGTTCAGCTCAAAGAAATTAATTATCCCATGCCGATCGCCCTTCTGCTCAAACCTCGGTCACCCCACCTCGGAAGGTCCTCCTCAGCTCGAACATATATCACTTGTAAATAACAGTTGCTCTTCCCATGTGAGGAATTAGTTCGATTTTCCCCACCACGTCGTACAAATATAATATTCCAATCCTTGATCAACAATCCATCTATCTTGAATGTAAACCTTAGGTTTCATTCCTATGAATGTCTATTTCTTTGTGGATGCATAGCCCACTGGATCCAAGGATCTAGGGCTGAACCATCATTTTCTAGGCTTGGACTTGGGCTTACCATGCTAGGCCCAAACCGGCATGGCTAAGCTAGGACCTTGGGCCTTAAGTGCCGATCGATCCAGACCACTCATCTAATTGATCCCACCTTAGATGAGCCACGTGGGATCTCTGCCGCTACCACTTCCAAGACTCCAAGACTCCAATCCTCCAATGTTGATGACCCCACTGGTACTTCATCTACGTCCATCAGTGGGCCACATGGATATCAGAGATCCCAGCCATCCACAGTAAAATATTGAAATCTGGACCCTTGTCTCATACCATCCTTTATACTGATTTGAACATCTGATATGTGATCTGTGATCTATGATCTGTGGGGTTCTTGCCACATGGCCCATTCACGGTAGGCCCACTAGATGAACGGCCTTAATCGCCAAGTGGGAAAGCAATTCTTAAAGCTGCTGAAATGATAACATGGTTAGTTGTGTTTAAGGAATAATATTAAAGGGAAGTTTATTTGTTCCTCTGGCAGGGGGTAATGGTTGATACTCAGGCACTGAGAACTTGCACACTTGGAATGCCTTGACTCAAATTACACCGTATAAATTTCGGGACCCACTGTAGATAGTTCATTATCAAAAGTCCGATTAATTAGACATTCTTTAACATCTGATTAATAGGCATTTTCTTGTTGAAATCGGACGGTTGATTTATTATTATTTTTTGGACCGTCCATTAAATATCCACCAATCGGTCAGCTAAGACATGGTTTACAGCCCATCTTAATTGGGTCCCGAAAATTGGACAGTTTACATGCCACGTGTGCAGCTTCATAGTGCCTGTCTATCAACTATCACACTCTGCCGGAGTATCAAAATGCCCCCCCAACAATCTCCTAGAAAGTGGATATCATGAGCTTGCATTTGTTGGGTGGAATGATAGCCCTCGGAGCTCTTTTATCTTTTCTAATGGGGAGGTGGGACCCACTTTTTGTTATCCATCATTATTGAGAATAAAAGAATGGAAGACAACTCTATATGAGTGGGCCCTTCTGAATCCTCACGTTTTTTAGCACTTGATTAAGAGAAGGTTTTGGTCCACTGCCATGAACATGTCCTGGATAGTAATACTCCTATATACATGCATATTGAACCAGTAGAACTGGTAAATTGAACCGAAACCAACCAAACAGTAGGGTTTGGTCCGGTTTTAAAGTGCACCAGTTTCGGTTCCGGTTCTGAAAATAAAAGAACTGATTAGTTCGGTTCAATTCTCAATTTGGGGTCATGTAGCATCGAACTGAACCATGAGCCAAACCGTGGAACTGATCCCGGCACCAGACCATATGTTTTTTAAAAAAAATCATTTTTAAAAATCCTAACTCTTCATTCTCTTCATGCCACCCTTACTGCAGTGTCGCCCCCATTCCATTCCTCTCTCTCTCTCTCTCAGAATTGGGCTGGATTATGAAAGCCCAAAACTGTAGAATCAATCCAGAATCAAACTGGTTTTTACCGTCGGCTTCTAGGGTGCAAATGGTCCGGTTCGGGGTCCAGTTTTCCTAGAATAATTAGGAACAGTTCGGTTCCGATTTCACCCAAAACTAGAACGAATCGACCCATGCGCACCCCTAATTATATGCAAGGCCGTACAATCAGCAAATCTGGACTGTACATGCAACCTTACCCTTTATTCAATTAAAGATTTTGGGAACATTGATAGTATTAGGGCATGTTTGGATGCCTCTAAAAATGTGTTTTAACGCGTTTTGCTCTTGACAAGCGGTGATACAAATAAAAGATGAGTTGTGTCCCACTCAAGTATCGAATGGATCTCAAATTTCACCTTTATGTGGTTTTTGTGATGGAGAGTCCAATGAACGGTTTGGATGTTTTGAAGAATCTCACATTTTAACAAGTGTATGACAGCTGGTCAAGCAATGCCTCTAACCTCCTCCATGTTTTTTTAATAGGGGAGGAAGCAACATTCCCAGCCTGTCACTTCAATATTAAATGGGAACAGAAATAATGGGTGGCATCCAAACAAGGACGGGCAGCCAGGAAGCGTGTCGAAGCTTTGTAGGCTTGTCTTATTCCGTCCATTTTATCAGCTTATTTTAGAGGAGGCAAATATAAAACTTGAGTTTAACACAACACATGAAGGTATTGAATTCTTAAAGTTGAAAACTTCTCCAGAGTTATAAAAGTTTTAGATCAAGCTGATATATTTCTCCCTTCATCCAAGTTTGTGTGACATTACGAACAAATTAGATGACAAATAAACATCATCCGGCCCTAGGAAGGTTTTAACCATGGATGCATTGTCCCCACTTTTTTTTGTAGTGTGGCCTACTAAAGTTTTGCATCGACCTTTTTTTTAGTTCGTGTCTTAAAACAAGCTGGCAATATAGATGGACGGTGTGGATAAAACACATGCATTATATTAAGGGTCACATTGCTTTGACACCAGCTCGTTGGTTGTTCTTGAGGCCACCAACCAAACCCATCCTCCAAACAAACCTTGAATTACATCATAGATTTGAGGAGGTATGAGGGGATTTCAAATCCCCTTAGTCTGTTTGGCACCATGGGGTTTCAAATCTCCACTGAGGGGTTTAAAATTTAGGGTGAAAGCTTGAATTACATCTAAAATCCTTACAAGAGTTGCATGTGTAATATGTGTGTCACTAGGCTATTAATCGATTGGGCAAATGGCCCACTGTTGATATTCCAAAACAATCATATCATCAATTACATCACTATAATTACTTTAAAATAAAGATACGCGTCATCCAAACATTGTCCACGTGAATCAATGGTAAAAAATAGCTAGTCAGTCACTCAAGCGATCATGTGCTTGTGACCCATCCAAGACTTAGAATTTCATCATTTTCAAGCAAAGTATATATTTCAACAGGCTTATTATAACCATTGTGTCAAACATTACATACTTATTATAACCATTGTGTCAAACATTACATACGTACACTAATTAGAGATATTAATATTAATTTAGTAATTAAATTCAATCCGTAAATATATTATGCATAACTACTTTTGGATCACACAGATTTTGAATCAATAATGTCAAACACAATAAAAGGATTTCAAATCCAAGCTCCCAAACAGCCTCCATTTGGAGGTGGTTTAACACTTAAATTGTATTTGGAGCTAAATCCTAATTCCTATTATGTATTTAGATTTATTTTAATAAACTTCAGCTCATCTTTTAAAATTTTAAAAAAAAAAAAAAAAAAAAAAAACATGTAAACATTGTTTGATGGAACCATTGGTTATGATTTTTCAATCTAGAGATGTTTGGGTATAGCATATGACATTGAAGGCATGAGATCAATCATGTGGACCACCAAACAACTGGGCCATGGATTTAGATAGTGTTCCTAAAAAACTATTTTTGTTGAGGTTCAAGACCTTGGAATTCACTCCCAAATAACATAGCCTTGGAAACAATATCCATGCCATCATCATTCCACCTCTTTATCTTTGGATTAGCAACAAAACCCAGCTGGCAAGTTCCATTTCCACATGACAGGTGTAAGATTAGTTTAGTGAGGTGGGCCACATCATATCCCAATGTCGATCTTATCTCTTTTGACATTCTGTTAATTGAATTAATTAAAACAAAAGGAGATTCTTCTCTTTTCATTGTTGGATTTCGTTCCCATGTTACAAAAGTGATTGTCTAAAACCTGGTTATTGTTCTGAATCATTCCAAATCTTCCCTTTCCCAACCGAAGCCCCTTCAAAGTTCAGTAATGCTAGTGAAGGGCAATGCAATCAAAAATGTGTGGGGCCTATTATGATGTGTGCATGACATCTAATCCATCCATCATGTGCAGGGCCGTCATGTTCATCTTGATGTTGAAAATTCAAGCTGATCCAAAACTCAGGTGGGCCACACCACCAGCCCACAGGGAACGGTTGGGATGGAGACAATCGCCATGAGAAAACTTTCAGATCGTGTGGGGAAGACCTTGTTTTGTATATGCCATCCAATCCATTCTATAGATGAACCCCACCAGGATGTATATGCACCCCCAAAATGAGGCCATTCCAGAGCTTAGGTGGGCCACACTACATGATTTTAGATTTTTCATGTGTTATTCTACAAAGGTGGTCCAATTGAGATTTGGATCAGCCTGAGTTTCAGATGTGAAAAAGAACATGAAGAGGCACACATAATGGACAAATTGGATGTCACAGAAAAATCGCGGTGGGCCCCATGATTCATGTTGTAGGTTAAGTTCAACCTACAAAGCTTTGTAGTCAATCTACTCCAGGTTTTATATATATATATATATATATATATATATATATATATATATATATATATCAATTGGGAGGTGCATGTTTCAATTGGTTTCCTTGTACATCCACATGAGGGCCTGTTTGGATGTAACCCACATTGGATTTATTTTATTTTATTTTGCCAAATGGATGGACCCACACGCAAGTGAAAATGGAGTTAAGAAATGAATCCAACCCAGATGCACATCCCATCAGCTGCCCAAGTCAGTAGAGCCTAAACCTTACATGACCTTCTTTTCTTTTTTTTTATACACACACCCCCACACACTCACGCCACATGCACACACACACCCCACACACGCAGGCAGTGGGATTTCACCACCGTGGGTACTCGAACCCTTGTCCTATGTTGAAACTCCAGGGAGTCTACCACCCGGGTAAGCGACTTACATGACCTAAGAGCTTGTAATCTTTGAACTTTTGGAAGGTGGAATGGGCCACTTGTGCAATTCCATAGAACTCTGCTTTTGGTTGCATGGAACCAGAGGCAAATGACTTATAGCTAGAAAACCCATTTCTCTAAAATGGCAGGCTGATTTTCATTTGTTTGCCACCGAGGTGGAGCGCCGATAACATTCTTTCACTTCGATTTCTTTATGGATTTTAATATATCTTTTAGTTTTTCTTTTGTTTTTGAGTTAGGTATGACTAGCTAATCTCTTAGCTAGAGCTAAGAGGTGAAGCTGTAGTTTATTTTAATGCTTTATTTGCTTTAATTCAAGTATATGTTAAATTCCTATTAATTTATAGTTTGATTAAAGGAATAATTTCAATTTTCTATGATTTATTGTAACTCAAATTACAATAGATGCTGTCATAACTTTAAATATCTTCTTAATCTATTTTGAGAAATGTGTGATTTATAAAATTCATAATTCATCATAATCTATAGCACGGTGGATGGTTGAATTCCCTAATATTATTACATGAATGCTTCATGAGAGAACTGTGTCGATGGAGAATTCAGATTTTTGGATTTTTACCGCTCTATTATACAACTAGATAAGATATGACTCTAATTTCAGTTGTAGCTTTTTGAATCAAAGTAACATCTTAATAGCTATATGTAGATCCTTGGCACCCTAGTTTCCCTTTTATTATTGATTGTTAAATCATTAATATATCAATTCTTCATATTATTACTTAAATCTAGTTCTTAGTTTTAGTTCTAATTTATTTCAGAAAGATACACATATAAGTCATCCTTGTGGATTCGACCTCGGTATCACCAAGTTATTACTACATCGTGACCTTGCACTTAGGGTTGTGAACAGAAATAGTACATGATCACAAAAATAAGTCAAATCCAAAACTCAAATGTACCACACCATTCTAAAACAACGGAAATTGAATGGCCACCATTGAAACCTTCATACGTGGCAATACAAGTTATGGATCAATTGATATTTTTTCTCTATTTATATAGCATATAAAACATCACTCTATGCCCACCCAAGGAAGGTTTCAACAGTGGGCTTTTTATCCCCACTATTTCCCGTGGCTTACCTCTCTTAGGTTTTAGATGTTACCTCTCTTAGGTTTTAGATCTACCTCGTTTTTTTGAGTTCATGTCCTAAAATGAGACAGAAAAAAGGAGAGGATTGTCAAACCAATATCATAGTGGGCCCCACATTGTGTGGGATTGATGCTTCCACGTTCCCAATTTTATTTTTCTTATCACCATAACCTAATAAAGAAAATATATTTCCAAAGACTCTTATTTCCCATTCCTTTCAACTTATGAGCAGAGATTAAAAAATACAATGAAATACAACAGCATAAATGGATATTCGCATATATAGCATGCTTCAGCACAATCCGAGAAGGAATAGACGCTTAGAAAGAATCGACGAACAGTTACATTTGAACATAAACGTGTGGCCCACCTTATGATCATACAACATTTTTCAGGCAACAGAACACCCATTTTGGCAATTGCACTGCAATAGACCTTTTCATACTCTTGCTAATACAGAACTTTATACCATTGACTTAGTGGATGCATGAAAAAATGGTGCTTTATGTCCAAACATCCAGCACCATTAAAAGATGTGATTGGACTCTTCCACTGCACACATGACATGGTAGGGCAATTCTGGCCGTCCAAATCACTACAGTAGCTGTGGATGGAGGACAAACCTCAAAAATTACACTGCAAAGTTAATATGGACCATCTGATTTTGTCCTCCAAATGTGGCCCCACCCATGATTTTACTTTCCATCATCCATTTGATAGGCAATAAATTGGATGGTTGGGATATCTCAATCAGTGAGCTCATTATATAAAATCCAAGGCGGACGTCTCTCTCACAACAGTTTTCTTTGGTGTGGCCCACCAGATCACAAGTCAGCCTAATTTTTTGTTTCTAGCTAAAGGTCAGAGTGGATTTACATAAACATCACCTGTCAAAATCAAGGGTGGTGCCCCATACTATTCCATATTTTTTAAAAGAATCTCTCAGTATGGTTGGAGAGACCCTACTTGATTTTTGGCAGGGCCCACCTTGATGTGTATGTGAAATCTACTCCCACCATTAGATGCATAATCCAAATTTAGGACCAGTGCTGGGCCTACCAAAGAAAACAGTTGAGAGAGAAGTCCAACCTTCAGTTGTACATGACCCACCATGATGATTATATATAAAATCCACTCCAACCATTAAACGCCACGCCAAAATTTAGGCATGCTGTCTAAAAACATTAGACCCATCCATTATTCAGGTGGACCATACCAAGGGAAATAGTTTTGAGGGTGACTGTTGCCCTGTATGCTGTTTTCCCAAAATGTGGTCCCACAATCACAAATGATTTTAGAAATCTCGACGGTCAGGGTAGATGTTACATTAACATCACAGTGGGGCCCACCCAAACAACCGCGACCCATTTGCTTGACACCCACCCAACGCACCATTAAAGAAATGTAATAGAAGGTAACAGAATGATAATTATATACTACACCCTGATCCATAGCTCAAGTGGTAGACTGAGTGAAAGATATCTCGTTTCAACACTGAGGTCTTGGTATCTCAAGTGGTAGACTGAGTGAAAGATATCTCGTTTCAACACTGAGGTCTTGGTATCGATCCCTAGTGGGGGTGGCTAACACTGAAGTGTGAACTGACAGTGGGGTGTGGGTGGCTAGGTGTACTAAAAAAAAAAAAAACAGCGATAACTATATCAATTAATAAGGTCACTTTCACGGCATACATATCCCATATTAATTAGGTAGTTTTTTTTTTTTTTTTTTTTAAATGTAAAATTCCCTTATACACTATTTCTAGCTGAATCATTGGTTATCAAGTCAAGTCGAATGAGTCTCCGAGTCAAACCAACCCAGCTGGGTATCCAATCAAGTTGAGTTTTCGAGGATTTTAAACTACAGACCAAACCAGACCGACCGACGGGTGCAGTACAGGTTCTAAAACATGGGTAAACCATTAACAAGCATGAAATCCTACACTGTTACTCAACTGAAATTCTCATACAAATTCTGTTGAAACAGAGTTGTGAATCAATCAAGCTACAAACCATTTGAACCGAATGATCCAATTTGCGATTTTCCAATAGTAAATAGCAAGACATTAAAAGAAATTGGTGGACCAGACTAGTGAAATTCATCGCAGCCATGCTGCCGTGTTGGCATCTAGACACTGACATCCGGACGCAATCTTAAGTATGCGGCGGCTCTGCCCTTCTTCCCTATATAATCAGTCAAAGCCGCCCTTCCCTATAGAATCAGTCAAAATGTTAATCTTATATACCAATTAGTATACTATAATATATCTTTTATTATTTTAATGTAACATGTTACAACACACTAATTTATTAGTAGATAGTACAATGGGTGGCCGTTCAAAATTTTGGGTCTGCATTTAAACGGTCAGATGACCACCAGACATCAACCTTCTTTTTAACTCAGCTCTGGAACCAGCCATGGCAGTGGCTGGTATGGATGGTAAATAAATAAATTGCTAGAGATTCATCCTACAGTCCCTATGTTTTTATTTGTTCATCACTGATTGAAGCGTCCATGTACCAAGACCATCCACCATGAAATGTACCCAAGTTACACTCATGCATAGACAATCGAGTTTTCTAGAATTGTCAAAGTATCAGGTTGTAGATATAACTCAACCTGATACTTGACTGATTCGAAAGTATGGCTGAGATGTTCTCATGAACATGCCGGCCGCCGGCTGTTTGTGGAGGTGCAGGGGTGGCTAACCAAAACTCTAATTTTTATTTCACAACAAGAAAATCCCATTATCTACAGGTGGGACATAAGCCTGAATTTAACTCAATCTTCAAACTGTTCATGATACAACTTACGACATCGAAACTTGTTATTGTTTCGTAGACAAGCCTTTAAACCAATCTCCTACAAACCTGAAACCAAAAGGTTATTGATCATTATCTCCATCTGAATCACACACACACACACACACACAATAAAAAAACAGAAAACAAAATCATTCGATTAAAGTAAAAGAAATGCTTACAACGATCACAAGCCGCTGGTTTTACACGGAATCAACAACCCCTTCAACCTGCTGCCGGGCTAGATATCTCTCCCTTCGTTCCTTCTAGAGAAAATGATCACAAAGATGGAAAACAACATTAGCAGAATTTAAATCAGAAATGCTAAACAAATCAAATGCTGGAACACTTCGTGTAGGTTTTCAACATTTCTTAAATGGTTGTAGCTAAGCCACCAAATGGGCTTGCAGCATGCGTGGATGGAGCATATCCCAAAATTACGTGGTGTACAATCCTAACCATCCAACCAGTGGTCATCAAACGGACAGTTGAAAATGAAATGGTCTATGGTCCAAATCTAATGGATAAACAGTTCAGTTTGATTCACGCGCACGGAGTCCATGTATCTGGATTTGAATTGGCATACATGCAAGCGTCATGTATGGCGGGTAAGTGACCATCATTTAGGAAATGGCGGGACACCCACATCGCAGAATGCCCATAGTATGGCCCATAAATGGAATTTCAAAGGTAATTTTAATTTGCTTACCCATTCGTCTATGACGAGACCTTCACCAACAATTTGTCGACCATTGTCTTCAGGAGGTTTCTTGCGTGACTCAAGTGCAGCCTCAGCCTCAGCTAACTGCCTTTTCAGCTTCTCCATTGCCTTAACAAAACACATTTGTATGTCATGGATATGCATTTACACTATTAACTTCAAAGCATGGTTCCAAAACTAGCTGACTCAACTAGAGACTTGGCTGAGCCAACTCAACTTGACAAGATTTCGAGCTTAGTCTTTGAGAAACTCAGTCATGAGCTGGACTCAGTTCGAACTTGACAAGACTCATTGAGTCATCTCGACAACTAGTCCAACTCAACATGACTCGAATCTTGACAACTGCCCAGTCAGAGGACTTATAGTCATTTTTTTTATTTTAAAAAAAAAAAAAAAAAAAAAAAAAAAAAAAAAAAAAGCAGCCAACCAGATTCGTACATAGGTACCAATGGAAGCACAACCCTTGTTAGAAGCATTACAGGTCAACCCAACCAGACATTGAGTCAAGTCGAATCGAGTTTCATGATTTTCAACTATGCTTCGAACAACTACTTAAAGTCGCTGTGTTTAAAAAGCCTACTTACAGGGCAAGGACGTTCAGCATCTAAGAAAACAACACGCAGAATCTGCTCAACCGCTACCTGTTCTCTTTGCTCATCAAACTGTCACAAACAAGCCAATAACCAATTTTCTTTTACATTATAAAAATGTTTCCACTCTGTGAGTGGGAAAAGAAACACAAATTCTCCACAGAAACATGCCACATTCGGCATTCCATTTGTATCAAAGGCCGCCACATATGAGGCCAACCATGGAATCAAATAATGGCTTCAGAGTGCAACTCACCTCCAGACCGAAACTGGTCATGGGTCAGGGCCCGTTTGGACACAACTTCCATTTAATTAAAATAAAAATAAAATAAAAAAACCTTTTTCCCCACAAAATTGACATTCTCATCAACTCACTGTAAACCAATCTAATTGGTTTTTGGTGAGTGGGCTTTTTAGTATCTCTTTTGTCAGGTTCTTTCAAATATGGCAATTTGGGGTGGGTATCCAAATGGCATGCAAAATCCTCAATTCGATCCAAAACAAAGGTTTCATCTACAAACAGCCATTTTGACGTGCATCCAAACGAGCCCTTAAAGTAAGGTCTCTAAACCCAACACATACGAATTTCGTCCATGAACAACAAAGCCCATATAGGTCCAAAACAGCCCGATACAGGGTGATACGAGGCAATACAACCCCATATCAGTGGTGAACAATATGATAAGCGAAAAACAATTTTTAAATCATGAAACTGGTACAAAAAACCCCAACTCATTCCTTTTTGTTCCCATGACTTGTTATGTTCCCTGCTGAAACCAACATGACTCTGGCAAAACCAAGTCATATCAGACAATATTTTGAACCATAATGCCCACACAGACGTCTGGCTTTTTTTTCTTTTTTTCTTTTTTCAATACCTTACCAATTTTTTTATGTACAAGTAACATATAAATTGAAATGCACTGAGAAAATTAAAAACAGATAAACCATACATCAAGATACCAAAATCAATCTTAGTGCATGACTCACCAGCTCGGGTACGTAATCCAGCATTCCTTTTACCTTCAGACTCATGATCTTGAACTTAACTTTGCTCTTTTGATCTGATTGTTTCTCATTGTTCTCCGGATGCTCCACAAATTTGAACACTGGATGTCAAGAAGAAGAAGAAGAAACAGGTACATCACAAGGAAAGTGTCACAAGGTATACCCATTTTCTCCACCAAAGAGAAAATGAAAATCCCAAAGAAAAACAAGAACATAAATGTCGGTTGGAGGTTATCATACCCGTTGCAATGAGACTTTCTCCAGGAGTAAGTATACCTCCGGGAGGACGCATAAAACAGCTCTTCGGTGCAGTTGTTTGAAACTAAAGCAACACAAACAAGGTATGATTCAGCTTGATTAGCAATTCTCACCGCTTTAAGCAACTGGCTCTCACACTCTCTACCATATGCACGAAACTTGTCCGAAATGATCAAGACCGTTAATCTCATGGGCCAGAATATCGATCAGACATAAGATCAAATATGCGGTAAAATCACACTGCTGGAAGCTAGAAATCTTCCTATCAAAGCAATCTTGCAGTGGTCCATCTGCAAGGTTTCCAATGAAATCAACGGTTCCCATCACCATTTTGACAGGTATCGCACATATGGTGGTGATGGTAGGAGGCAAAAGCAACACCAGCAAATATAGACGATTATGATAATAATCATCGAAAAAACAATATTAATAACAACATTCACCATGTCCTAATCTAATGTATGAAATGAAAAGTTCCACTCTTCTCAGCATATAAAAGAATTCAAATTTTCTATCTACTTATGAAAGTCCAAAATAAGAGAGAAACAATCAAAACATATTTATACATATAACTAGGAAATTCTCTCATATACCTTGAATGCAACAAAAGATCTGCTAACATTCTTAATCCTGATCGCGCTTCTAACCTGTTTACCTGGTTCATCTTCAAAATAATAAAAAAAGAAGAAAATTAGAAACCAAAACCAAACATCAGGAATTCCAGTATCATCTAAAAAATAAAAAATGAAAACAGAGAGAAAGAAAGCAAGAGAAGTAGACCCATTTATCCATGGTCATTAAAACATCCAAATCTAACAATAATCTGAAGTGTGAGGAGAGCGAAAGTAGAATCATCCAATTGGAAAAAAAAAAAACAATCCGCCGATGAAAAGCAAAACCCAATCAGTGAGTTGACTGAGAATCCAAAGTCAACAAATAAAAAAGAAGGAACAAGAAAAAAGAGAAAAAGAACTTCTTTCACAAGGAATCCCTGCATCCAAATATAAAACGAAAATTTAAAAAACAATAAGAAGAAGATCAAAATCAGTATTAAAACACCAAATCAAATAAAAAAAGGATTTTACTGGAAATCTCTGCATCCAAATCAAAAAGAAAAAGTAACCCAATTGAAAAACCATCAAAAGACGAAAACCCCAATTCTCCAAATCAATTAAAACATCGAAAAATCAACAAATCTAAAAGGAAATTCCAAAAAAAAAAAAAAAAAAAAAAAAAAAAAGTTAAATAAAAAACCCAACTCCCCAAATCGATTAAAACACCCAAAAATCAAACAACCCAATCAACCAAATAAAAAAATCAGTAAAAGAAATAAAACCCAACTCTCCAAATCAATCAAAACACCCAAAATCATCAAATCCACACCCCCCCCCCCCCCCAAAAAAAAAAAAATCAAAATCAAAATCTCACATGGAAAATAGAGCTTAGAAGACGGATCAAGACGCAATCTACGCCGAGTCGGGAGGAACGATCTCGCCACCGAAGAAACGGACGTCGGATGCGGATTCGATCCCTCAATCTGATTCTGATTATGCTGCGATGAAGAATTAGAAGAAGAAGCATTTCCCGTGTTCCAGAACGGCATCCGGCATATTCTCCAAACCATTCCTTCAGACGCGGATTTCTCCTCCGCAATAGCCATCTTTTCTTCCTTTCTCTTCCTCAAAATCCACACCCCTTTTCAGTCCATCAACAGATAAATAAAGATAGAGGGTTTTCTTATTATTCGACCAGATGCAGGCAAGAGGATTTTTTTTCTCTCTCTCTCTATTTTTGCTTTTATTCGGTCAGACGCCTTACCGTTGGACTCTTCTTCTTCTTCTTCTTCTTCTTCTTCACTGGCGTTCGGATGCGTGCAGTCGCCGTAGCGTAGCTGGATTGAGAGCGAGAGAGCGTGTAATAGACAGCTCGGATCTTAAAAGGAGGATTTAACTCTATTGCATACGTGGTTTCACGTCCGTGTCTTGGAGGACCATGTAATGCTCGTGTACTCGGATAGGTAGTGACCGTTCACAGCTCTGTGGGCCCCAACCATGATGTATGTATGTATTTTATCCATACCGTCCATTTATTTTTCCAGCTTATTTGAGATCATAAGCCCGAACATGAGTCAGATCCAAATCTAATGTCTACCGCACAGCAGAAATAGTTCACACATAAAAAACTCCCAAAGAACACTAAACAGTGGTGATTTAATGCCCACCATTAAAAACTCCTTGAAGCTTACTGTAACGTAAACATCAAGCATATCTAAATTTAAAGTGGACCACCTAACAAAAAGCAGTGGTGATTAAATGCTTATTATTAAAAAATCTCCAGCGGTCAAATTATGTAGACTTAGATAAAGTAAAAATACAAATTTCAACTTCATCCAAAACTTTCGTATCAGCACCCTTTACCTAGGATTGACAACGGAAAGTTCCTAGCTTACCTTTTGGCTGTAAAAGTAGGTATAGGACGGACGCAGATTGCGTACTACCCCTGCCTGTCTCTCGCCCCAAACGGTTAGTTCTGTGGGTGGGCTACCCTGATATATCAATTTATTCACATCGTCCACTCTTTCTCTCGTATTATTTTAAGGTATAATAACAAAAATGAGTAAGATCCAGTGCTTAAGTGGACCACACCACATACGACCTTTACATTTAATGCAACCGGCATTTAATACAACTAAGCTTATTATTTGGTTGGGTCCACTTAAGCATTGGATTTACCTCTTTTGGGTAAATATTTCTTATATAGTCAATTGAGGTTTGAATTTGACTATGTTTGGATTGGCGCTCTAAAATGAATGGGTGAAATCAATGAAAAAGGAGTGAATATAACACATACGTGGAGGTTAGAGTCTACTTACGTTGTCTTCGTGAATTTCATTTTAGGTTTCACCGGACCATGTTTGGTTGAGAGCCTAAAGATGAGGCACATACAAAAATACCAAGTGGGCCACACTATAGAAAATAATGAGAATGAAAATGAAAATGAAAATGAAAATGCTCATCATTGAAATTTTGATAGGGCTCGTAATATATTTATATGCCATCCAACCTCTGAATAAGGTATTTCCCATTGAAATGAAAGGAAAACACAAATATCAACATAAAAACACAAATATCAATATAATTCAAAACTTATATTGTCTTTAATTATTAAAGTTAGTGCCTTAGAAAACCATACGTGCCCTTATCCACTATACATGTGGATGTGATTGGGCAGGTCCCAGCTGTTGATCGTGGTCACCATCGATCCTAAATGGGACATATGATATGCCTTATACAAATTTAGTGTTGCTCTCATTCATTGGGTTTTTTGAGAAGTGATTTATTTAGTAGTCCTTGAGAACTTGAGATTGGATATGACGGTCATTGACCTAAGAGAGTCGTGGTTCATGAATCTCAATACCTAGTTAGATTATGACCATTACATGGACATCACTTCATGAAAATGTATAGTCATCTTGTGTGAAAATGCTCATCGTTGAAATTTTTTTTGAGCTCACCATTATATTTATATGTTGTCCAACCATTAATAAGGTATTCCCCACGAGGATAAAAGGGAAACACTAATATCAGCCTAATTCAAAACTTATACAGACCGTAACAACATTTCAATGGTAGTGTTCACATCTCCATTATTTCTTATGGATTGGCTAGCCTATTTGACTATTGGATCTGGTTCAATTTTTGGGCTTTTATCGTCATATGAGTTTATGAAACCGATGGATGGAGTAGTTTCACATGGACAATGAGACGGACATCATGCGGCTTTACATTGCTAGGAACTCAAGCTTAATATAGCTCAACAAAATAAGCTACCTAGGCCTGGACCTGCCCCACCTCTATTAATCAAGTGGGCGACACTTGCACAAAGAAATATAAATTTAGAAGGAAAAAAATGAAACAAAGAGTATACATTAAAGATGCACTTATTGATTAAGATTGAAACCATGGTTTATTGACGTAAAGACTTTAATCGGTTCATTCTCTCAAGTCAAATTGCAGTTCAGGGGTGTATTAGCCCATCTTAGAAACTAGGGTGACTGAGGAGAGCGACTTGTGGCATCAAACTGAATTGGGCAGCATGAAATTTGGGTCGACTTTTTTGATTTGCACCAAATTCGATTGAGTCTTAAACCAATGATTTAAACAACATAAATGTGAACTCATGCCCAACTTAATTAAGGTTACCCAAATTTTATTTTATTTTCTTAAATGACTTAACCTTAAGCCCGACATAAAAATTGATATGCCAAACATGATAGGACTAAGTTGATAAGGCCAATCTTAGTCCAAAGCTGAGCCAAGCTCACTGAGCAGAGCGGAAGATACGGAAGAAAAGGAGGAACTGGATTATGGTAGAACCTATCTCTCCACAACATGCAGGTCAAATGTATCAATCTAGGTCATCCATCTAGTGGTCTATATCATGGATGGTTCAGTACCTCAGGCACTAGTTGTAGACCTATAAGCATAGCCTTTTAGTTGTGTATTTGGTCAAGGTTATCGTTGTGTTGGCAAAAGTGGTAGCTTTGTACAACTGGTACTTTAAGTATCGATCATAAGTTCTCTTTTGGTTAAGGTAACCATTGTGATCGGTGAAGGGTGCATCTTTCACACAATGGTTAATGCTTGCTACAACCGGTACTTCAAGTACCTATAGTGGCATTTTGCTTTTCTTTTTTTTTTTGTAGTGTAGCTGCTATTTTTTAGGAGGCTTTGGGGTTTTCGAGTGTCTATCTTTTATTAGATTTGAGCATCATTCAATTGGATCTAATGATTGTCTTCAGAAATTGCCAAGAACTCTTTTAACTGGGCATTTGTGGATTTTCGGTATTGTTGAAGTCTAGCAAATGCAGTATGATTGAAGCTAAGTGAGACCGAAACTTCTATATAACTTAGACAATGAGTTAGTATCTGATTTAAATGAGTTTAGGCCCACCAATATGGCCCGTTGATTTTTTTTGTCATTTTGAAAACCTTTTTTATTCGATTCATCTGGATTGTTAGGGCCTTTTAGATCGGTCAAAGAATATTTTATCCGTGCAGTGCATTCTTGAGTCTCCGATGGTTTTGACAGTTTAGTTAAGATCAGACCAATCAAACCCCTTAATCTGTCCATCTAGTCCATTAGTTACTACCAGGGCTTGCCTATAATGTGTCCTACCTAACTCATACAATCATTCAACGGGTATCGAGTTGTATAGAGACATTTTGATCAAATCCATACTAAAGAAGAAGAGTTGTTTAATCTTATTTGAGTGGGTTGTCTACAGAGTACTATAGGACCCAACTCGAACCTAACCCATTGGCAACCCTATTAATCCCTTTCACATATAATATAAAACATAGGAGAAAAAAACATAGGGAGTTTATCTGTATTATAGACACTTTAAACCAAAAAATTTCCTCCATATGCTACATGTAAACCGTTGTCTTTAACCCCCTTGCAACGAAAAGATTTTACAGGAAGAGAGATTCCAAACAACCCTTCAAAATTTTTATATGGTGAATTTTTATGCATAGGTCGGCTTGTGAACTATGCGTGGCCAACCCCTTAAATCTTAATTCCTACCATAGATGGACTATTCCTTGTATCTCCATCATTGGGCATCTTCCAGTTTTAAGTACAAAAAGTTTGAACAATTCGCTTCTCATCCACTAATTGGATGGTAAGGGTCATCCAACTAAAGGGATTTGAGAGAGATGGTCAATCAATGTTGGCCTTGTTGCACTTAATTTAATCAAGTTGGACCACTTATGTGATTAAAGGTCTAGATTGGACATATATGTGTGTGAGTAAGATGCTCGGGCGTGCCAGAGTCTGCTTAACTCAACAGTTGATTGAATTGTTGGTCTCCCCTGCATGGAAACGAATAGATTGGAGACTGGACACAAGTTCCAAAGTCCTCTCAGCCATCGATGTTGCGCTCCGTTCAAGCGATTTGTGGAAGAAAATGAGGTTAATCCTTCTAAATGAGTTCTTTTTACCCTATGATGATGGACGAGAGTCTAAGGCCTTAAAGACTTTTTCTTTTCAACATGATTCACTACTGTAATTCAATGATAAAATAATGGAGAAAAAGTATATAAGTCAAAAATGTTCTTCTATTAGTGATTTTTACAATAATAGTGCTCACGATCAACTTGGAGACGACGATCCGTTCGTTGCCCAATCAAGACTGAGCTTTTATGTCGCCTTAAAACTCAACACCCAAGTAATCCCGAATTCGAGGACGTTAACTAAATAATGAGTGAATGCTCTAATACCACATTTGCAATGGTTCAAAACTCGGCACCCAAATACGAAGACTCAGATTCCGAATTCAATGGTGTTAACTAAATAATGAGCAAATGCTCTGATATCAACTCTATAACGTCCTAATTTTTACTGCTCGAGTACAATGCTCATGCAACAAGACACAGATGTTGCACGAGGAAAAAATCGCACATGGGTGTATTTTCCACGTGTCACCCTAGTCAAATTAACATTTTTCCCATACTCAATAATCAGTGCAACATTCATTTATACGATGACATACAAAGATAAGTAAAGATAACCATGCATTGACTAAATATTCGATATCAATACCTGTAGTCCAAAAAAGTGCCCATAGGGACTATTCAAACTGCAAGTAAATAAAATGTACAGAATACACAACAACAAAAGAGATTGATCCTAAAATATATTGGTTGAGCCTATATAACTTAGCCATGTTAGGATAGGGCTCCTCACCAAGCTCTACGCAAGCACCTTCACTTACATCACTATCCTGCGCCACCCTTGTATCATTTGTATATGTCAAATGAAATGTTCATGGGCCAATAGAGTGATGAAATCTAATCAAGATTATGCGCATAACATACTAGCTAAGCATAGTTTCCAAATAAAAGAAAAATTCATAACATACAAATTCTACATGTTAATCTCATCTACGAATGGAATACAACAACAAAACAAATATTTTACAATTTAAGTTTTAATTAAATGCATAAATGTATGAAATGCACCATACAAAACACATTTTCAATATTGTCTTTCCAACATGAATTGTATCTTTCAAATAAACTCTGCTAGATGACTAAGAAATTACAAAGGAACTCCAACATCACCCAAAAATCATAAAGGACAATGAACTCCTCAAGATTCCTAGGAAATCACAAAGGAACTCTAACATCAACTGGGAAATCATAAAAGACAGTGAAGTCCGTAAGATGACTAGGAAATCACAAAGAAACTCAAACATCACCTGAAAATCATAAAGATAGTTAACTCCGCAAGATGATTAGAAAATCACAAAGGAATTCTAACGCCACCCGAAAATCATAAAAATAGTGTTTCAATCCCTATAACAATCCATAAAAGTGGCAATCCGAAATATATGAATAATACACAAAAGTGGTAATTCAAACCATAAATAGTTTATAATCATTCACAATTTCACAATTAAGTTCTAGCTGTCATTATATATATATATATATATATATATATATATATATATATATATATATATATATATTAAACATATTGATGACCTAGCACACATAACTTATAAAATAGCATGATAAAATTTACATTCAAATGAAATTATATAAAAATTACACATATAAATATGATTTTAAGAGCTATCAATAATTTTCACAATTTCAAAGCAACAATACAAGGCATATACGAAAACTAATACCTCACTAAAGTTTTAAAGAAAGCTTGATGAGAGATTCATTACCTTTAACGGTTATAATTCCTCATTTCAAATATTACAATCCGAATTACGCCTAATTGGGGGTTTCCAAGGCTAAAAATTGAAAAAAATCTAAGTTATACTTTTAACTCGAATTAGCTACTCTAATTCTACCGAAATTAGGGTTATATAAGAGGGTTAGTGTTGAGGGTCAAATATTGCATATCAGACCCCAATTACTGCCTGGATTTACGAACATGATACCATTTAAACGCCCAGTTTTAAACTGTGTTTGTGATACAGGGTGTATTCATGAGTGTGGACAGAAAAGAATGTTAAAGGCATGGATTTAATACACAGAAGTCACCAAAGGCAAGAGACGGACCCCAGGAGACCAAGATCAACGGATTTACACGCCAGGGATCCGCAAAAATCGAGAAATTGAAGCTCAAGTGGCCCGAAAATCATCCAGAATGCAAGATCATAGGGTTCCCACCATCTGATCGGCTCAAAACTTCATACAGGGTGTGAGGACCATAAATCAAACGTACACGTCAATTTTCAACCATTGGATACTTCGGAAAGTAGTCCAACGGACAGATCAGCCACCAAAATAATGATATGGGGCCCACCTGACATCTTGATATGCTTCACTTTTGGTCTCATCCCTTTAAAGGAAGTGCTAAAGATGATGGACGGATTGGATGTTACATATAAATCAAGGTGGGGCCCACCTTATGTAGGCGAGGTGCACAGAAACGGTGCACTCGCCATGCACTGAAGAAGCCATGTCGGTCAGCGCAACGCTGACCAATGTTTTCATGCAAAACAAGCAAACGTCACAGCGTCTTCTCATCCGAGCGCCGGACGATGGTTGTGGGCTCCACTCATCATATGATTCAAAGATCTGGACCGTCCATTTGCTCAGGAGTGTGGCCACAACCATCTTCAAGCTTTTATTTTTTTTCCATGCACGTGCACGTATTTAGATCGTGGTTAAACACAGGATTAATGGTGAAATGAGGAGATCTTGCGGACCACTTCGAAGTCAATCCAATTTCTCCAGTCTTGGACGGTTTTTCGTCGTGAATCTGGTGGACGGCATGGATTTCTCCAAACATCAGCTGAAGTGGGCCCCGCCAAGAACCAACGCAGGTCTATTTCGCAGCTCTCGCACGACCGGCCATGAGATGTAGTAGTGGGCCTCCATCATCATGTATTTAGATGATCCACACTGTTCATTAACTCCAAACCGTAGGCGTGACCATTACCTTGGTGATGGACTCCCCGAAAACAGCGGTGACTAGTTTTTAGTTGCCCAAACGGTAGACAGACGGTGCCAAGATAGATCTGGTGGACCACACAGAAATCAACCCAATCTTGTCACTACCGAACGGTTTTTCGAGATAATTCAACTGGACGGAGTGGATTTCTTGTTTATTTCAGATTATGGGCCCTACCAGCGTCACTGCGTAACACATACGCTTGCGTCCGGACGCTACCTGGCTATTGTGGCCCATTCCGTGACCTTGGCAGTGATCGGTTGAGAGATCCGAGCCGTCAATTTGAATCGTGCGAGGATTCTAATCAAGATTTGGTGGGTCTTTATCTGAAAAATGCCAGAATAAAGCTGCAAATATGCTGGACGACGAAAACCTTGTTGCAAGATGAATCAAGTGGGCCGCGTCAATGAAAATTCAAAACGTCCATATCCAGACGATTTTTCTCAGGTTGCACCTAATGGACGGAGTGGATTCCTCTAAAAATCTCGACTGTGGGCCCACTGAACAACCAGCGAAAATCTTCCGCACCGTTTTCTGCTTTGCGTGAAGGTTACGCACGCGAGATGCTTCTATAAAAGCGCGGCAGGAGGAGAACATCCGGATCGGAGCGATCGATCGATCTCTCTCTCTTATTCTTTTTCCTCCCTTTTCCTTTATACTTTGTTCTTCTTATGAGTTTTAGCATCATCATGTCGATGATCTGCTAAACCTCTTAGCTAGGGCTAAGAGGTGAAGCTTGTAGCGTGATGGGAGGATTTATACTTGTACCTTTTATTTAGACTGAATGAATTTTTATTTAATTTTATTAAGGAAATGTTTTTAGTTGTTAATGGTCTGTTGTGACTGAAATTACAATGGGTCTGTGATGACTTTGAGCATGTTCTTTCCCTCTTTATGTTTATGATGTCAGGAAGCCCTGTTGTTCACCATCGTCTCCTGGGCATGGTCGGATGACGGTACCCTTCCTAACCTTCATACATTGATTGGTTGGTAATTAGTTTAATTCTATTGTTTACTTTGTCTCCTAGACATGGTTTGATGATGGAATCCATTCTAATTCATATACCTTTCATCTTTTCAAAACTACATCAAAGGAAGTTCAGTTGATTTTCATGAATCAAGTGTAGTTCTCACTGATCTCTACAAGTGGATCCTCTAAAACCCTAGTTTCCCACTTCTGAATTCTCTTAAATTTTAGTTTAATTATTTCACCATTATTCCTCAAATCATAATTGGTTTACACTTCATCTGAGCCTAGTTCTAGATCTAGTTATTTTCAGAAAGCGTACAAGTATCAATCCCTTGGGATTCGACCTCGGTCTTACCGAATTTATTACTACATCACAACCCTGCACTTGGGGAGTGAACAGTTAGATGACAATCTACCTTGCATCCCTCTAGCTAACCCGACGATTTCCAAAATCAGTCCCAAGCAGACATAACAAGGTAGATTCGATTGAAAAATTTTGGAGAAATCCAACCCTTAATGTTATAAACCTAGATTAAAATCAATTCAATTCAAATTAAACTAAATCTATATGATAATTTAGAATTTTACTTACTTAACTGACATATTCGACTTAACTCGACGATTCGACCCCGATCTCGATGCGAACCCAAGGCTCACACCAGCTATACCAAACCCGACTCCCACAAAAAGGGCTGGGCTACTCCAATTTAGCCGTCAAGATTCCTAAAACTTAACAATGAGGATTTATCTAGCCCGAACAGACTCAGGACAGCTCACATGCCCCACCTTCAGTGTAGAATGATCAAAGCAACCAGAGAAACGGGGCATGCAACTGCTAGACTCAGACCATAAGCCCCTCTCATCTCAACCTTTTTCTCTCTAAGTCCTACAATACGATCCGAACTCCACCCAACTCGACAAGGCATAACCCCAAGATGATTTAGAGCAGTGAGACTTTCTCTCTCTCTCTCTCAATCTCTCTTAGAATTTTAAGCTTTTAAAAGGCTATGAATGAGTTTGGAAGGCTTGAAATGAGTTTAAATATGAGAAAGAAAATGTGCTTTTATAGCATTCAATTTCTTAGATTAGTGGTTCATAGGACCATAACCCACTGGAGGTTATCGGTCGGACCGACAACTTTCATCATATGGACTAACAAAACACTAATTTCAAATACTAGCTTCTAATTTCAGGTCGATCAGATCGATAGGTGGGCCAGTTAGACCGACAGTGCATTGGCTTGACTTATAATGGGTTTATTTCACTAGTTTAAGGACTTAGGGATTGATCAAATGAACTTGTGAATTAACTTACGGATTGAATGCTCAATTCGGAGCATTTTAGCGTAAGTCTTATTTGATCGAACATTAGGGTCTAATGGATAGGGGATTCGATAATCCGAGTCCTACAATTGATATAATAAGGTTTGGTTTATCAATGTACGGAGTTGAATTGAGTTAAGGGTTCTTGGAATTGAGGTTTCTACACATAATTTTGGTTTATCAATGCCTTAACAACCGCATAATTAAATTAAAAATTTTTTATGGTATTCGTTAAGGCATAAATGTTCGTTAGCAGACGAGTTGCGTGACCGCGCTACAGAGAGGTATTGTGCGCCCATGAATAATTAAGGAATAGTAGAAGACGATTGAAAAACTCTTTGTGCAGTTATGCATCATAAGTTATTGCACACCTGCACATCAAGTTTAGAATCTTATAAGGTATGTGATCGCGCTATATTGAGTTAAATTGTAGAAAAATAGGTTTACACACTATAAATACCTCACCAACCCTCTCATTTAGGAACTTTGGAGATTTCGAAGTGTCCCAGAGAGCTTGGTTGCACAACTAAAGGTACCAAAAAGATCCATGCAACAAGTCCTTTCTGAGAGGCATATACTAGCCTTAGTCAGTTGCACATTGGGTCGGAATTTAAGAAAGAAAAGGCTAGAGTTCTACTAAGTAGCAAACATGTGCAACTAATTGGCTTTGTGCGACTGCAACTGTAATTGTGTAGTGACACGATAACTATCTCGAGACGGTAAAAAGAATTGTAACGTGATTTCTTGAAATGATTCTTTTAAAGCTTAAAGAAAGGGTTCTAAACCCGTACAACATTTCCATCTTTTCGATGGATATCCAACATGAGCCGAAATGTTGCCGAAATTATTTTATAACCTTTATTAAATGTTGTATACTTAAATATATCTTGTTTTAGAATAAAGTGATTTTATAAAATGATATAATTAAAAGGAATGTAAAAGAACTCATATGGATATAATCTTGATGACAAATATTCTTTCATTTAAATTTTCATTATTATTTATTAAAATACCTGCATTTTAATTCTCAAAACAAAAATTTGACATTACGGTAATGCCTGTAAACATTCTATACCTGAGTATTGAAATGTTCGGTGCGTTTCAACTTCGTAGTGGGACGGACATGATGTGAGAGATTGTCATTTGTTTGTTGCTCGATCGAAACTAAGCCTTATGGCAAGATGACTAATAGAGGGCAGATCTTTGACAATCTATTCATTGCTCGTTCGGAACCGAGCTCGTGGTGAGATGACTAGTGAGGCGATAACCTATTTGTGGTCTTAGTCAGAACCAAGCATGTAACGAGATGCTCGTGATTCGACTATCCATTCATCGTCTGGTGTAAACCGACAGAATCACCTAACACATAGAAGGAAAGCCCTGCAACCTTCTGTTTCACACTAAGTATTCTTTCTTATGATCCAACAAAATTCCATAGACAAAGAATGAAAAGATAAACTAAGGACTACAAATTAGGGTTCATATGCTATGAGTAGTGATGAAGCTAAACTAAAATCAATAAATAAAAATATAAACATTTATGATGGACAGGAAAATATAGTTGTGCTTGATTGTGATGGCGTAAAGCCCAAAGTTCTTCGTCGCATGCTCGCTTTATACACTTCTAAGAGATGGTGGCCTAACGTAGTCTTCGGCCATGAAAGATATGGACGTTCGGCAGTATAAATCTCTTTGATTCTTCCACATTAGTGTGGTTTATCACATGCGGTCACGTATACTAGAGAGATATACCTTCGCGTGTATTGACTAGAGTCTTCATGTATCTAAACTCCCACACTAGAAAGTTGTTATAGTCCTTACGTCACTTGTCTTTGACATCCATGGAGAGTTACTTTTGGCAAGGATCTAGCATTTAGTGCTAGATAAATCTCCTTTGATATGATTATAGCATTTAATGTTGAGAAAGAGAGAGTCTTACTTTAATGAAACTCTTACTTTTTTTAAAGCGAGTATTATATAATATAACGATTAATGTTCTCTCTCATGTGTATGTTTCTAACTCTTCCTTTTGAATTTGATCTACACCACGCATGGCATGACTGTCATGTGGCGTCTTCTAAATCATTTGATTTAAGCACGCTAAATCAAGCATAAACAATTATGGCGAGTGTCGGTAAGATTTCACCCATCATTTATCACTTGATGTCGACACATGACAACATCTCATTGGTTTAAATAAGTGTGCCAAAAATGGGAATAAACAACCACATATGATGGATGACCCATGTTAAAATTTACCCCTCTAGTATACTCTAATTGGATTGTTAGGATCTAATCAAGGAATTTGTGAGGACGGAAAATCAAAGGTGGAGTTCATCGACATAAATGCCTAGACCTCATTCCTAATATACTTAATATAGACCGTCCTTTCCCCAATCACTAATAGATGGTTACAATCATCAAATTGAAGTGATTTGAGTGGGCTTCGCAATTGAGGGTGGACCTCACATGATATACAGTCATTTGTTTATAGAGAGTTATTTGATGGGATGGTAGATGCACATATGGTATGATACATGTGCGGTCAAAGATTTTAAGCGATGCACACATGTAACTATAATAAAATTTGTTCAAACTCTAAGGGCATGTTTGGGTAAAGGATTAGCTGGTATTAAGTGGGATGGAACTTCGAATCCCTTATAAGAAAAGAAAAAAAAAAAAAAAAAAACATTCTTTATTTGGTTCATCTTATTAAAAGTAGGGTTTCTAACATAGAATTCTATATTGGTTCAAATGGAGTAAGGAGGGCTTTCTGCAATCCCTTCCTTTGGAAGAAGGGGTTTTTGGAATCCTTGGGATTTCCTGCTAAAGTTTTACACATGAAGTTTTTGCACCCGAAAGGGAGGTGGGGCACACCTTAATGTTGTTAAGGAATCTATCCCATCCAATCCATTTTGTGAGATGATTTTAAGGCATGCGACAAAAAATGAGGTGGATTCAAAACTCAAGTAGGCCACATGAGAGAAAACAATAAGGATAGCGCGTCCACCGTTGCAACATTCATATGGCCTCAAAAGTTTTTTTATCACCCTAAGGTTCTCTGCATTGTTAGAAGCAGAATTGAGCTTATAAGTGGTTGGGATGACATATAAACATCAAGGTGGAGGTTGGGAAGGTTTCAACAATAGGAATTTCTTTCCTCACTATTTCATCTCATATGGCCCACTTGAGTTTTGGATCCACCTTTAGTTTTGGTAGCATGTATTAAAATGATGTTGCAAATCAGATGGACGGGTGGATTCCTCACAAATATCAAGGTGGCCCACCTTGCTTTCCTGCGTGGTTTTCAAACACAAATTTCGATCTTGGAGGTTATTTTCCAAGTGCAACCAAACACTATATAGAATCAAAACATGTACCAAACACATGGAAACGAAATATGTATTTAAGCCGTACCTTATGGATGATCCAAATCCCAAAGTGCATGGGCTCATTTCCATGCTATTAAGAAACAGTACACTGGCAAGTACATTTATTGAAAAAAAAATTTTAAAAAAGATCCATACCATTTACTACCAGCTAATTCCTGGCACCAAACACCTCCTTAAAATAGGTTGGAGATAACTAACAACCCTAAAATCAGATTGGATGGAATATCCTAACCTCCGATTAGCGGACATTGATTTTTTGAATTTGGACCATTGGCTATTTTTCATTTTAATCGTCCTTTAGATGTCCACCAATCACCCAGTTAAGTAGTTGGTTTGCTTGCTTATGAACCATATAAAGTTGGGCCCATTGCCTGGATGGTGTGATTTGAGTCAGCTCATGCCACGTGTACAATATCTGGGTGCATGTGTATGACCCACCATGATCTGCCAGAGTATCAATGCTTCTCTGTTATCTCTAGTAGTCTGGTGGGATGGGTGGGACTGTTGACCTATTCAGGAATGAGTAGTTGAGATTGGATAGGAGATTGTCCACTTGCATCCACAGTGGATACCTAAGTGCATGAGGACACGTGGAGAACCCAAACAATCGATCCAGCCGTCCATTTGGTCTGACCACTCGTTCAATGGTCCACTGGAAAAATTCACAGCGATGGAATGCTTCTAACCATCTGAAGAATAGGTGAAATGGATGGTCAAGATTATTTATAGAAAAATAGGTCCAATCAACCACTTGAGCCGTCCATTATGTGGGACCATCATTGATTTGTAATGTTTGTGAGAGTTTACTCTGAAAAGATAATCCTTAGCAACGCATCCATTGAATGGCAAACAGATGGATGTGGAATGGATGGCCAACTAACGGATGGATGAGATCAACCGATCAGTTGAGATAGATGGGTCCGTCCAAGCATCCCTACTCCCTACACGACTAGGAATCACATGATTTATAGTGCTATGAGAGAGCACCGGATCATCCCTAATGTAATTAGGGGTGTACATCGAGTCAAACTGAGTCGAGCTCGCCTCAGCTCGACTCGGCTTGGCCACTAGCAAACCTCAGCTTGAACTCGGCTCGGCTCGGTCCTCGAGCCTAACTGGCCAGCTCGGCTCGATTCGGTCAGCAGCTTGGGCCAACTCGGGCCGAGCTCAAGCCAAGATCGAGTCGAGTTCGCCATTGAGGCATTTCCACAAACACCCGAACTACGCCTTCAAAATCCCTATATGTGAAATAGAAGCCAGGTATTTTATCAAACACCTTCTAAGCAACATAAAAACCAAGAAAAAAAATGGTATTTGTTTCATGTACATACCTTCCTTGCCACCGGCCACACTTTGTTGAGTCATTTTATCAAACATTTGGTGAGCAACATCAATGGTAAAGTAACTGTGTTACTGAACTGGTTCGATCCGAGTTCAATTCGAGCTAGATTCAATCCGAGTTGCTTGCTCGAACTCATTTTTGAGTTCAAAAAATCAGCTCAACTCGCCTCAAACTCAGCTTCGAACCAAGTCGAATTGAACTTTTTTGAGTCCAGTTAAGCGAGCTAACCAAGCTAGCTCGGTTAGTGTACACCCCCAAAGTGTAATCAGAATTTACGAGGACTCTCATGTAAGGGGTGGAACACGTGCAAGAGATCCAGGCCATTCATCAGATAGGATACATTGTGGACATGCCATGGACCAAAGATAATGTTGGTTCGCTGGTCAGGCTCAAGCTTGCATGAGAAAAATGAGCGGCTAGAAAAAAGAAAGTTTCAACAATGCACGTGTCATTCCCTTGATACATGTGTTGTATATCTACACCATTCATCAGTTTCAACAATGTACATGTGACATTTTAGGGCATCGTCCAAAAAATATACATCATGGTGGCCCCACATAGCTCCTCATAGAGGAAACGGATTGGCTACTCCCCTGCCACCGGCCATTGGCTGGTGGTCGGTGCTTTATGGGCCCCACCATGATGTATGTATTTCATCCATGCTGTCCATTTATTTTTCTAGATCATTTTATTGTATGAAATAAAAAATGAGGTATATATCAATCTCAAGTGGACCACATGAAAGGAAACAATGTTAAATGAATGTCGACCAGTAAAACCTTTTTGGGGGCCATAAAAGTTTTGGATCAAGCTAATATTTGTTTTTTCCCTTCATCTGGGTCTGCATGACCTAATCAACATATTGGATGTCAAATAAACAGTATAGTGGGCCTTAAGAGCATTTAAATGGTGGATATCCAATCACTATTGTTTTCCTGTTGTGTGGTCCATCTGAGGTTTATATCCCTCTCATTTTTAGGATAAAGCTATAAAATGATCTTTAAAAATTGATGAATGGAATGGATGAAATACATACATCATGGTGGGGCCCACATAGCACCGAACACCAGCCATGGGGCTGGTGGCAGGGGGATTAGCCAATCCGTTTCCCCTCATAGAGCCCTTAAGTAGGTCCTGGCGGGGTAGTACATGGGGCCATCCACTCCCTTAAGAATATCCTACTTTTTAACGGACCTGATTTCGCGGTTCTTGAAAAACTCGTGTTGTCCCTCCATTTTAACAGCTCAATTTAGGACAGGAGTATTAAAATAAATCAAATCTAATTCTTTGGTGGACCACACCACTAGAAAAAGTGATGATTCAACACTCATTAAAAACTTCCTAAGCTCATAAGCCTACCGTGACTTTTATTTACCATCCAATCCATTAATTAGGTTTCACGAACCAATTGAAGGAAAAATACAGATATCATCTTGGTCCAAAACTTTGGTGGTCCTCGAGAGATTTTAATGGGTGGTCCATTTGAGATTTGGAATTGTATTATTTTTAAGCGCATGCCATAAAATGATCCGACCAGGGTAAATGGACAGATGGCATTAATAAAACATACACACACACACACACACACACATATATATATATATATATATCATGGTGGGTCTAATGCTTTTCCAAACCCACATTGGTACTATTAAGGGTTACTATCAAATCCAAGTGTGATGCCTATGGTGATATATGTGTCTTGTATCCACCTTATCCATCCCTCATGTCATATTATTTTAAGTTATAAACCTAACAATACAGAAAGTCTAAATCTTAGGTGGATCACACCATATAAAAACAGTGATAATTGACTATTAAAAAATTATAAGGACCACAAAAGCTTATATTTGTGCGATGCTATCATCGGTAACCCAAAGAATAGAAAGAGCTGAAATTAAAGATCACTAGTCAGAAACATTTGTTTTTCTAATGTTTTAAACCGTAGACAGTTGTCTAGTAATGGTCCACTCTCGGGTGCCTATATAAATTAGACCATTTCAGTCCAAATTCCATCAACCCGAACTCAAATTTCTCTCATTCCTTTAGATCCTCCAAATAACATGTCTTTAGTGGACCCATCGTGCAATTCTCCTGGATAAAGAGGTGAATCATGTTTTAAGGACATCATATAGTTTACGTGATTCAACCTAGTAAAACAAAATAAATAAACTTTATTTTATTTTTTATTTTTCAATATATCTAACATAATTTTCTAACATTTTTGACCTTATTAATGGATAGGATGGTAAATAAATGTTTTATATATATATATATATATATATATATATATATATATATATATATATATATATATATATATATATATATATATACATGGAAATGCTCACTATAATGGTTACGTATCTTTTTGAGAACCCATCATACGTCATGTGGATCCAAAATCTGAACTGTTCATGGGAAGCAGCACCTCGTTAAATACCCCAGGCCAAAGTTTTACTTTGATCTAAAACTTTGATGGGCCATGAAAAATGAAAACAATTTACTCCATTAATTTTTATTTCTCTTTTCTATGGCCCACCAGAATTTTAGATCGGGGTGAAAATTTGTCACATGAGGTTTCATGTGATTCCGCATCACATGGACCGTTCAGATTAGACACCCTTTGCACGTGTGCAAAGGTGCGCAAGTGCATAGGTGCGCAGGAGAGCATGACTATATATATATATATATATATATATATATATATATATATATATATATATATATATATATCATGGTGGGTCTAATGCTTTTCCAAACCCACATTGGTACTATAATGAGTGTGATGCCTATGGCGATGAATGTGTCTTGTATCTACATTATCCGTCAGTCTTGTCATATTATTTTAAGTTATAATCCTAACAATACAGAAAGTCTAAATCTTAGGTGGATCACACCATATAAAAATAGTGATAATTGACTATTAAAAAATTGTAAGGATCACAAAAGCTAATATTTGTGCGGTGCTTTCATCGGTAACCTGAAGAATAGAAACAGCTGAAATTAAAGATTACCAGTCAAAAATGTTTGTTTTTCTATTGTTTTAAACTATAGACCGCTGCTCGTAATGGTCCACTCCCTGGTGCCTATATAAATTAGACAATTTCGGTCCAAATTCCATCAACCCGAACACAAATTTCTCTCATTCGTTCATATCCTCCAGATAACATGTCTTTTGTGGACCCATGGTGCAAATTTCCTGGATAAAGAGGTGAATCATGCTTTAAGGACTGCATATATTTTACGTGATTCAACCTAGTAAAACAAAATAATTAAACTTTATTTTATTTTTTAATTTTCAGTATATCTAACATAATTTTCTAACATTTTTGACCTTATTAATGGATGGGATGTTAAATAACTATTCTACAGATATAAGACAACGATGGACGGTCAGGGATCCACCTAAGCCGCAACCCTTTTATTTGGGTCAATGCCACTGTGAGGTGTGCGGCTCGAATCTCTAACATGTGCACCACCCCGTTTACACATGGATGCTGTCATTGCATACATGGCATACACTTGTGGTAATCCAACCATCACAATCACAGACACTACTGTATGTCCCATGACCCAAAACTCAGATTGGGACGATCCTGACCTCTTATCATGAATACACACACACACACACACACACACATATATATATATGTCAAAATTGTACGGCTGATTATTTTCATATCTCACCATCTACATCCTGGCCATCAAACTGGCTACTGTAATAGTTGGTTAATCTATGGGCCATCTGCAATGGACCCCACCATTTGAACAGATTGGATTGGGCTGCATTTATGCCATCCATGCAAATAGTCATGTGCATGTGTATAGATAGTCAACAGTACCAGAGTATCAAAGTCATCAGGGATGCCACCTGCACCTGGTCACGTGGAAGCTTGTACTATCACACGGATTTTCCAGCTCATCCTCACAATGGTGGATGGCCCACACGGGGAAATTGCACGGATCGGGTAATCCGCACTGACTGGTGGTATATAAATGGTTAGTGAGACATAAACGTAATAAACGGTCCACTTTCAACGGTGGAATTATAGATTTTAATGAACTTAAAAATAGTAGGACGACTCAACCGCTCCTTTATATATATATATATATATATATATATATATATATATATATATATATATATATATATATATAGCAATGATAGAAACAGGGGTTGATCTATCAGAATGGTGTGGCCTACTTCCGTTGAAATCAAGCAAAAATATGGAAATGGTTGGTGGACTCCGCGTGTTCAACAAAGCTCATGCACATGCCACATATATGCCATCATGGCATAATAGGAACAAGATCTGATCCATCCATCAGAAGGTCACTACTATATTGATATCCTAGCCCAAGAATCGGATTAATCGAGTAGTCAGATGGGCCAAAATTTTCAAAACAAATGAACGGCTATGAAAAACTGTGTTGAAATTTTCTAGACCATCCATTTGAGGCCCACATGTTTAGTGAATCAGATTTATTTTTTTTGGGAAATATGTACAATGTCAGACCAATCTGATGGATGGATTAGATTTGACACCTATGTCCCATGTGGGCAGATGTGCGGCTAGCATTTCTTTTGTCGACATCTACAGCAAAGCTTTACTGTGGGTGCGGCTTGATTGAATGGTGATGGAAAGTGGGCCCACAGAAGGAGCGTGACAAGACCCTCTGGTAGGTATGGATCGACACCCATAACAAAAAATTACTATAGGTGGACAATGGATGGATGGTGATAGGAAGTGGGCCCCACTTTGATTTTAGTAGGCACCGAAATGAGTGTGTGGCAGGATTTCACCTGGTCGGAATGAAGTCACGCTCTTAGCGCGTGGTTTTGGGGAATCGATAAGAAATTTTTTTTATTTATTTTTTTTTTTTAAATTTATAATTTTATTTTAAGTGAGAGCTTTTCAGGAAAGCTAACATCTTTCTTCTTTTTCTCTTACTGTTATTTGGGATTTTACATTATAAAGTAAAAGGAAAAGCCACGTGGAAATTGTTATTGTGAATGAACGGACAGGATACTATTGCTCCAGCTTTGGTTGGTGGATCCCTGTGGGAACCACCGTGATATGTTTCTTACATCCAGGCCGTTGATCTGTTTTGACAGCTCATTTTAAGGTGTGATTTAAAAAATGAAGCAGATCCAAATCTCAGGTGGACCACATTAGAAAATAATAGTGGTGATTGAATAACTACCGTTATGATCTCCTTAAAGGCCATTGGTGTTTATTTGCCATCCAACCGTTGATAAGATCACAAAGGCATGGATAAACGACTACAGACATTATCTTGATTCAAAACCTTTGTAGCTCATGAGAAGCTTTTAATATTAAATAATCATAATTTCCTCTGATGTGGTCCACGTCAGATCAGCTTTATTTTTTAGGTCAAGCCTGAAAATGAACTCTCAAAATAAATGGGCATAGTACATACATCATAGTGGGCCCCACAGTTAAGGATCTACCTAAGCCGCATTCGAATTTATATAGAATTTGACTGTTCTGCTTGCCACTAACAAGAAATATCTGGTTATTGCAATTTAATTGAGCTACATCATCACACGCTGCTAGGGCTTTACATCAAGCTGAGTCAAGTCGAGGTGTGCTAAGATTGGCTTGACTTTTCCGCACTCTCCTTGAGCTCGGCCTTGAGCTTAGCGTTGGAGCTTGGCTTGTTTGGATGAGCTTACCATTGGAGCCTGGCTTGTTTGGATATGTGTATTTGTTGGACACGGATTTAGTTGGTGCATCCATGTGGGGACCATTGTGATGTGTTTCTTACATCTAGATTGTCCATTCGTTTTGACAGCTGATTTTAGAGTGTGATTCCGAAAGTGAAGCAGATCCAAATATCAAGTGGACTACATTAGAAATATCAGTGGTGATTGAATACCCACCGTTTTGATATTCTTAAAGGCTATTGGAATACCTGCCTGTTGATTAAGGATGAACGATTACACATCATCCTTAATCCAAAACGTTTGTGGCTCGTGAGAAGCTTTTAATGATAAATAATAATAATTTCATCTGATGTGGTCTACTTGATATAAGCTTTATTTTTTTAAGATCAAGCTCCAAAATGAAATCTCAAAATAACTGGGCAGCATGCATCTAAGCCACATACATCACAGTGGGCCCCACAATTAAGGATCGCTTAAGCCATATTTGAATATATATATATATATATATATATATGATTTGGATATTCCGTGTGCCGCAAATAGAGCTATACATGGTGTAATCAAGTCGAGCTTGGCACGGTTGGGACCAGTGAGTAGCTAACTCTAGCTTGAACTCAGCTCGGCTCAGTCTTCGAGCGTGGCTGGCTCGGCTTGGTTCGGTTAGTAGCTCAGGTTAATTAGAAACGAGTTCGAGTATATGTGATATTTTCTCAAACATATAAAGTGTATTTTTAAATTTTCACATAATGCAAAAACAGTAATAATAGTTTACATGTATTTCATCAAATACTTGTGAGCAACATCAAAATTATGATTTGAAAACAATTTTATAATGTGAAGTTTTTTTTTTTAATGATTTGTTTTATATCCATTCCTTCCTTGCCACTAGCTAATCCAGGGAGAATGTATACACTCGAAACAATACTTCATTGAGCCATTCTATCGGACACTTTGGCGAGCAGCATCAATATCAAAATAAGTAGTCACAAGTCAATTCGATCTGAGTTGATTTGAGTGGAGGCTCCATCCGAGTCGAGCCGAGCATGGTTTTGAACCAAGTCAAATCGAGCTTTTTCGAGTCGAGCCGAGTGAGTTAACCTAGATAACCCAATTTGTGTACAACTCTAGCCACAAACAACAAATTACTGTTTATTGTAATATGACTGGGACACATCATCATCACACTACATTTAGGCCTGTTTGGCCAGGCAGGGTGGATGGGATTAGGTTGTATTAGGATGGATTGGAAGGAGTAATCCTGGGATTTGGTTGGGCGTGCCAAACAGGCAGAAGTTGGATATCCCAATCCCACGGGATTGCCAACAATCCACTGACATCACCATCATTACCTTGAAATCCACCCAATCTCTCTTAATCTCATCTATTTTGCTTGGGACATGTTTGGTTAGATAGGGCAATCCCAGGATTGGCTGACATAATCCCAGGATTGGCTGGGCGAGCCAAACATACTCGGTGGTGAATTCCCTGGTATACCAATCCCATGGGATTGCCAGCAATCAACTGACACAGCCATCATTACTTGCCATCCACCCTAATACAATCCAATCCCATGGGATGGGCCCGTCCAAACAGGCCCTTAAGGCACTAGTGCTGACAATATTAGCAATGACTAATGACGTTGACTAGTTACCAGGAAAACAAGAATTTTCTATTTGTAATATGATGGGGGATTAGGTGGTTAGTGGTTCATCACACTGAGGTGGTGGGCCGCACCACATAATCCACATATTTATTTGCTAAGAAGGTTAATAAGAAACATATTTACGAAATCATACTAGAAAATATCATATCAAAATTTGGGGTTTCCGTGATTTGTAACCCACCTCTCTTAAAAATCACTCTAATAAAATGATCCTAACTATTCATATAGATTATTTTAGAAAAGTTCTGATTTTTTGATATTTTATTTGTATCTTCCATCAATCTCATCTAACATCACAGTCAATCTCTCTCTCAGTAATCACTTTCTTTGATCGAGTGATCCGGACCATTTGATCACTTTTAAAAATATATGGTCCATAATGATTATACTAGAAAAGTTCTGATCGCTTTGATGACTCAACTCTCTCAAAATACACTTTGTTTAGACGATCATCACCATCATCAATGGTCAGAAGAATGGACGGCCTTATTGATTGTACTGGAAAATGTCCAAAAATTGATTTAGGCCATCTAATGTGGAATGGTTCATTTCTGTCCAATTAATCCTAGCCATCTAAACAATGACATCACTATTCAAGATACATATCACTTATATTTGAAAAAGGTTTGATCATTGATTTGAACGGTCCATGAACAATTGATCAACGGTCCAATTCAACAATCAAATTTCAATAATTAGAGATTATGTTCTTTTAATCAATATAATTTTGACCACTAGCTAGGGGTGCACATCGAACTGGTAGAACTATGGATCCGGAATAGATCTGTTCTAAAGTGCATCGGTTTCAATTTTGGTGCAAAAAATTAAAGAACGTTTAGTTCGGATCGAGTCCGGTTAAAGGGTATGTAGAACTGAACCGAACTGTGATCCAAATTATGGATCTGATCCGTGGAACCAAACTTGGAATGGAACCAAATATGGAACCATGAGTTTATAATATGTTTTAGTTGTATATTTGGTTCATAATTTATGGTTTACAATGCACTCTTTAATTGTTTTTATAAATATATTTTCTCATGCTGCATACAATATCTAAACTATTCATCAAATGGATCACAACACGAATGAACATGGGTTAAACTATAAAATAAAACATGCAATTGAGTTGGATTATAAAAAACCCATAACCGTGGAACCGATCGGAAACTGAACTAGTTTTCATGGTTCGGTTTTAATTCGGTTCTAAGGTACTGACGGTTCAATACCGGTATGAAAATCCTAAAACCATAAAGAACGGTTTGGTACCAGAACCCGGTACCGAACCAAACCGTGTGCACCCCTGCCACTAGCAGACTCTACCCAACCATCAACCCAAGCACTAATTGCGCTGGATGTTGCCGACAAGCCCATCAAATCACAATTTGGTGGTACACCCAAACACTGCCTTGCAATGCAGGCTCCATCCAATTTTGGCCGTTGACACGCATTGTACATGAGGTGTTTGCTAATTCCATGCTTGCGTGGTAGCCTGCCATATGCACGCACGCACATGTGCAAATATGAAACACATGCGAGTTTTGAACCTTCCATCTCTCTAGAAACAATGCCTCAGGTGGACCACAATGTACAAAGTAAAATGACCGTTAAAACAATTTCTTTCTGGCCGTCCATATATTTCCTTATGTTGTGGCTCACCCAAGTTGTGAAATACCCTTAATTTTAGGCAGAAAGATTGAAACAGGGTACCCTACTTGATGGAGAGCTCAGATTTTGTACACGTGTCATGTACTGCCACGTGTGCTTCCGCGGCTTTCCCTTCAATGGATGGGCCGGACCACCCAGTTGTGATTGTGACTCGGTCAACTCGCTTTGACTGTGACTCGGCCTAATCACATGGGGGAAGTTAAGACCATGAGGTGTGGGGTAAGTCACCAGCTGGAATGCTGACAGAAAATCTCAACCGTAGATTAAGCAAATCCATTTAGATAAGATGTCTGGGAATGTCTGATGATTTTATCATATCATGCAAAGCTATTTTATATTCAATGATCAGGTGGGCCATCATTCGCGCCCTATTGTTAGGCTTTTAAGTGGGGGCCATTGTTCAACGATCCAACCCGTTGATATTATGGGTCCCACCGTAGATGGTCCATGTACCAAAATTCCCCCAAAAATGAAAATTTTACACCTTTCTAAGGAAGAAAATATATCAACTATTCCTATTCAACCAATGAAAGGCCAGTTAATCTAATGATAGGATCTTCCAATTTAGATAATTTTTGGTGTATGGACCATCCACAGCGAGTCCTACCATATCAACGTTGATGATGAGGTTGAAATGGGCCCCACTTGTACAAATTGAAAACTCGAGAGTAGCGTACAATCTCTCCTACATCAGCATTGTATAATACCTTTTTGTATAGATAAGTTGAGAACTTTCCATTCCACCTAATCCCAACTTGCGTATGAAAAGTATATAACTAATCACCTACGTCCAGCTGGATGCTAGCTTACTATACAGCTCCATCTTTTCTGCCATTGCATCATTTACTTAGGAAATCCTAGCCGTGAAAATGGGTGGGCCCTAACATCAAATCACCTGGTCAAATAATCATATTTCTGGCCACGCTATAGTATTAAATGGACAACCGATGGAATGAGACAATCTAACTCAATTTATAGATGTGACCCACTTATTATTTGGAAAATACTCATTTTTGGCAAAGATGATCTTCGTGACAGGACTCAACTTCCACAAGGGATAGATATACTACAAGTATGAAATATTGATAGGAAAAACAGGATTGCATACCAAGTTATCATACCTGTGGTTAGAAACTATTCCTATTCAACCAATTAAAGTAAAATATTTTATAGAAATATTTTTTTTTCTTGTACATAGGCCATCCAAGGTGGGTCCCACCATTTCAACGGCTTGGATCAGTGATCATGGACCCCACTTGTAAAAATTGAAGACGCAAATCTAACGTACAATCTCTCCTAGGCCGTAGCATTGTAGAGGTTGGTAACATTCGAACCTAATCCAACCTTTATCTACGAAAAAAGGGAGTTATTTGATACTCTGGCCGCGTATGACGCTTGGTACTCAGGCACTTAGAAATGGTACATATGGGATATATCAACCCAATTAAACCGACTAAATTATGGAACTCAATGCAACAATCCTAACCTATGATTCATGAAAACTTATTTTTATAAATAAGATTATTAGATATTTTTCATTTCTAACCGTCCAATAAATGTCCAACAATCTGAATGTTTACGTAAAACAAAATAAAACTAATTTTCAGTGTATGATACACTGAAACTGATATCCATAACTTGGACCGTTTAATTTGAATTATTTATCTGCCACTAAAGCAATTTCTCAGTAATTTCTAACTACCTGCGTATCATCCATCACAGTGAGAGTATTTCTCAATAAAAAATGTGGCCCGTGCTTCCCACTTGTATGATTAAAGTAGAGATCACATCAATTATTTCAAGGGACATGATTTGGGTAGCTATTAGATACTCTGGAGGAGTGTGATGGCCATACACGTCCTCCATACATGCAACTCAATTGAAACACTCGAATAGCAGTGCCTCATTTCAGATAGGTCATAAACCAGTTAAGGGACATCTAATGGATGGTTATGATAAAAAAAATCGACAATCTAAGTTTAACGAACACATGTCTATCAATGAAAGGGTAGGATTATTTAACCAATCTGGGTATTGGTTTAACGCCTATCTACAATAAGACCCATGATCTGGACGGTTTAATTTTGAGTTATATATAATCTAGATGTGTGAATCTTGAGTGCAGGAGTATGAAGTATAAAAGTCCACATTTCGCCAGAGTATAAAACTACTACTTTATGATGGTAATGTGGAAATATGCTTCAAAGGACTTGAAAAGTGCACATGCTTTGCACGAGGGGGACACTTTTTAGGTGGGGACAGTAGGGCTGGCAACCGACCTTTGTTGGGCCACGTCAGGGTTAGTTAGAATCTGACTCGTTTATTAATCGGTTCTGATACTCGGGTCCCAACCTAGATAATTTAGTCATCGGGTCTTTGATTTGAAGTCCAGGGCTGCTCGTGAACGTGGTAGCGTGGTTTTAAGGGAAACATTGGCTACTCCAACTCGTGCTCTGTGGGTCCCACCATGATATATGTATTTCATCCATTATGTTCATCCATTTTTAAAGATCATTTTAGGTTTTTATTCTAAAAATGAGAGGTATATCAATCTCAGGTGGACCACACCACATGAAAACAATAGTGATTGGATATCCATCATTAAAATCCTCGTAAGGCCTACTTTACTGTTTATTTGGTCATACAGGCCTAGATGAAGGGTAAAAACAAAAATCATCTCGATCTAAAACTTTTATGGCTCCCAAAATGTTTTTAATGATTGATGCTCGTTCAACACTGTTTCCTGTAATGTGGTCCATTTCTGATTAGGATATATCTTTTTATTGGTACCATACAATAAGATGATCTTTAAAAATAGATGGATGACATTGATGAAACACATACATCATGGCGGGGCCCACAGAGCACCGACCACTAACCCTTGGCTGGTGTCGGGGGGAGTAGCCAATCCGTCCCGTTTTAAGATTCAGAGAGACTCGGCCGAGTTAATGACTCTGACTTAGACCTCATGTATTTCGTTCTAAGGACTCCTAACTCAAGTGAGTCAGGTCCATCCACCCACAACCTGACCTGAGACTCGATAAGTTGTTCTGAGTGACCCAGTCTTTTAGGGCTTGTTTGGACACCAGTAAATAAGTTATTTTTTCTACTTATGGTGGTAGATAAGTAATATATTTAAGATAAGTAAGAGTTCCATCAGTATCTCTAATCTAATCTAATAAGAGCTTTTCAAATAAGTTTATTTTATTCTACTCTTATTGTAAATAAGCTCATTTAGTAAAATTAGGTTTTTTAAAATGAAAAAAAAAATCTTATATAAAATAAGCATTTTTGGTATATATATATATATATATATATATATATATATATATATATATATATATATATATATATATATATATGGAAAAGTACAATGCGCTCGAGCTGACTATAAGCTCCCGTGAGGTCGAGCTGTGTGGGCCCCACTGTGATGTGTTTCGACCATCAACACCGTGCATTTGATGGGTACCCTTTAAATTATGGGATATCCCAAAAATCAGCTGTATGCGGAACTCAGGTGGGCCATACCATCTAAAATTATGTGAAACACCGTTAAAACATATAAAAGCACTTGGTGGGGCTGACCTGAGTTTTGCATGCACCTGAACTTGGTCTGAACCCTCATTCAAGTGGGACACACATAATGGATGGGCTGGATTTACAAACCACATCTCGGTGGGCCCTAAAAAATGGTTATGAATGTTTTAATGGTGCAGAGCCCCTTTCCACTTCTGTATGTGGTGTGGCCCACACAAGTCACGGATTGACTTGATTTTTGAGACCTAGGCCCACGATGGAATGGTGCATCTCACTGATGGGGTAGATGTTCGAAATGCATCACGGTGGGGCCCACACAACTCAACCTCATGGGATGGACTCGTGAGGTTGGGCGCATAGTACCTTTTATATATATATATATATATATATATATATATATATATATATATATATAAAGGTAATTGATGACATTTTAAAGATTACAATAATTTTATTATAAAAACAATCTAAATTGTTGTTTTGGTGGATCCCTTCAATAATTTTATTATAAAAACAATCTAAATTGTTGTTTTGGTGGATCTCTTCGACTTTACCCAAAATGAGAAAAGAATATTTGGCTACAGGTGTGTTTTAAGACATTTAGGTCATCTATTATGTTGAGCATTAGATGTAAATCTTCCATCATATGGGGCCCACATTTGATGTGGATCATCCATCGTGTGAGCTGAATCTTTAAAGTGAGTCGATCATCATGCAAAGCTTGTCTTAGATGTGGACTATTCATCATTATGAGTTGACCTTTAATGTCTACTATCCATTATGTGGGGTCAACCTTGATGTAGGTCATCCATGAAATAATATATTAGAATGGATAAGATTGTATTTTTTTTTTTCCTTTTAATAGTTTATTTATATATTCTAGAAATAAGGATAAGAACACCCATTTTACAACTAACCACCATTTTCAACAATCTTTTCAATTCAACATTTTTGAATTTGAATTCAACATTTTGAATTGGAATTCAATATCCCCGTATCTCACAATCAGCATGGTTGTAACCTTCTCGAATCCCGCCAAGTAGAATATAGGTCTTTTAACTATTTTTAAATAGGTCAATGGCGTGTTTGGATGCTCATTTTTTTCAATTAAAAAAATCCAATTGAAATTGGTGACATGATCCATATGGAGTTAGCTCCATTTCAGTTCACACCAATTACTATCTCATTTTACTATTCCATATATTTCATGTAAGAACAGTCATTCGTGAGATTTAGGTCGACTTAGGGTATACCTGAGACAAACTAGCATATGACCTAAACCCTAAACCCTAAACTCATGTTGTGCGACCTCACCCAAGTCTTTTAATTGTAATTGGGTCAGGCCCAACCAACCATTCACGGCCATACACGGATTTAAGAATGGAATATCTGACTAAATGCATGCCCAGCCCTACCCAATTAGTAGATACATAAAAAACTTATCTTTTATTTTGTTTTGGGTTTTGGGTTGGGTCAGGTTGATTAGGCTTCATCTCGAACTCAACCCATCTACTCAAACGGGTCACATTTTCTAACTCAAGCCCAACCCACTTAGTGCATTTTCAATTTACAATTCAATTGAATTGAGCATCCAAACAAGGCTTAATCTACATTGATTGCATTTTCATGATAACACAAACCATATGGAGTCCTTAGTGCAAGTGGAATGCCATAAAATTTCTTTTTCTTGTTAATTTTTTCATTAATCAATGAAGAAATGTTTATCTCATTGGGGGATAGAAAGTATAAAATGACCATTATACGCCATGTAATATAGATGAATCATATGATATGCTGCATGTTCCTAAATCTGAAAGTGGGGTCCATGGTTTGGTAATCCAGACCATTGGTTTGTTTCATCCCACTCTGGATGGACAATGTCCAGAAAATCTCCAAGATTCAAATATTCCAGCCACCAATTGCAGACCATTGCTTTATTTCTCTTCTTAACCATTTATTTGTTGGCTGACATATCAAAAGGTTGTGATTTTTCAATCAGAGAGGGCTTTTTGGGCATGGCCCATCAGCTGTAGGGTGCAATAAACCAATGACCTAGATCACTAACACATGGGCCCCACTTGTTAGAATTGAAACATTGGAAGACAGGAAGCTAGAGCTGGAATCCTGAATCATCCCATTGCAAGACTGCAGACTCTGGATTCTGCTCTCTCTTGAGCTTGTCCTTCAAAAACCAATCACAGATCCGGCCTGCATTCAGCTCTTCTATTGGAGAACCTTCTTGTTCTGATATCACTCTCAGTAGATTCAAAGATGATATCTGGAAGAACACATCACAACCGTCGAGCATGAAGGATTTGTATTAATAAGAAGATTAACATGCAACATGATATGTGGGGCCACTGTGATGTGTGTATGACATCCAATCTGTCCATTATGTGTGCCCTATCATGTTCTCTTAAGGGCCCGAAGATTACGCCGATCCAAAAGTCTGGCGTGGCAAGCCAGAAGGAACGGTTGGGATGGGACGCCCACCATTAAAAACCTTCTAGATTTTGTGTGGGCCCACCATCTTTGGTATATGCCATCCAGTCCATGCAAAAGATGGAATCTCACCAAGATGAATGGACAACCAAAAAAAATCTAGCATTCTAAAACTCAGGTGGGCACCACCACATGATTTTAAAAGTTTTAGGCATGATTTTGCATGGTTGTCCCACTTCGGTTCTGTGTCAGTGTGATTTTTGGGAACTATGGAGAACATGAAATGATACACATGATGGTCTGATTGGATGTCATACACACATCAGGGTGGGGTCCACATGATGGTTCAGATTGGATGTAATGCACACTTTAGGGTGGGCCCCATAGATTGCTTTGTAGGTTAACATGCAAAGCTTCGGATTGGGATGCCCACCATATAGAAAAAACCTTTTGGTTTGTGTGTGAGCCCACCATGTTTTGTATATGCCATCCAATCCATGTAGAAGATGAGCCCTATCAGGATGAGTGGACAAACAAAAAGTCAAGCACTCCAAAACTCAGGTGGGCAGTACCACAAAAATTTATGGCCTGTTTGGGGTAAGGATTTGGCTGGTATTAAGTGGGATTGAACTTCAAATTCCTGGTAAGAAAAACAATCCTTTGTGCACTAGTTCAGATGATGGAATAAGAATGGCTTTCGAAATCACTTCAAGAATGCTTTGGATTTCCTGCAGAAGCTTTTACCCACGAAAGTTCTTGCACTAGGAAGGGAGGTGGGGCCCACCTTGATGTTTGTGAGGAATCCACCTCGTCCATCCATTTTGTGAGATCATTTTAAGGCATGCGACAAAAATGAGGTGGATCCAAAAATCAAGTGGACCACACGAGAGAAAACAGTGGGGATTGATTGACTACCGTTGAAACATTCATATGGCTATAAAAGTTTTGTATCACGGGAAGGTTTCCATGATAGAAATTTCTTTCACCACTATTTCATCTCATATGGCCCACTTGAGTTTTGGACCTGCCCAACTTTTGGTAGCATGTTCTAAAATGATCTCGCAAAACGGAAGGATGGGGTGAATTCCTCACAAACATCAAGATAGACCCACCTTGCTTACCACATGGATTTTCCAAACATGGTTTTCAAGATTGTAAGTTGTTTTCCATGTGCAACCAAACACTATATGGAATCAAAACATGTTTTTAAGTCATACTGTCTAGAGGAACCAAACATGCAAGTGGATAGGCTCACTCCCAAAACACTAAGAGACAGTTCACCACAAGTGCGTTTATTAGAAAAAAGCAATTCCATCCCACTTAATACCAGCTAATCCCTTGTGCCATTTAGTGCACCAAGCATGGGACCCGGATGCACTGATCACACTACTGCATCAAGATGGATGGCTGTGATGAGACAATCACGTACCGTTAATCGACATAGGAACCGTTCATGAGTGCTCAAACCGGAAATCTCAACCAAACCAGCTTCTTCTAAGCTTAGGAAGGTTCTCTTTTCACTCTTCTTCTCTTCTCCTTGACATCCCCTCACTACAAGCCTCATTCCATGTTTTCTTCTCTCCATTTCCTTCTTTCCTACATACATACAAAATCATGAGAAGATATCTAAACCAGTTATCAGGTGGGCCCCGCAGTGTAGACCCATAGGCCAAATTGGGTTGGTCCAATATTCATCAAGTAGGCTCAGAGGTGGCGCTAAGTTGGGCAGCCCAATATTGTAAACTTAGTTCAAGGGCTGAGCCCAGGCTTGAAATCTAAGTTTAGTAACTAGGGGCTATTATGAATGGTCCACCTTAGCCCATTGATCCAATCTAATTATCAATTGGGTTGCAATTATACAAAAGAATGGACAGTGTGTGGGGGTGTGGAAAAAAAATAAAATAAAATAAAAAAATCTTCGCTTGTCAGCTGCTTTCATTTATGAGTTTTAAGGCATTTCTTAGATTGGACTCCCCCACCCCCCCAAAACAAAAAAAAGCATTCTTAAATGAGTCTATTTTAAACCTCTGATTAATTAACTATTTTTTCCTAACAGGCTAGTCCTGGCCGCATTCCTTTTAGATTGATAAGGGTTAGAGTGGGTTACGAAAGCAAGGCTGAGCTAGTCTAACCGTTGCCACCCGAGTGATGTAGAGCGGGCCATAGACCTATTCCTGGCCCAAATGGTCCGAAAAAAGCCTGAATTGAAGTGGACATAATCCATCAAATTTAGGTAAGGTCTCACGTGGGGCATTATGTAATTGGACACCGGGTGCATCCGGATCAAAGAAATTCATTCTGGATTGAGAAAAATATGTTGTTGAAAGCACAAGCCATAAATCAACTATAACTTTTAATATGAAGGAGTTACGTGACGCATGACCTATGAATTTCAACTAAAACTTTATCCTGGGACTAACCGACATCCATAATCATGTCGTGTTGCTCCATTTTGTAAGAAAACGACTCATTCCTGCTCAAGTCTCACATTTTTTTTAAAAACTCACTATTTTTAATAAATTTTTAGTCGGACGTAACTTTTTATTCATAAGAGTTTCAATATTCGGTTTCTTCTCATCCAGGAATGATCCTGCATGGTTTGATGATGGTTAGATTTTTTATTTTTTTTATAAAGTAGACTTTACTATTTTAGATAAATTTAAATTTATTTGTATTAGTATTCTTAATTAGAAATTTATTTTATTATTTAAAGTTTTATAATCTTATTTGAGAGACAGATTTCAATAAACTGTGGATATGAGGCCTATTCCCTTGAGAAAGAAGATGATCTCCTCTTTATCCCTTCATGTTTTTCCCAGTGTTACCAAGATGGACGGCCTGTGTTTAAATGAAATTGACAGCTACATTAGCCCGTGGTTGGCACTCAAATGTGCTTGTGTGGCCCACGACCGGAGCAGACCCCCTCTTTTCTGCCATGGGACAATGCTCTGTGGGGCCCACTGGATGAGCGGATTGGATCTAGTACATCTGCACGTGCGGCATGGAGTAGAACAACATCCTCCATCAGCTGATCCTAGCCGTACAATTAGGCTCCCAGTTAAAAATACCCCCCCTGGCGTAATTGTCCATCTGTAATTCGCCTATTGGATGGCTGGGATCATCTGATCAGGAAGATATTGCAGAATGGCCTATCCAATACAACGCCCACCTAATGAACGGGTTAGATTGTCACAGAGCGGGCCCCACCTATCAGATAAGCATTCAATCAGGAAGGCATTCGGGCATGTCCCATACAATGATGAGATCACCTGATGAACGGCTCAGATTATCTAAATGGGCCCAACAATACCATTTGAGAGAGAGAGAGAGAGAGAGAGAGAGAGAGAGAGAGAGAGAGAGAGAGCAGTCATGCATACCTTGGAGTGTTTGGATTGCTCTTTGAAGCTTTGGAGGTTGAAGTAAAAATGGTGCATTCAAATGGTGTTTGTATGTTTTGAGTTGAAGCATCTCTCTCAGCAATTTCTGTTTTAAGACCTCTCTCTCTCTCTCTCTCTCTCTCTGCAATTTCTGGTTTAAGAACTTGCATTCATGTGGTATAGATAAGGGTAGGGTTGGTGTTTTTCATGCCTCCTCTGAATACAAACGCTTCACACGTGCCTACCTGGCATGTGTGTATAGGATCCGGGTGGTCCCTATGATGCATATCTTCTCTCTTAATAGTTCATCTGGGCCGTTCATCAGATGAGCAACACATGTACGCAAATGAAGACCGTTGGTTATCGATTTTTGAACCGTTTACTTGTTCCCGTCTGCGTATACGTAAATGGGTCAGCTGGATTTTTGGATTGGTTGGAATTAGTAGTGTGGGCCACCATGTGAATGTCCTAGATTCTGCATTCGTGTGCCTGTTGGCACGTGTGTGGGCGTTTGTATGTGGCGCTTGAAGACGGGCGCGCGTAGAAGTAGGCTTGCTGGTTTGGTGCTTGTTCGTAGTCTGCGGGACTACAGTAAATAGTAGGGCGAAAGCTCTCCACCGTCTGTAATATCTACCCTCTACGATCCGGCTCGTTCAAACTGTTGGCCCCACCAAACTCCCACTGTTGGGACAATTCACTCCCAAATTTCCTAGAACATGAAAAAGTAAAAGTATAAATCCTACGGTTGGAATTCTTCAAACCCATGTCGTTTTTAAATGGAAGGGTGGGATCAACCGATCGGTGGATCTTTATGGGTGGAAAATCCATAATGACTCATGATGACTGGAGTAGGCTAGCCCGGCCAGCCTCAGTCCAGCTGAACTAATAGCCAATTGGTTGGACCCGGGCCCAACCCGTTTGGGCCAAGAAATTAGCCCAAACTGTGCTGGGCTCCTAAAAATACATCGACCCAAACCCTATTAGCTTCGTCTATGGGTCAATCTTGGAATTAAGCTGGCTATGACCAGGTGGGTATATCTCATTTTTGGGCTCATGTCCTAACATGAGCTGATAAAACCGACGGACGGATGAATTTCTCACAAACATCATAGCGAGCCTCATCTAACTTTCGGATTTGGCGGAGCTTGGGCTTGGGCTTAGGCATTGAACTCAAACTCACCAGGCCTAAGTTGATGTTTCCATGTGTTTTCCATCCTTATAATTATCCATAACACATGCATGTGGCCCACCTTATAATTAGATGGACCATGAATATTCACCTCCACTAATAAAGCCTGGTTAGGTCGGGCCCACCCCCATCTATTTTTTTAAGGCTTGGGCTGGAGCCTTAGGCCTTATAGTATCAAACCGCACAACATCTAAAAGGGGCCAAGTGGGTGTACTGCTGCACATGTAGGGCAACATTACAACAATTCCGGATCACCTGTTTGCCCCAAATAGAAAATTCCTGTTTTCCTACATCCTAATTGATTTATGTCATCACTGCTGCATTGATGCATGATATGGCCCAATCAAGTGCAACAAATATGAATTTGTTTGGGGTGATTCGGATCCTCTACTTACTGCAAATAAGGAAAACCTATTTTACTGCATTGTGATTAGTCCACATCATCACTTATGTTATCACCGCTACTGCATTAAATATTATCCGTAATAATGTGACCCAATCACATTCCAACAAACAGATTTTTCCTGTAAAACGGATTGGCTACGCCCCTGCCGCTATCCAAAAGCTGGTGGTTGGTACTCCATGGGCCCCACTATTGTGTATGTGTTTCATCCATGCCGTGCACATATTTTTCTAGATCATTTTGGGTATGAGATAAAAAATGAGATATATACCAATATCAAGTGGACCACGTTATAGGAAACTATGTTGAATGAACGTCTACCATTAAAAACCTTCTGGGGCCGTAAAAGTTTTGGATCAAGCTGATACTTATTTTTTCCCTTCATCTAAGTCTAGGTCTGTATCACCAAATCAACAGATTAGATGTCAAATAAAGAGTACAGTAGGCCTTAAGAGGATTTTAATAATGGATGGTCCACCTGAGAATTATATACTTTTTACGATCAAGCCATAAAATGACATGTGAAAATGGATGAATGGCACCGATGAAACACATACATCATGGTGGGCCCACAGAGCACCGAACCACCGGCCACCGGGCTGGTGGCAGGAGTAGCCAATCTGTATCCATTATTTGGGGCCTGCATGCGTGCCACGTAGCCAAGTGGAAAAATTCGGAGGACGCGGATTGCGTGCTACCGTGAAATTGCATGGTACATCCAAGCCGGCCGTCACTAGCTCCGAACGGGCAAGTCTGTGGGTGGGCCCACCGTGATGTATCTATACATCCAAGCCGTCAATCCCTTTTCTCAAATTATTTTAAGGCATCAAAACAAAAATGAGACGGATCCAACGATTAAGTGAACCACACCAAAAATAATAAGCTTGTTTGCATTAAAATTCACAAAAGATTAAATGCCAGTTGCATTAAATGTAAAAGTCATTTGTGGTGTAGTCCATTTAATCGTGGATCTACCTCGTTTTTGCTTTAATGCCTTAAAATAATCTAAGAAAAGGGATAGACAACTTGGATGTACAGATACATCACGGTGGGCTGCCCACAGACCTGCCCGTTGCTTGGATGTACAGATACATCACGGTGGGCCGCCCACAGACCTGCCCGTTCGGAGCCAGGGACTAGCAAGTGGGCTAATGAAGTGACGTCACCAAGTTTTGTGGCCCCACTATGATGTATGTGTTGTATCCACACCGTCCATCCAGTTTGAGATATCATTCTACCGCATGAGCCAAAGAATGAGGTAGAGAAAAAGCTGTAGTGGGCCGACCTCCCCACCATAGAAATCAGTGGAGAGAGTGATTCCCACCATTGAAACTATCCTAAGGCCCACCATAATGTTTATTTGAAATCCAACCGGTTCAAAAGTTAAAAAATACATCAAATAATGGAAACTGGGTACACTGGAGCTTTGGATTTAAAAAATACATCAAATAATGGAAAACACAAATATCAGCTTAATCTAAAACTTATTGTGGCCTTTAGAGGTTTTTAATGGTGGGCGTGTTTCCTGTGCTGGGTACACTGGAGCTTTGGATTTAACTCATTCTTTGATTCGTACGCTAAAATGATCTCTAAAAATGCATGAACGGTGTGGATTAAAAATGTATGAACGGTGTGGATACAAAATATACATCATGTTAGGGCCACACAACTTGGTGACGTCACTTCAGTAGCGAGTCTCGCTACTCAACCTGTCACTAGCTAATCCGCGCCCAAAATTCACAACAACATTCTAACTTCCGACCCCGCACGCAGATTCCATTTTGTTGGCGGAGAAAGGCCGCTGGTATGTGGGAAACCCGGACCTGGTTTTTCCTAAACCACTAAAAAACCGCCGACGGTTTTCTCACCAACACCTCTCTCTCTCCCTCACTCCCTATAAAAATGACCCCATCCACCCTTCCCTTCTCTCTCATCGAAACATTCACAATCCACTACCCTTTTCGTAAAAGAAAATCTTATTCCTACGGAGAGAGAAGATGAGTTACCCGAGCAGAGCTTGGATGATAGCAGCGAGCGTCGGAGCTGTTGAAGCCTTGAAGGATCAAATGGGGTTTTGTAGATGGAATTACGGTCTCAGATCTCTCCATCAACATGCCAAGAAAACCATCCGTTCTTACACGCAAGCCCACAGACCCTCTCCATCTCTCGAATCTTCTTCTTCTTCTTCAATGCTGATGATTTCGGAGAGGATGAGAATCGATGTAGATGAGAAAATGAAGCAGTCGGAAGAATCGCTGAGGGAAGTCATGTTTTTGAGTTGTTGGGGTCCTAACTGAAAGATTAGGGGCAAATTTGGAATATTGAAAATATTTCGATGCGATCTGTATTATACGATTGTAAGTTTTGATTATTGAGGGGTTAATAACACTAATTAGACTCATCTCATATTACTTTTTATTTTTTAAGTTGTTTGATACTCTGGCTGAACATGACACTTGATACGCCGGCACTTAGAAATGGTACAGGTCACAAATACTAACTCAAGGTAAACTGACTAAGCTGACAACATTAAATTCTGATCGATGGCCGGCACTTGTTTCTCAAAATACGACCATTGCTATTTTTCACTTTTTAGCCGTCCAACAATCATTCTAAAATCTGATTAGCTGTTTGCATACCCAAAGATCTTTTAAGCTAAAACAGTAACTGGTTAACTCTTTTTTAATTATATATTTTTATTAAGTAAAATGATTTTTCTTTTTAAATATTTTTACCTATCGGACTGGATCTCATATGGATATTGAAGGCACTGTGCTTTATTAGCGGATTGCCAATCCCTGTGGGGTCCACAGGGACGTTAGCGATAAATCCACTCCGTTCATCTCTTTTGAAAGACCACGAAAGGACAATAATTTAAAAATAAGGTAGATCCAAAACTCACGTGAGCCACAACACACAAACAGTGGGGATTGAACGCCTAGCAGTGACAGGATAATATTTGTTCATACAGTTCATTTGAGTGGTAATAATTCTATGAACGGCTTGGATGGCATATAAACATCCTAGTCACCTCCAGGAAGGTTTCAATAGTAGACATTATTCCCATTGTTTTGTTGGTGTGGTCCACCTAAGTTTTGAAACAGCCCGTTTTTTTTTTAAAAAAAAAAAATAAAAAAAAATTCTGTCCTGCTTTAGTCTTTCAAATCAGATGGACGAAGTGAATTTGTCAATAACATATCTATAACCCCCACAACCCTTTACTAACATTTATGTGAACCCCACACATCCCGGGCATAGAGATATCAATTTCCCTTTACCAACATTTATGTGAACCCCATACAACCCCGGGCATAGAAATATCTATTTCTCTGTTAACTGGTGCTGGGTCTTATTAGGCATGGCCAAGCGCATTGCTAATGACCTTGAGAAAAGGGTATCTCTCTATGTGTGGGTCCATAGAGATGTTATTGACAAATATACTCTAATCATCTATTTTGCGAGCATTACTAAACTTTTTATGGTAGAATGCTATCAGCCTGCTTTCTTGAGATATAACTTTTCCAATTCCAACATATGAAGTATCACATTCGACTTTAAACAATTTGTCGAAGCTGAAAAGTACAAGAACCGGGGTTGTGGATACTTTATATGCTTAATTTTGGCAAAGCTCTGATCAGCTTTGTCAATCCACTGAAATGGTTAATTCTTCATGCAATATATAATTGGTGGCACAATGGTGCTAAAATTCTTCATAAACCGAGGATAGAATGTTGCCAATCCATGAAAATTTTGTACTTCATGGATGTTTATTGGAACCAGTCATTCCCTGCTGGCTTTTACATTTTCGTCATCTACTTAGTTGCGTGTGGACGTCACGACAAAGCCCAAAAAGAGCAGGATACTGGTAAAAAAGCTATATTTTTTTAGATTGAGATACAACTTGTTTTCGGTGAGCAATTGAAGGACCCGTTTGAGGTGTTCCATATGCCTTACTTTATCCTGACCGTATATCAAAATGTTATTGAAGTAGACTACTACGAAATGCCCAATGAATGACTTTAAAACTTAGTTCATCAACCTCATGAATGCACTAGGCACCTTTGAAAGACCGAAGGGCATGAGCATCAATTCATACAACATTTTCTTGATTTTAAAAACTATCTTTTACTTATCACCGGCCGTATTCGAATATGATAGTACCTTCTCCTTAAATCTAATCTAGAAAATAATTTTGCACTATCAAGCATATCCAACATATCGTTCAGTCATAATATGTGAAATCTGTATTTTATAGTAATCTTGTTGATTACCTGACTGTCGACATACATGCACAAACTCCCATCTTTCTTAAGAATTAATAGGGCTGGTATATCGCATGGGCTCATGCTTTCTCAGATTAGACCCTTACGGATCAATTCCTTCACCTATCCTTGCAGAATAGCATACTCTTTTGACCTTATCCGATAGTGAGGACGATTGTATAAGTTGGACCCGGTGATATGATCGGTATGGTGATGAATATCTCGCATTAGAGACAATCCATCAGGAAGGTCATCGAGCTAAATTTCTTTGAATTTATGCAAGTAAGGGTTTTAGTTTCTCTAGAATGATGGTAGGCTCGAGTTTTTTCCCCTTTATAATTAATGCATAGGCTTATCCCGTCTCTTTGAATGCCTTCATAAAGTCCCGTATGGTTAAGAGAAAATGACTCTCCACTTTAGAAGTTTCAGGGGGTTCCTTTGGACCTATAGGTGTTAGTATAGTTTTTCGGTCATCCTTAACGAAAATGTACACATTATCTCACCATTTATGAGTGTCGTCATGATCGGATTGCAATGGTTGACCGAGTAGAATGTGACACGCCTTTATGTCAACAACGTCGCATACTATTTGGTCTTTGTAATGTTTGCCATGTAAGACCCGTATCCTAGACCGTACTGTCCCGTCAACTCCCGCGATCCTTCCCGTCGAATTCCAGCAACCTACGACCTATAATCAACATTTGCGCGTGACCCTAAGTCGTATCCCGTAGATTTGAGTTGGCTTAATCCAAGACTTGTACCATTGCAACCGCACCGTCGCCGCGGTTCTGATGTTGCGTCTCGCGCACCGATATGATACCTTGGCCAAGAGATGTGGGTCGACATTCAGTTCGAAGAAAATACCGTGCGTTGGCAATTCCAAGAGAATCTCTACAACATGGCTCATCAATCAATCACTCAATCAATCAATTAATCATCTCATGTCAAGTACAAGAGCAACCCATACTTTCTTTCTCCATAAGTCAAGCAAACCCTAAAAGTCAACAAGTCTCTCACCTCACCCATCGCTCACCTCACATCCATCACCCATCACTCTCTCTCTCCTTACAACCCTCTCTCTCTCATTTCTCAAGCACAATTCCAAGCAAGCAAAGTGGTGGCTGTCCAAGCATCCCAAGTGAGAGAAAAGTGCATGTGTGAGGTCCACTTCCCACCTCAAAATCCTTCATCCTAGCCATTCACTTCTCATCATCTTCTATCAAAGAGAAGCACAAGGAGAGCGGCTTTCCATCGGACCAAGAAGATCGAACGGTAGGTGCTTCTATATGCTAGTTTTCATATTTTTATGATGGGCCAAGTGAGGCCTACCGATCGATGGTATGGATCTCACTTTGGACCCTAAGATGTGGCCGATGGCCCATCTTGATTATCAATATCATTCCATGATGGGGCCATTCTCCATGGACCCCATCATGATGTTTACTTTCTAGTTTGAAAAGGAGCCGACTAGACCCTCTATTTCGGTGGAGAAAGGATCTCCACCGTTAATTTTGATCGGTGGGCCCATATGAAATGAGACTCATTTGATGTATGTTTTAAATCATACAAGAGAGGACCCATAGTGTCGGGGTCCCTCCATCACTCAATCTCTCTCTCTCTCTCTCTCTCTCTCTCTCTCTCTCTCTCTTCCTTGTTGTTGGCCCCTTGATGTATAAATTTTATCCAAGTCACCCACCTTTGTGGGACCCACCTGATGGACGTGTAGGATCTACACCATCCAAACCATGTGGGCCCTACCATAGGGAGATGGGAAGCACAAGTATCAGATTGATCTAGATCAAGTGGGCCACGTGTATGTGGGACCCACCTTGATTAATTCATGTACACAGCCTGGACACTGGATGTGGGTCTTGTAGAGTGTGAATAGACAGTGAGGTGTACTCACAACAAATCGGTTTGGTTTTTAGCCTTTTGGGTGGGCCGCTCCTACAGGCCCCACCTTGATGTATGAATTCAATCCAAGCCGTCCATCCTATTTCCTAATTCATTTTAGGTGTTGAGCCGAAAAATGAAGCTGATCCGATTTTCTTGTGGGCCATAACATAGAGAACAATGGTTTTTGCCGTTAAAATCCTCTCTAACGTTTCTGTACACTGAAACCTGTCGAATATTAGGCTCGTTTGGTCTGTCTTGAGCAGTAAAAACCAATGGGTGGGGTGGATTTCGTTGATGCGGGCCCCACCATTGAAAAACTGCTGAAAAACATCTTTTAAAAAAAATAAAAAATATAGCAGCAAGGCTGCTGCTGCTGATGTCCAGAGATGTGCAGCGCCTGCTGCGCTTGGCGTGGGAGGCTGGGACCGTGGGTCCCAGGGCTGGCCCCACCTAATAATGTGTGTGTTCTATCCACCGTCCACAACACTAGACAGTGGGACCCACTTGTGATGTATTTGTTCTATATCCACGCTGTCTATCAGGTGGACCACGCTGCAAACAATGGTGATTGAATGATTGCCATTGAAACCCTTTTAGGTATCATAGAAGTTTTGGATCAGTTATGAAATTTGTTTTTTCCTTTCATCCAGGTCAGTGTGACCTTGTCAACAAGTTGGACGGCATATAAACATTATGGTGGGCCCCACGTGGAACCACAATGATGTATGTGTTTTATTCACACCGTCCACAGTAGTGGACAGTGGAACCCACCATGATTTATGTGTTTTATCCACACTGTCCACACCTGGACGGTGGGACCCACCATGATGCATGTGTTGCATCCAAACCATCCACCTTTTGGCCAGCTTGTCTTACAGGCTCGAGACTAAAAATGAGGCAGATCTAGGATCAAGTGGTCCACATAGCAAAAGTAGTGGGGATTGAGTATCTGCCATTGAAACCTTTTGTTTCATTGAAGTTATGGATCGTTAGGAAATTTGTTTCCTCTTAATCTAGGTCTGTGTGACCTTATCACCAGATTAGATAAAAAATAAATGATACAGTGGGCCTTGAGAATTTTAATGGTGGAAATCATTGTTACCACTGTTATTTGGAGTGCGGTCTAGTTGATCTTTTGAGATGACTCATATATATATATATATATATATATATATATATTGATGTACTTGTGGCCATCTGTTGGGGCCACCTTGATATATACATGAGGTCTATGTTATTAGGCCTATCTTGGTGTATTTGTGGCCCGTTGTTGAGGCCCACCTTGATATTTATAAGGCCCATTGAGGAGGCCCATCTTGATGTAGTTATGACCCATCCATTGAGGCCCACCTTGACATATATGAGGCCCATGTTGTGTGGCCCATTTGATGTATTGGAGGCCCATGGGTCGAGGCCCAATGGGATGTACATAAGGCCTATTGAATGTGATTCCACCCGGGTTTATGTGTTGACCTTTATGGCGGGCTATGCCTTTGGAGCAATGATGGTTTGACGTCCACATTGTAAGAATAATGTTGGTTAAATGTCCGCATTATAACTCTCCCTAGGGCCCATTGATAGGCCCATACTTGTTGTGTGTAGGCCATCTTCATTGTAAGGACAGTTCATCACTTTATAACATGCTTAGTATAATCCCATGACTCATGCCCATACGTATCATATGTATGCTTGATGTGAGGAATGTTTGATCATAGCATAAGCCAGTTGGGCTGAGACATTTACGGGACTCTTTAGGAGACGGAGTGCTCCACATGATCGTGCGGTACGCGCTGGATTGCTACATGATTTGACGGTGTAATTCATGTATCTCGCATTTGTATGTCATGATCATTGTACGCCCTAGTGACATCAGGGTCGTGGCTCCACAGGCACATCGTGGATAGCCGTATCGAATACCGAAAATACTTAGTTTAGCACTATGGGCACTTAGGATGTCCTTAGGTGAAAATCCCAGAACCTTTTTGGTACCAGGAGCTGCTCCAATGTCTAGACCGAGTGGATACACGAGCGCCCGAGTGCCGAATATCAGTAGGCTGCGTCTCTCACTGTGTCGTGGTCGGTTGGAAGGGGGTGTGGCCTTATCCGCCCGAGTGAGGGGGCTATAAGCTAGGCTGAGTTTAACCAGCTTGCAAATGAGTCCGCTATCGACGAGCCGGGTTGGTATTGGCAGATTACAGGTCAAGCGGATAGTGAGGTCTATTCCGATTGCTGGGTTCTGCAGATAGGGAGGTGGCAGTCAGTGTGGAACTGTACTGATATGTGTACTCGATGAGTACTGACATGCTTGCTTTGCATCTCGCATATGACATTTGACTACATAGGCCTCACATCGCATGACCTTGGTATGACCGATAGCATTCATGCCTTATATCATATAGCTTTGGTACAACTGATATCATTCATGGACTTACCGCATATTTCTGCATTACTCTGATATTGCACACTTGGCGCTTGCCTTGCGCACACACTTACACTACCTTCTAAGCTTTTGTAAGCTTATGCACGACTGTTGCGTGCAGGTGGCATTGGATCGCAGCAACGCTGAGACAGGAGCGCATATCAGATTATTTTGGAGTTTTTGATCACCCTGTATTTCCCTTCCCACATTGTACTTAAAGTTTTGATATAGTGGATATGTGGTGATATTGTTTTGTAACTTGGTTATGCTTATGGTTATGCTCCATTACAAAAAAAAATTATACTAAAAATCCTCATTATAGGATCCCAGGATCGGAATCTGGCATGTGAGTACCGAAATCCCAGAATGGGGCACTACAGAGGCTGTCGGCGCCGGATTCAGCGATTGAAAATTTTGTGAGCTCGTTTTTCAAGTTTGGGGTGTGACATGCCAATTGAAAAAGATATAGTGTATTGTTCAGTTACATTCGTCTTACTGACTTTCTTAATCCAACCGATCATATATGGGGAGGGGTGATGCTCTGTTTTCAGTTGCAATTTCTCCATCTTGACCTTGGAGATGATGTTCTTGCTACTCCCATTATCGATGATCACATCACACTTTTCTATTCGTTGTACACGTAATTCGAAAGATGTTGTGTTGTTGTGGGTGTACCTCCTTTGGTGCATACAATAGTCGCCTAATGACAAGCGACTCACCATGATCATGTGGAACCCAATTTGTCTCATCCGCTTTATCCTCTATGGTATGGTCTAATCCATTAACTCTGGGTCTTCATTAGCATTTTTAGCATTATCATCATTGATGGCGAGATTAACTACTTTTTGCTGGGGGCAAGTGTTTGATATATGACCCGGTTAGCCACAATGATAGCAATGGTCAGGCCTTGGCCGACCACAGGGGTTCGGGATCCTATTCGGAGTGGCATCAGTCGTTATGTCCCTTTGGGGCCTAACTTGCTCGCTTCTCGAATCTCAGTTTACGGGTGTAGGAGGTTGAGTGTGTGCTCCTACAGATTTTTTCCATTTGGTTTGTAAAGCTCCTTAGGACGGACCCGCCGTGGTGACCCTAATGGTAGGATAGGTTCGTGTATTGGGACGATTAAGCCGCGCTTATACTCGGGTACCCAACTTGATCGTATCATTCATTGTCCACATGGGCTGCATCTGGACCCAATCCTGGATCTCTATATGTAACCCACTGTTGAATTGTGCGACTTGTTACGATTCAGTTTTGACTAAATCGTTTTGTGCTGCCAAGCGATAAAATTCTTGTGTAATCTCTCATGGACCAATTATCCTGTTGATAATTCTAATATTATTGGAATAGTACTTGATCGTAATCACTAGGGAGAAATCGTGGGCGTAACAGCTGCTTCATCCGTTACCATGTGCGATTGATGCTTTCATCTTTCTCGTCTATGCGAGTTGTAGTTGCCTATACCAAGCTGAAACTCTGCCCTTCAACTTGTAGGCCACAAGCTTAACTTTTTTCTCTTAAGGGATTTTCATATAGTTGAAGAATTACTTAACTTTAGAAAACCAATTGAGGAAATTCTTAATGTGAAGTTAGCCATTGAAGGTAGGAAAATCGTCTCTTATCTTGAATTCTCGATATGTCCGATTTGCCCAGTCTCCACCTTGTCTGGGATATTGAAAGATCATGTCATCGACCTCCTCATTGTTGGATCCCACCTCTTCAGGAGTGATCTTATGGTTCACTGCTGGCACTGTCCTGTAATTACAAGTTCCAACGCCTACTAAGGGTGGATCACCTTCATGAACACGGAGCTGGCCTAGGGCCTTCATCATGCGATCAATGACATATTGTAACCTTTGCATGATTTTCAGATTTTCTTGTTGCGTCACTTCGAAAGCCGCCACTATTAAAGGTAAATTCTCTAGAGCACTATCCATGAGAATGTTGCCCGAGATGTCGTTAAAAATCATAAATTCGAGGAGAAAGCTTGACTTTGATACCAATTGATGTATGGAAGGACGTGATGAGGTTGATCACTATCCTCTTCGATTGATAAACACCTTGAATCTACAAGAAACTCTTGCATTCACAAGAGAAAGTTCTCAAACCCATGGTAAATAAGAAAAGTTGCTAAAGTAATTTTAATTGATTGATAATAAAAACGAATTTACTATCCTTTAAATAACAATATCAAACCGATGAAAAAGTTTCGGACTCAAACTCAAAATCAAACTCTCTAAAAACATGACTTTTTTGTGAGCTTGGCTACCAACGGTCGCTCCCGTGAAATCTTTCTCCTTTCCTTCCTGACCATGTGATGAACAAAACCGTTCATCTAAACTTTTCAAATACATCGATTCATACAGAATAAAATCTCGCCGCCTATGTTATATGATTCAAAAACATCGGTCCAGGAAACCAGTTTCCAATTCACCTTGGTAAAGAAGCTAATGATCTCTGACCAAAAAGATTTCCTATAGAAATATACAGTGGGAACTTATAGATGGACGGTCTGGATTATCATATAGATGGGCATAAGGAACGAGCCTGCAAGAGGCGAGCTACGGTAGCAAACTACACTTTCTAATTGCTGGTCCTCAGTTCTCACACCAGACCACACCACTCCGCAATTTCGTGGAAGCTCAGGCCCACCTCTCTCCTTAAAATATCCAGCCCGTTGGAAATAGTGCACACACTATAAGTCTATAAACATCTGTGGTGCTTCTGCACACCTTCCTACTTCCTCAGCAGTCTACCATTTCAATTGAAAATACTTATTACTCTTCTGACATCTGTGACACGTTTATTTCACCATTAGTTCTTTTAGCACGTATCACATAATACAGAGCATGTTGTTGAATTGGGCCATATGTAGCCACGGATGGATGATTAGAACCGTTCATCTGTCAAGTGTAATTACGAATGGACCATGACCCATATATATATTTTGGGGACATGAAAGTTTCGGATCAAGCTGATATTTATTTTTTCTCGTCATTTAGGTCTAGGTCTGTATAACCCAATCAATAGATTGGATGTCAAATAAAGAGTATAGGCCTTAAGAGGATTTTAATGATGGATATCCAATTATTTTTGTTTTCCTGTGGTGTGGTCCACCTGAGAATTATATACCTCTAATTTTTAAGATCAAGCCATAAAATGATCCGTGAAAATGGATGAATGGCACAGATGAAGCACATACATCATGGTGGTCCCACAGAGCACCAACTACCGGCCACCGGGCTAGTGGCAGTGGGAGTAGCCAATCCGTTTCCATTATTTGGGGCCTGCATGCGTGCCACGTGGCCAAGTAGGTAAAATTCGGACGGGATTAGATACTGCCAGGTTGACTAGCGAGTGACCTACTGAAGTGACGTCACCAAGTTCTGCGGGCCCTGCTATGATGTATGTGTTGTATCCACACCGTCCATCCATTTTGAGATGTCATTTTAGGGCATGAGCGAAAGAATAAGGCGGATAAAAATCTGTAGTGGACCCACTATAGATAACAGTGGGGAGAGTGATTCCCATGTTGAAACTATCCTAAGGCCCACCGTAATGTTTTTTTGAAATCCAACCAGTCAAAAGTTAAAAAAGACGTATAATAATGGAAAACAAAAATATCAGTATAAAACTTTTTTGGCCGTTAAAAGTTTTTAATGGTGGGCATCACTATCCCACTCTTTCTTGTGCTGGGTCCCTAGAGCTTTGGATCTAACTTTCGTACCCTAAAATGACCTATAAAAATGTAAAAAATGTATGAACGGTGTGGATACAAAACATACATTAGGGTGGGACCCACATAACTTGGTGACGTCACTTCAGTAGCGAGTCTCGCTACTCATCCTGTCGGTAGCTAATCTGCGCCCAAAATTCACAACAACATTCCAACCTGCGACCCCGCACGCAGATTCCATTTTGTTAGTGGAGAAAAGCCGCTGGTATGTGGGAAACCCGGACCTGGTTTTTCACAAACCACTAAAAAACCGCTGACGGTTTTCTCACCAACACCTCTCTCTCTCTCCCTCACTCCCTATAAAATGACCCCATCCACCCCTCTCCTCTGTCTCATCCCATCATTCACAATCCACTACCCTTCTCGTAAAAGAAAATCTCATTACTACAGAGAGAGAGAAGATGAGTTACCCGAGCAGAGCTTGGATGATAGCAGCGAGCGTCGGAGCTGTTGAAGCCCTGAGAGATCAAATGGGGTTTTGTAGATGGAATTATGGTCTCAGATCTCTCCATCAACATGCCAAGAAGACCATCCGTTCTTACACGCAAGCCCACAGACCCTCTCCATCTCTCGAATCTTCTTCTTCTTCTTCTTCTTCTTCTTCTTCAATGCTGATGATTTCGGAGAGGATGAGAATCGATGTAGATGAGAAAATAAAGCAGTCGGAAGAATCGCTGAGGGAAGTCATGTTTTTGAGTTGTTGGGGTCCTAACTGAAAGATTAGGGGCAAAATTGGAATATTGAAAATATTTCGATGCGATCTGTATTATACGATTGTATGTTTTGATTATTGTGGGGTTAATAACACTAATTACACTAATCTCATATTACTTTTTATTTTTTTAGTCGTTTGATACTCTGGCTGAGCTTGACATTAATACGCCCGCACTTAGAAATGGTACAAGTCACAAATACTAACTCAAGGTAAAGTGACTAAGCTGACAACATTAAATTCTGATTGATGGCCGGCACTTGTTTCTCAAAATAGGATCATTGCTATTTTTCACTTTTTAGCCGTCCAATAACCATTCTAAAATCTGGTTAGCTCTTTGGATACCCAAAGATCTTTCAAGCTAAAACAGTAACTGGTTAACTCTTTTATATATATATATATATATATATATATATATATATATATATATATATATATATATATATATATATAAAGTAAAATGAATTTTCTTATTAAATACTTCTACCTATCGGACTCGACCTCGTATGGATATTGAAGGCACTGTGCTTTGGGGGCGGATTGCCTATCCCTGTTGATAAATCCACTCCGTTCATCTCTTTTGAAAGACCACAACAGGACAGTAATTTAAAACTAAGGTAGATCCAAAACTCATGTGGGCCACACCACACGAGACGGTGGGGATTGAACGCCTAAGATCATATTTGTTCCTATAGTTTTATATGAGTGGTAATAATTCTATGAACGGCTTGGATGGCATATAAATATCCTGGTCACCTCCAGGAAGGTTTCAATAGTAGATGTTGTTCCCATTGTTTTGTTGTTGTGGTCCACTTGAGTTTTGGAACTGCCTGATTTTTAGAAGTTTTATTAGTATAGTTTTTTGGCCATTCTTAACGAAAATGTACATATTATCTCACCATTTATAAGTGTTGTCATGATCGGATTGCCATGGTTGACCAAGTAAAATGTGACACACCTCCATGTCAACAATGCCGCATACTATTTGGTATTTGTAATGTTTGTCAATTGAAAAAGATATTGTGCACTATTTAGTTACATTTGTCTTGTTGACTTATCCAACCGATCGTATATGAGGAGAGGTGACGCTCTGTTTTTAGTTGCAATTTCTCCATTTTGACCTTTGAGATGATGTTCTCGCTGCTCCCATGATCACATCACACTTTTTGATTCACTGTACATCTAATTTGAAAGATGTTAGGTCGTTGTGGGTGTACCTCATTCCTTTGTGTATACAATAGTCGCCTCACAATGAGCGACTCACCATGATCCAGTGGAACCTAATCTGTCTCATCCACTTTATCCTCCGCAGCGTGCTTTAATCCATTAACATCTGGGTCTTTATCGACATTTTCAGCAGTATCATCATTGATAGCGAGATTAGCCACTTTTCGCTGGGGGTAAGTTTTTGATATGTGACCCGGTAGCCACAACGATAGTAATAGTCAGGCCTTGGTCGACCATAGTAGTTCAGGATCTTACTCAGAGTGGCATCAGTCGTTACGCCCCTTTGGTACCTAACTTGCCTGCTTCTAAAATCTTGGTTTGCGGGTGTAGGAGGTTGAGTGCGTGCTCCTACAGGTTATTTCCCTTTGATCTATAAAGCTCCCTATGACGGACCCACCGTAGCGACTCTAATGGTAGGATAGATTTGTGTATTGGGACGGTCAAGCTGTGCTTATACTGGGGTACCCAACTTGATCGCATAATTCATCGTTCACGTGGGCTGCATCTGGACCCGATCCTGGATCTCCATATGTAAGCTATTGTTGAATTGGACGACTTGTTGTGATTCCGTTTTGATCAAATCGTTTTGTGCTACCAAGCGATAGAATTCTTCTATGTAATATCTCTCACTAATTAATACCCTGTCGACAATTTTAGTATTATTAGAATAGTACTTGATCGTAATCATTAGGGAAGAATCGTGGGCGTAGCAGTTGCTTCATTCGTTGCCATATGTGATTAGTGCTTTCGTCTTTGTCTATGCGAGCTCCAGTTGCTTATACCAAGCTGAAGCTCTGCCCTTCAACTTGTTGGCCACAAGCTTAACTTTCTTCTTTTCAGGGATTTTCATATAGTTGAAGAATCACTTAACTTTAGAAAGCCAATCGAGGAAATTCTCAATGTGAAGTTAGCCATTAAAGTTAGGAAGATTGACTCTCATCTTGAATTCTCAATATGTCCGATCTGCCTAGTCACTGCCTTGTTTAAGATATTGGAGGATCATGTCGTTGACCTCGTCATTGTTGGATCCCACCTCCTCAGGACCGATCTTGTGGTTTACTGCCGGCACCGTCCTGCAATTACAAGTTCCAACGCCTACTAAGGGTGGATCACCTCTATGAACATGGAGCTGGCCTAGGGACCTCATCATGCGATTGATTACAACTTGTAGCCTTTGCATGACTTTCAGATTCTCTTGCTGCGCCACTTCGAAAGCTGCTACTGTTAAAGGTAAATTCTCTAGGGCACTGTTCATGAGAATGTTGCTCAACTTGTCGTTAAAAGCCATCGATCCAATGAGAAAGCCTAACTTAATACCAATTGGCGCAGGGAAGGACATGATGAGGTCGATCATTTTATTTTTCAATCGAAATACCTTGAATCCACGAGGAACTCTTGAATTCAAAAGAGAAAGTTCTTAAACCCATACAAGAAAAGTTGCTAAAGTAATTTTGATTGAATGATAACAAAAACGAACTTATATTTCTTTAAATAGCAATATCAAACGTAGAAAAAAGTTTTAGACAAGCTCCAACTCAAACTCCCTAAAAAGGTGACTTACTATAAACAGTAAACTTACTATTTATAGATGATCATGATTCCTACTAGATGTTATGGTTTTCGGTCAAAAATAGTAAGTGTCTAATTTGGCCTAACCACGTTTTTCTCTTAATTTTTCTAAGCCCTTTTTATGTTGGGCACTACTCCTAAAACTCAAAGGATTAAAAGTTATGATCGAATTAAAAGTTACTATAAATAATAAAAATGAAAACAAAATGGACTTTCAACCGTCGATTTAATGGAATCTTGCAAATCTTGCGTGAGCAACTTGACATACTAGGGTTGGTTGGCTAAAGTAGCTTCTCCTATCCAAAATCTAATATTATATGTCGAATAACTTATCTTGGTTTGCGAGATACGCTTGCTTTAAGGTTTTAACAGTCTTGATTACTACTGCATCCGATTGGGCCTTCTCTGATCCATCTTTGCCACTAAAGTGTCCACAACCCACCGAACATCATGGGCCCAACTAAAAAAATGATCATAAAATCCCTATTGCTTCATTGAATGTTTCCAATTTATTCTCCTATCAAGTGGACCACTTTGCTTTAATGTTTGGAACTTATACTCCTCATCAATTAGGCCACACATGCATTAAAAAAAATCGAAAGAAACAAAACCAATGGTCTACATTCATCAAACTTGGACTTGTCTATATTCAAAATGTAGACCTTATGTTCCTAATTTATTTCTTTACCTCTTGATCAAGTGAGGCACGCATTGTAAAAAGATCTCTCTTTATCTCTTGATCAAATGAGCCACCACACATGCTTAAAAAGTTAAGACTTCTAACGAAAAAAACCAAAAGGCTACGCTCAAGCAAGATCCATGAGCTGCTTGTTGTTTATGTAAGGATTTTTAATAAAATGAATTGGAATAAAATTTTAAAAAACATATTTTGAATGTAAGGGTTTTTAATAATATGCAGGAGAATAAAAATTTAAAAACTTTTATTATAAAAAACATATTTTAAAATAATTATGATTAATATATAGATAGATCCTTATTTTAATTAATTCATGCTACAAAACAAAAGAAAAACATTCATCACACATCATATGATTGAACGATGAACTAGACCTGAATGCTGATGCCGCTAGAAAAACATTCATCACACGTCACACTGCAATGTGGCTTTTGGAAGTTTTTAATTGTACACATTCAATCCCACTGATTTCTTTGGTGGGCCCAATCGAGTTTTGGATCTGCCTCATTCTTGCATAGTGAAATAAAATCAATTTTCCAAATGGATAGACGGTGTGGATACAACACATACATCATAGTGGGGCCCACAGTAGCGAGTCTCGCTACACTATCAGTGGCTAATCCACGTCTCCATTTGCGTCGCCGCACACAGACTCGCTTTTTTTTAGCGGAGAAAAGCCGCTGGTATCTGGGAAAAGCGAACCCAGTTTTTCCAAACCACCAAAAAACGCCTACAGTTTTCTCACCAACAGCTCTCTCTCTCTCTCTCTCTCTCTCTCTCTCTCTCCCTATAAAATGACCCCATCTACCCTTCCCTTCTCTCATCCGAAGATTTACAATCTACTACCCTTCTCGTAAAAGAAAAACTCATTCTTAGAGAGAGAGAAGATGAGTTACCCGAGCAGAGCTTGGATGATAGCAGCGAGCGTCGGAGCCGTTGAAGCCTTGAAAGATCAGATGGGATTTTGTAGATGGAATTACGGTCTCAGATCTCTCCATCAACATGCCAAGAAGAGCATTCGATCTTACACGCAAGCCCACAGACCCTCTCCATCTCTCGAATCTTCTTCTTCAATGGCGATGATTTCGGAGAGAAGAAGAATCGATGGAGATGAGAAAACGAAACAGTCGGAAGAATCGCTGAGGAAAGTCATGTATATGAGTTGTTGGGGTCCTAACTGAAAGATTAAGGGCAAAATTGGAATATTGAAAATGTTTCCATGCGATCTGTATTATACGATTGTATGTTTTGATTATCAAGAGTAAAATTACAATGATTACACTAATCTAAATTTTTTTTTTTTTACCTTCAGTTATTGGATACTCTGACTGAGTATGACAGTTAATAAGCCGGCACTTAGAAATGTTTCACATTACAAATACTAGCTCAACATTAAGTTCTGATTGATGGGCACTTGTTTCTAAAAATAAGACTATTGCTATTTTTCACTTTTTAGCCGTCCAATCACCATTCTGGATTCCCAATGACCTGTCAAGCTAAAATCTTAACTGGTTATATATATATATATATATATATATATATATATATATATATATGGAAAAAGGTACAATGCGCTCGACCTCACGAGTCCGTCCATGAGGTCGAGCTGTGTGGGCCCCATCGTGATGGGTTTCAAACATCTACCCCATCCGTCAGATGCACCATTCCATCATGGGCCTAGGTCTCAAAAATCAAGTCAATCCGTGACTTGTGTGGGCCACACCACATAAAGAAGTGGAGAGGGGCCGTGCACCATTAAAACATTCATAACCATTTTTGAGGGCCCACCGAGATGTGGTTTACAAATCCAGCCCATCCATTATGTGTGTCCCACTTGAATGAGGGTTTAGACCAAGTTTCATGCGCATGAAAAACTCAGGTGGGCCCCACCAAGTGCTTTTATATGTTGTAACGGTGTCTTTACATAATTTTAGATGGTATGGCCCACCTGAGATCCGTATACGGCTGATTTTTGGCATATCTCATAATTTAAAGGGGACCCATCAAATGCACGGTGTTGATGGTCGACACGCATCACGGTGGGGCCCACATAGCTCGACCTCACGGGAGCTGATAGTGAGCTCGAGAGCATTGTACCTTTTCCCACACACACATAATATATATATATATATATATATATATATATATATATATATATATATATATATATATAGAGAGAGAGAGAGAGAGAGAGAGAGAGAGAGAGAGAGAGAGAGAGGCGCTCACCTGCGAACCAGTTCGTACGTACTACGTACGAACTTTTTTGAGAACCCATCATACGTGATGTTGATCCAAAATCTGAACCGTTCATGTGAAGCAGCACCTAGTGAAACCCCCCAGGACCAAGTTTTACTTTTATCTAAAACTTTTATCCATACCGTCCATAGCAAAGAGAAATTCAAGTGTTTTCCTATATATGTGTGTGTGTGTGTGTGTGTGTGTGGGAAAAGGTACAATGCGCTGGAACTTATTTTAATGCCCATGAGGTCGGGTTGTGTGGGCCCCACCTTGATGCGTTTCGAACATCTACCCCACCAGTCAGATGTACCATTCCATCATGGGCCTAGGTCTCAAAAATCAAGTTAATCGGTGACTTGTGTGGCCACACCACATACAGAAGTGGAGAGGGGCCGTGCACCATTAAAACATTCATAACCATTTTTGAGGCCCACTGAGGTGTGGTTTAAAAATCCAACCCATCCATTATGTGTGTCCCACTTGAATGAGGGTTCAGACCAAGTTTCAGGCGCATGCAAAACTCAGGTGGGTGCCACTAAGTGCTTTTACATGTTTTAACGGTGTCTTCACATAATTTTAGATGGTATGGCCTACCTGAGTTTCGTATACGGCTGATTTTTGGAACATCCCATAATTTAAAGGGGACCCATCAAATGCACGGTGTTGATGGTCGAAACATATCATGGTGGGGCCCACATAGCTTGACCTCACGGGAGCTTATCGTCAGCTCTAGCGCATTGTACCTTTCACATTGTACCTTTTCCTATATATATATATATATGAAAAGGTACAATGCGCTCGAGCTGATTTTAACGCCACATGGGGTCAAGCTGTGTGGGCCCCATTGTGATGCATTTCGAACATCTACCCCATCAGTCAGATGCACCATTCCATCATGGGCCTAGGTTTAAAAAATCAAGTCAATCCGTGACTTGTGTGGGCCACACCACATACAGAAGTGGAGAGGGGTCGTGCACCATTAAAACATTCATAATCATTTTTTGGGCCCACCGAGATGTGGTTTGCAAATCCAGCCCATCCATTATGTGTGTCCCACTTGGATGAGGGTTCAGACCAAGTTTCAAAGAAGATTTAAAACTCGGTGGGCCCGACCAAGTGCTTTTATATGTTTTTGGCATGTCTTCACATGATTTTAGATGGTATGGCCCACCCGAGTTCTCAGATATACGGTGATTTTTAGAATATCCCATAATTTAAAGGGGACCCATCAAATGCACGGTGTTGATGGTCGACACGTATCACGGTGGGGCCCACACAGCTCGACCTCACTGGAGCTTATCATCAGCTTAAGCGCATTGTACCTTTTCCATATATATATATATTTATATATATATATATATATATAGAGAGAGAGAGAGAGAGAGAGAGAGAGAGAGAGAGAGAGAGAGAGAGAGAGAGAGAGAGAGGAAAAGGTACTATGCGCTCGAGCTCATGATAACGTCCCATGAGGTCGAGCTGTGTGGGCCCCACCGTGATGCGTGTCGACCATCAACACCGTTCATTTGATTGGTCCCCTTTAAATTATGGGATATCCCAAAAATCAGCCGTATACAGAACTCAGGTGGGCCATACCATCTAAAATCATGTGAAGACATGCCAAAATCATATAAAAGCACTTGGTGGGGCCCACCTGAGTTTTGAATGTTGTTGAAACTTGGTCTGAAACCTCATCCAAGTGGGACACACATAATGGATGGGCTGGATTTGCAAACCACATCTCGATGGTCTCAAAAAATGATTATCAATGTTTTAATGGTGCACGACCCCTCTTAACTTCTGTATGTGGTGTGGCCCACACAAGTCACGGATTGACTTGATTTTTGAGACCTAGGCCCACGATGGAATGGTGCATCTGACTGATGGGGTAGATGTTCGAAACGCATCACTTGGTGGGGCCCACACTCGACCTCATGGGACGTTCCCATCAGCTCTAGCTCATAGTACCTTCCCCCCCCCCCACACACACACAGCTATATATATATATATATATATATATATATATATATATATATATATATATATATATATATATGTGGGCCCCACCGTGATGCATTTCTAACATCTACCCCATCAGTCAAATGCACCATTCCATCATGGGCCTAGGTCTCAAAAATCAAGTCAATCTATGACTTGTGTGGGCCACACCACATACAAAAGTGGAGAGGGGCCGTGCACCATTAAAACATTCATAACCATTTTTGAGGGCCTATCGAGATGTGGTTTGCAAATCCAGCCCATCCATTATGTGTGTCCCACTTGAATGAGGGTTCAGACCAAGTTTCAGGCGCATGCAAAACTCAAGTGGGCCTCACCAAGTGCTTTTATATGTTTTAATGGTGTCTTCACATAATTTTAGATGGTATGGCCCACCTGAGATCTGTGTACAGCTAATTTTTGGGATATCCCATAATTTAAAGGGGACCCATCAAATGCACAGTGTTGATGGTCGAAACGCATCACGGTGGGGCCCACACAGCTCAACCTCACAGGAGCTTATCGTGAAGTCGAGCCGCATAGAACCTTTTCCCATATATATACATATATGGGAAAAGGTTCTATGCGCTCGAGCTAATTTTAATGCCCCTTGAGGTCGAGCTGTGTGGGCCCCACCGTGATGCGTTTCGAATATCTACCCCATCAGTTAGATGCACCATTCCATCGTGGGCCTAAGTCTCAAAAATCAAGTCAATCTGTGACTTGTGTGGGCCACACCACATATAGAAGTGGAGAAGGGTCGTGCACCATTAAAACATGCATAATCATTTTTTGAGACCACCGAGATGTGGTTTGCAAATCCATCCCATCCATTATGTGTGTCCCACTTGGATGAGGGTTCATACCAAGTTTCAGCAACATTCAAAGCTTAGGTGGGCCCCACCAAGTGCTTTTATATGTTTTTGGCATGTCTTCACATGATTTTAAATGGTATGGTCCACCTGAGTTCCGTATACGATTGATTTTTGGGATATCCCATAATTTAAAGGGAACCCATCAAATGCACGGTGTTGATGGTCGACAGGCATCACGGTGGGGCCCACACAGCTCGACCTCACGGGAGCTTATCGTGAGCTCGAGCGCATATATAGTACCTTTTCTCTCTCTCATATATATATATATATATATATATATATATATATATATATATATATATATATATATAAAATTAAGAAAAATGATTTTTATTTCAAAACAGATATATAAAGTGGATTTGTCACTAATATTTCCGTGTGGGGTACACAAACCCTAGGTATAGAGATATCTCTTTTTCGTCTACCCGGATAAAGAGACATCTCTGTGCGTAGGATCCACGGAGTGGAAACAACAAAGTCCACCTCTGAAACCCTCCAAAGGTGACCATGATATTTATATGCCATCCAAGCTGTTCATAGAATATTGCTACTCAAATAAATTATAAGAACAAATATCATCCTGATACAAAATTACAGTCACTGCTAGGCGTTCAATCCCCAATATTGTATCTTGTGGTGTGGCCCATGAGAGTTTTTGATCTGCCTTATTTTTAGAATCCTATCAAACCCTGGTCTTTTCCAAAACGATGAATGGAGTGGGAGGAATTCCCATGACAGCCATGACAACTTTTGATTGGAGAAAATGTTCCACATGCAGAAGTCTAATTTTCATGATGCACTTCGTCAATTTGGATTGGGTTGGAGGAATTCCCATAGAGTAAAGATTTGGGCGAGATTTCAGCTCGAGGCTTAGTTTAAAGAAGAGATTTGGGTTCAGGGTTTGAGTTCAGGATGAGGTTTTGGTATCAGGTATGGGTTCAAATTGAGATCTTGTATGGGAAGTCACCCTGCTTCGGGTGTGGTGTTTTTTTTTTTTTTTTTTTTTAATTTTTTTTACACGCACACTCACCCCACACACTCACGCTGGTGGAATTTCACCACCTATGGGTACTCGAACCCTTGACTGGGAGTTGAAACTCCTGAGAGTCTACGTCTTCTAACCTAAGGTGTTTCAATTGATGGATCCAATAGAAGTCACATAAATAGTAGAGCTTAGGTGTTGCATGCACTTCTTACAACATATTTCTTAAGGATTTTAATCCCTCACAGGAATGAATAAGATCACTATAGCAATGTAATTCCCAGGTGATGGCCCATCAAAGACATAGCCTAATCCATGAGGCTTGTATAAGCCTACCCAACATTGATGCTTGCCCACATGCAAGCAACAAGCAACCATAAATCCAAGTGAAAAAAAAAAATGACAAAAACCATAGCCCAAGTCCTCCTTAAGGTAAGCTATCAATTCATTAGCCACTTTATCCCAAAGGTATTACAACTTGAACCATGTATACTTCATTTTCAAACCAAAAAATACATAGGCCACAATGTCATCAATATGGAAGGCGAAGATTAAGCCTTCTTAACCACACAGAGTGAAGTACCATGTGGGTCACATCAAACCTTTCGGCGGGCCGATTAAGCACAAAGTGCCGTTGTGCTTGAATCACCCGCCTTTGCAACGTTAGATATCTACGACTTGAAATCCCTTGCAATATCACCTTGATGTCCGGTATCCGATCTACTGGTATCTGAATAGAGAACCTACTCCAATCTAAGACATCACTAAATGGAAGAACGTAGTGATCAGAAATTATCACAGGAATGCAACCCACACTAATTGCTTCGACCAATCGAGGGCTCGCAACTTCATATCCACTAGGGCATAGGCAGAACTTGCTTTGGCTTATTAATTTAGTGTAGTCGACGCCCTTTGGGAGGTACTCATGAACTTGGATATCCCTGTCTTTGTCTTTCCAATGCTCTAGTAGGACTTTTCTAATGTAGCCATGAGAACCGCCTGCGAAGAATGCGAGGATGGACCGTCTTGAAGGGGATTGTCCAAAGCTTGATTTTGGAAGGCGTCCAAAACGGATGTTGATTTCGGGTAATGTTACATCTCTATCAGGTTGGAATCCTTCAGAGGTGTTGGCATTGCAAAGAACTCTAATGAAGTTCCGGTATAGCTCGGGGTTTGCAGTTGAAACATCAGGTGCCTGTAAAACACATAGGAAATGGTTCAAGTACAATACTGATGGTTTATTAATTTAGAAGTAACCCACCAAACCATTTCAATGAAAGTGTGTGATTATTCCTCCCATTAAAATAAAACAATGCTCGTATTCAACAGCTACTAGTATAAGTTTTCAAGGTGGCCCATCTATGGTGGGACCTACTTGAATGCATTGAGTAGTTTTACCTCTCTATAAACTAGTTAAAGATATACATGAACTTCTTGTGGAAGGAACCAAGCAGGAGTGATTGGTCCATCTAAAGAACATTGAAGCAAGGGACCCACCTAAGAAAGGAAACTAGGTGTATTTTCAACGTTGAACGTATAACTCTTTTGAGGGAGAAATCAGTGAGTTTTTGTTTCTATGTTGGTAGAAATCCACTTAAGCAAGATTCAAAATATCATTTGAGTGTTATTAACGGCAGCAAGAATCTATTGTAATGCATTCATCTAGTATCTAGTGGCGATTAACCTTGGTATGATATTCAATTCCTTTGGGTCCCTACTCATGGCTTAGTGGTAGATTGAGTTTCAACACCGAGATCATGAGTTTGAGTACCCATGTGGTGTGTGTGGGCGTGAGTGTGTATTTATAATAAATATACAAACAAATAAATAAATAAGGAGAAGAAGAATAAGAAATTCTGTTCCTCTAAATTTGTTAAAAAAAGGCCCTTCAGTTGGGATATGTTGAACTGTACACGAGTCAAGTTAGCTCGCTTGACTCGTTTCAGCTTGAAATTGAATTCGGATTGAATCAAGCAGGTTTTTGGAGATGTGCCCGAGCTCGACTCAACTCAGATTAAACCCTGACTCGACTCAACTCAGCTTGGTGACTCAGTCATTTTGATCTTGATGTTGCTCGTCAAGTGTTTGATGAAATGGCTCAATGAAATATTGTTTGTTTGACTACTTTCATATCATAATCCCCACAATATATATATATATATATATATATATATATATATATATATATATATATATATATATATATATATATATATATATATATATATATATATATTGTAGAACTGTCCTCATATCTTAAAATTGATGTTGCTCGCCAAGTGTTTGATGAAATGTTTGCAAAGTGTTCTTATTAATTTACATTTGAAGTATGGGAGATTGAAGATGCAACCTATGTATTGAAGAAAATATCGCACAGTCTCAAACTCAGCTTGAGCTGGCCCGAGCTGCTGATCGAACCGTGCCGAGCTGCCTAGTCTAGCTCGAGGACCAAGTCGAGCCAATCTCAAGCTGAGGTTGACTACTGGTCGAGCCACGGTTCAACTCGTGTACATCTCTAGGCATATGTATTAGCAAAATTTGACAGGACCATGTCAGACCCATTATAATTGTTATTTGACCATAGGAAAAGACCATTTTAATCCAGTATAGGAGAGGATAGTGTTAGGTTTTGGGTTTGGGATAAGAGAGAAGTAAGGATTATGATTTGGTTTTGGTCAATACTATTATCTTTTGAAAAGATTCTGCTAACCTAACCATATTTACCTTTTGTCTAAAACATTAATGTCATTAAGGCAAGTGTTTTTTTTTTTCTTCTGAAAATAATCATGAGGGATGATGTTATTTATCTTTAGGTCAATAGGGAGGATGTTATATGCCAATAGTTGTAGAGTATTTGAGGATTCATGCATCCATGACAAATTTAAATGTTATGCATTTGCATAGAGATTCATCCCTAATCCAAATGTACCACATTCTTTTATAGCGATACTGATGTTTTCATTGCATCATTCGGCATGGTACATTGGAAGATTTTAAAAATGTTATAGGTGGTCAGCTAAACATTTTTTTTTTTTTTTTTTTAATGCTAACAAGGGAAGGAGTTTAAATATTTGCTCACCCAGTCATGACAAGAAACCATAAAGTGGTCAGCCCCTTGGCTTCTATTCCAGTAGGGGTATTTTGTGGACACAACACCAATGTAGTCAGTGACCAAACGTTGGAGGGGTTCCCTTGAATAGGAGACAAGGGGCCTGTAGAGGAACCCTATGACCTTGGCCACACTGAAAGGTAGGAAGAAGGCATGCGCCTCATCAGGATGGCGGGCTGCAAATCGGCTCTTGCCACTCTCCATCTCATCGATGAACTGCCCTTCAGTCGCGTAGATGTTATTCAATGGTCCATCATGGACAAGGGGCGGCTCTCCTTCTCTGTATGTCCATACTTTGAATCTCCTTTCCATTTCAATGTAGCTCCTGTTATGCACATACATCAGTCATCTATGTAAACTTCATGCTTCTAGTGCCCAGTTCTAGAAGCAAGTCATTTGCAAAAATCATGCCAATCAGATGATCCTAGCACCCTATCAAATAGCATAAAAATGGAGTGTCAAGATTGAGTGGAGAAACAAAATAAATCCAACAATCATCTTGAAACATCTACCTCATAGATCCAACTTTTTATTGTTCATGATTCCCGAGTATCACTTAGGTTTGATGATTCAAACTATGTGATTTGTGGTTTGTAAACAATGGATGGACGGTTGTAATAAATTGGCATCATTTAAAAGGCTAGGATTATCTAGTTAGCCTAATTCTTGCACTATAGCTTTCATCTTAGGGTACCATTGAATGAATTATCCCAACTGATGATTAAGTCACTAATGGAATGTCCATCATTGCCTAACAAAAGTGATTCTTTAGATTCATATGCAATTGATGATGGGCCTAACAAATTGATGGATCAAATAATTAATTGAAACCATTTCCATATAACAATCTTGACCGTTCATATTAAAGGACATTGGAATGGTTATCTTTGTCAATTGCTCTGATAGTAGATCTCATATAATGTTAAACGTTGTCACATGAACCTACTTTCAAGATGTGTACTATACTAAGAAAAACTTCACTACTTCCACAGTGTCATAGTTCTACTAGGGCACTAATACATTAAGGTAGGTGGCCTATTCCCACATTTCAGTTAAAAAAGGAAAAGTGAAAAAAGAAAAGAAAAGAAAAAAAAAGAAGCACCAATACATATGAATCTGGATCCTCTAATTGCGATAAGTAGAAAAATCATGTTTTCCTGTATCGTGAATGTTCTGCATCAGTGATGACGTTGTCAACATTAATGAATTAAATGTAGTAAGTGATGATGTGGTCTTTTATTGGTCATTTAGTATACAGGGGAATGAAAGCTAGCTAGTGGTCCTAATTCAGTATACGAGTGTTCATGAACTCCTTAATTATTAATCGTTAAATCAATTTGATTTATGAGTTACATACTGTGTACAGTTAGTCCCACAACTTTGGAGGTTTAATTCGAATTGGTGTATGATAGCTACAAAAATTCTAAATTTCTACATGTCAAACATCAATCTTCTTAAGCATCAAATAACATGGATATATGAAGATATTGAAGTTATTTGATATAATGCACGTGTAGGGAGACGAGAGGAAATATGAAAAAGGAGAGAAGAAAATATAAGAATTTTAAAGGTGTGCCTAATAAGCCAATTGTTTAGATGCACGTTAGCAATCCTTAGTTTAAGTTAATGAGATTGGAACTGGTTATATTAGGCAACACAATAACCTTAACCAGTGAAGATTTTTATAAATTTAGATATTTGATACTGAAGTGCAGTAGTAGGGTTATATATAGTTGTGTCTGTGTTCAATGAGAACGGTGACAAAAATATTGACGATCACCATTTTGTATGGATGTAAACAGTGTAGAGTAAACAATATAATGTAAGGCTAAGAGATCCATCTCACTCACAGGTGTTAAGTATCTTTAATTTATATGATTAGTATCGGTTAGATTCATGTTCAGGAGAATCACTTGCATGTTATGACTTCCTCCTACGAGATGAATAATGATGATATAATTGATTCTCACTAGGATTGATTGGTTGGGTCCATTTTCATCTTGGGTAGTTTTATTGAAGACTCTAATGAATTGAATTTTTTTAATGAATTTTATCTGATATTTAAGAACTGTTTATATTAAACATATATGCTAATGTGAGTGTATTATGCAATCAAATAAACTTTTTAACTCAATACAATTTAATTATCCTTTTAACTGGGTCCAATTATCCAAAAATTAAAGGATCCATGAAGATAGCCCTGGAGATCATGGAAATTGAGATTGCCCTAAAAAAGAAAGAAATGCATAGTAACTAGGGTAAAGTACATAGTGTCCATTTAACAACCTCGATACAAAGACATAATGAGAAAAATGATCTTTTGCAAACAATCGAGCCACTAGTGGATATGCTACATTAAGTTCAAAAAGTGGCTTATAAAGAAGGATAATGATCATGTCTTAGTCTATTTTAGATCTAATATGACAAACATGTTAGTAGATTTCCGGTGGATAAATTAAGTACAACTATTCATATTTGAAGTTTTATACAAAACATGCTACAAAGCTAGTCACCAACTAATGCAAAGCGATTAGAATACATATGTAATGGTGTTGAATCAGTTGTAGAGCCAGTCAGAGTTTTAAAGATTATGTTAAAGTTGGGTCATATATTAGATCTAAAAGATACATTTATGTACCTTCTATAAGGCACAATTTGACAAATCTGATTTTATATTTTAATTCAAGAATAGAGAGTTTAGTATCTATTACAATTCAAATGTGACTGACATTAGCACTATGGTTAATAACCTATGCTAGTTGAACTTAAATACCTCACATGTATATAATGTTAATGCACTACATGGAAAAAAGGTAGAATCTAAAATAAGATTAGATTATAAAAATTCTTTCATATTGTGGCATAAACAATTAAGCCATATTTCTTATGAGATATTGAAAATAGTAGTGCGAAAAAAATTATTCATTTTATAGACTTCTCCGACTTTAAAGTGTGTACTAATTGTATAAATGGTAAATAATCAAAATTAGGAAGAGATGCAATTAGGAGTGTAGAACTCTTCGAGGTGAAATATATAGAAATTTATAGTTCATTCCCTAATCCCTATAATATCTTACAGTGTATAAAAATATTTTATTACTTTTATAAATGACTACTGTTGTTTTAGATACCTTTATCTTATAAATGAATTATCAATTGCCTTTGATGCTTTTAAAATCCATAAAGCTAAAGTTGAAAATCAACTTAATGAAAGATTAAAGTCAGCAAATCTGATCGTGGTGGTAACAGGTCAGAATCTAAGACTCTTTACTAGGTACCAATAGATTGTGGTATTATTAACTAATATATCATGCCTGGAACGTTAGAGAAAAACGGTGTAGTTGAAAGCCACAATCGCACCTTAATTAATGAATATGATGCATAATATGATTAGAAAATTGACATTTTTAGAATATTTATGAGGTGATATGATTAAAACATGGTTCATATTTATGAGCCGGACTTTATAACCAGCATAAAAGAAAGCTCTACCATAGAATTATAAGTTGTTTCTTTACAAGATACCTGTAAAGGTCAAAAGGTAATCGATTCTATTATCTTCTCATTGCATGATGATTTATCGAGACTAGGAATGACAAATTCATTGAATATACCGAAAATACTAGAATAGTAAATATTATGAACTTTGTATTCAAGAAAAAGTGTATTGTAACTCATGTCACTATCATTATAGACAATGTAGTTATAAATCCTACAATTATGCTTATAATCACCACATATCACCATATTAAACCTCCTATATAACTCACTAAAGAACGAAGTTAAAATTCAATTCAAGAGGGTGAACTATTGCAAAGATCATTAAGAAAGAGAAGACGTGCAATTCCGAATAATTACATCGTACACTTACAAGGGTGCGAGTTAGACATCAAGGTGGAAAAAGATCATAAAACTTTTACACAAGCTAAATAAAGTACTAACTCCTCTTAATAAATTGATGCTATAAAGAATGAGTTAAAATTGGTTTGGTATCTTGTGGAATTACCTGAAGGAATAAAATTGATTGGTTTTAAATGAGTGCTTAAGAACAAATGTGACTCTAAAGGTAATATCGAAAAATATAAAGCTAAACTTTTTGCCAATGATTTTAATTAATGCGCATGCATTAATTTTAAGAAAACTTTCTCAATTATATTTAAGAAAGTCTCAATTATATTTAAGAAAGACTTGTTTAGGATCATAATGGCTCTTGTGGCTCATACAGATTTGGAGCTGCACTAGATATATGTAACGCATTTCTTAATAGAGATCTAAATGAAAACGTATATATATTGTAACTGAAAGGTTTTCCACCCAATGACTCAGTATATATGGTTTGCAAGTTTAATAAATACATTCATGAGTTGACTAAGTATCACGACAATAATAATCAAAGTTTTATAAAGTGATTTCCTCATATAGCCTTGTAAAAAATACCATGGATGAGTATATAAACATTAGGATAAGTAGGAGCAAGTTCATCATATTGGTTTTAAATGTTAACAATATTCTGTTAGCTAGCAGTGACATTATGATATTACATGTGAGACCCATGTTCTACTAGAACATTTCTTACGCTTGTTTTTGATGTCGAGACTAACTATATTTTCAATCGCCAATCACGATTGTATTTTTGTGTCAGTTTGACTCGAAACCTCTAATGTAGCGACCATACTGGCACTGCGATCACAACATCGTGCAACACGCCCCGTTGCGATTAGAGCCGGGCACAATCTGACCCTATCCGATGGATCCCATAAAGTATCCTCAAGGATGATTGAACAAACCTTACGTGCATGTTGTGGCTAGCTACTTTATAGAGGGACATAATACAAAGGTGTCATGTTGCCTAGAAAGAATAAATGTATGTGAAACTCCACACACGTGTAAACTTCATGTGTCAATGTATGCATGTGTAGTTGTGCAGATCACCATAAGATTTATATCATATTTGCTTATGTATCATAAAAACATATATCATATTAACTTATGAATCATATTAGTTTGTATTCATTTTACATTTGTATATTTTTTTAATTATAAATTAATAAAAATTAGAAAAATATCAGTTTTTTTTTATAGAAAAACTCCCTATTTACATGGTATCATAGTTGTCTGATATGGGCCATTGAATTAGAGAAATTTCATTGGCATGAATGTTATTTGCCTGGGCTTATTTGTCATGTATTGTCCTAATTGTGGAGTCCTTTTTTAGGTCTATATATATTATGAGAAACTACTGGCATGCAAATACAATTATATTTTCTATATCAAAAATGAAAATAAGCTAAAGGCAATAAAATATCTAAAAATAGTTTGATACTCTGGCTGTGTATAAGGCTTGATACGCTGGTAATAGAATAAGTTGAACTAAACTAACTAAATTGTGAAACCACTGTCTCACAATCAGCTCTGTTTGTTTAATGAAGTTGTTGCATAACTTTCATTTTTAATCATCCAACAAATACTCCATCAATCTAATGGTTTGATAATGAAATAAGCTTATTTTTTAGTTCATAATGATATCTAAAATTTGAACTGAATTACTTGTACTCTACTTGTGCAATTTATAAGTTAATTTATGTGCCTAAGTATCATCTATCACAATTTGACAGAGTATCAAATCTTTTCTCAATAACTAATTATGTAAGCCATATTCAAAGATTGGTAATCAGATGGAGAGTGTGTGTGTGTGTGTGTGTGTGTGTGTGTGTGTGTGTGTGTGTGTGTGTGTGTGTGTGTGTGTATATATAGAAAAGGTACTATGCGCAAGAGCTGATTTTAACGTCCCATGAGGTCGAGCTGTGTGGGCCCCACCGTGATGCGTTTCGAACATCAACATCGTGCATTTGATGCGTTCCTTTTAAATTATGGGATATCCCAAAAATCAGCTGTATACGGAACTCAGGTGGGCCATACCATCTAAAATCATGTGAAGACATGCCAAAAACATATAAAAGCACTTGGTGGGGCCCACCTGAATTTACATGCATCTGAAACTTGGTCTGAACCCTCATCCAAGTGTTACACACATAATGGATGGGCTGGATTTGCAAACCACATCTCGATGGGCCCAAAAAAATGGTTATGAATGTTTTAATGGTGCACGGCCCCTCTCAACTTTTGTATGTGGTGTGGCCCACAAAAGTCATAGATTGACTTGATTTTTGAGACCTAGGCCCACGATGGAATGGTGCATCTGACTAATGGTGTTGATGTTCAAAACGCATCACGGTGGGGCCCATACAGCTCGACCTCATGGGACGTTAAAATCAGCTCGAACGCATTGTACCTCACGAGTTCGTCCCATGTGGTCGAGCTGTATGGGCCCCACTGTGATGCGTTTTGAACATCTACCCCATTAGTTAGATGCACCATTCCATCGTGGGCCTAGGTGTCAAAAATCAAGTCAATCCTTGACTTGTGTGGGCCACACCACATACAGAAGTGAAGAGGGGTCGTGCCCCATTAAAGCATTTATAACCATTTTTGAGGGCCCACTGAGATGTGGTTTGCAAATCCAGCCCATCCATTATGTGTGTCCCACTTGAATGAGGGTTCAGACCAAGTTTCAACAAATACCTTTTATATGTTTTAACGGTGTCTCATTGATGGTATGGCCCCCACCAAGTGCTTTTATATGTTTTAGGATATCTTAATTTAAAGGGACCCATAATTTTAGATGTTATGGCCGACACGAGTTCCCACACTTGACCTCACGGAGCTTATTTTCAGCTCGAGATATCCCTTTTCCCATAATATATATAATGAAAAGGTTCTATACAGTCAAGCTCATCCCTATGCAGGTGTTAATGGTCGGGCCCGCAACACGTATGTCAAACATCAACACCGTGCACATTTGATGGGTCCCCTTTAAATTATGGGATATCCCAAAATCAGCCATATACGGAACTCAGTGTGGACCATACCATCTAAAATCATGAAAACATATAAAAGCACTTGGTGGGGCACACGAAATTTTGATGTGTTTGAAACTTGCTTTGACGCTTATCGTAGCTCGGCGCATTGTTTACCTTTTCTCATGATATATATATATAATATATATATATATATATATATATATATATATATATTTTGTATATATGAAAAAGGTTCTTTTTAAGCCCTAGGCCCACTGTGGAATGGTGCATTTGACTGATCATGGGTTAGATGTTCAATTCTCATGGTGGGGTCCAACTCCCTATGAGGTCGTTCCCATGGGCTGACCTGGGCCCCAACATGATGTATGTCAAACATCAACAGGTACCGATTATGAATTGATGGGTCCCCTTTAAATTTAAACCATTCCTTATGATGATTCTCTCCCTCTGGATATCCCTTGAACAATCAGTCTTGCATATGACGTCACTCGTTCTGGGCCCCATCATGAATCTAAAATCATGTGAGAGACATGTCTAAACATATAAAGATGCAAAGCACCCCACTGTGAAAAAGTGGGGCACACCATTAAAAACTTTTTGATGTGTTTTCAAAAGCTTATTTGTGACCCCTCTCATCTAAGTGGGACACATAATGGATGGGTTGGATTTAGTGAACCACATCTCTGGTGGGCCCAAAAATGATTATGAATGTTTTAATAGATGGAGGGTAATCCACATCTCAACTTTTAGTATATGGTGTAGCCCACAAATTATGTCATGGATTGACTTGATTTTTCAAGCCCTAGGCCCACTCCATGGAATGGACGCATAATTAGCAATAGATCATGGGTTAGATATTTGTTAATTCATGGGTCTAATATGGTAGAAATAAATAATTAGATACTCTGGCACAGTGTGACATTGATGCATACTTAGAAATATATATATCATGATATATATATAAACCATATATATATGTGGGTGGGATGATCCGACACACAATATATATATGAATGTTTTTCCTCTTCACCCATGTAGTCCCCTTTTAATAGCTCCTAATCAGGTTGAGCCTTGCGATTTTTTATAGTGAAATAAGTGGGTTTTTTTTAAATAAAAAAATAAAAGGGACGGTGGGAACTAAATAATTCAGACGGCTAGATTCGTTGCTTAAACCATTCCTTATGATGATTCTCTCCCTCTGGATGGGGATTAGCTACTATAAAGTTTTGGACCAAGTCAAGTAGTGAGTCTTGATGCCCACCTCTAGTTGAAATGGACGTCACATGAATCGTTATGTGGGCCCCATCATGGGTGCTGCATAGTATGTACTTGTATCGACACACGTCATTATACATTTGGAAAAGGATACGTATGACAAAGGACCACCACTGCCCCATATTTTTTCGGGCATGAAACAAATAATCACATATGACAAATAATTAGGCAGATCCAAAGCTCAAGTGAACCCCATTATAGAAAAAGTGGGGATTGAACGTCTACCATTAAAAACTTCTTTGGGCCACAAAAGTTTTCAATCAAGCTGATATTTGTGTTTTCCCTTATTCCATGTCCGTGTTAACTTATAAACGGGTTGGATCTCAAAAAAACATCATGGTGAGCCCTAGGACGGCTTCAATGGTAGGCGTCACTGTCCCCACTGTTTTCTGTGGTGGGGTCCACTTGAACTTTGGATCTACCTCATTCTTTGGACCATGCCCTGAAATGATCTCTCCAAATGGATGGATGGTGTGGATACAACACATACATCATGGTTGGGTCCAAAGATGGTGTGGATACAACAGATTCATCATGGTTGGGTCCTAAGAACCTGGTGACGTCACTTCAGTAGCAGACTCGCTACTGTCCAGTTCAGTAGCTAATCCGCGTCCCCTCCCTCCATGCATCCACCGGAGCAATGGACGGCTATAATTAGCAATAGCCCATGAAATCTGCGATATGATTGTTAATTCAAGTGGGTCTAATATAGATGGAGAAATAAATAATTAGATACTCTGGCACAGTGTGACAGTTGATGCAAAGGCACTTAGAAATTGTATATGGCATCAGTGGCCACCACGATGTTCATATGTCATCCAAACCGTTTATAAGGTCGCTTCTGTGGGTGGGATGATCTGAAGAAACAATAAAAATATATATGAATGTTTTAAAGGTGGTCACTCAATCCCCACTCTTTCCTCTCGTATGGGCCACATGAGTTTTAGATGCGTCTCATGTTTTGTCTCATGTCCGAGAGTGACTATGAAAACGTATGGACGGAGTGCATTTATCACAAACAACATAGTGGCCCCACCTGGCTTCCAAAGTAGGGGAACTTCCTGCCAAAGCCATTCGCAGGAAATCTGCGTCACACGTCAAAGAAACCGACTGCCCATAAGGTGGGATGGTGGGGCCCACCGAGATGTATGTGAGAAATCCACCCCGTTCATCTGTTTTGAGATATTATTTTAGTGCATGCGACCAAAAGTTATATGTATCAAAAACTTAAGTGGATCACACGAGAGGAAACAGTGGGGATTCAGTGTGAATCGTTGAAACATTCTTGTGGCCATAAATGTTTTGTGTTAGGCAATTTTTTTTATAAATATTTTCACTTCATCCCAGTGGTAATGACCTTATAAACGGTTTGGATGGCATATAAACATCAAGGTGGACCTAGGAAAGTTTCAACGGTAGGAATTTCTTTCCCCAATTTTCCCTCTCGTGTGACCCACTTGAGTTTTGGATCCAACTCGTTTTTGGTTATGTATAGTAAAATGATCTCTCAAAACGGATGAACGGGGTGGATTTCACACAAACATCTCGGTAGGCCCCACCCATCATCCTTGCACAGGAACTTCCTCCAAAAGGCTTTCGCAGGAAATCTAAGCCCCACCATTTTTGATCTGACAGGAGATCAGATTGGTGTTGCAGGAAAAAGGGGCCAATTTGTTTATCTGATCAACAGCTCTGATCTCGTACACGTGTGCCACACGTGTTGGGATGACTTTGGTAAAAGCAAGTAGCATATCTTAACTGATGAAAGGCGTAGGCATTTCGATAAATAGCTCCTCTCGGCACGAATTTCTCCTCCTTGTTCGAACTGTAGTTGCTCGAAAGCACGGCTTTTCGAATTAATGCTCGAGCCCTCGCCAGCCCCCTTTCCATCATCTCCAACCCATCACCTTCCAATCTCTCCTACTTACCAAAAAAAGAAAAAAATAAAATGGAAAAGAAGCCCAATGAAATGAACATTCACACCCACTTTTTTACTTTTGGCAATACAAAATCAAAAAACATGTATCACCCATCAAAAAAGAAAGGGTGCTAGACATTAACCAACATGGGTTTATTTATTTATATACTTACTGTTGTAGCTGTAGCACTGTCGTTGGTTGCAGAAGTAATAGTAGTGTTGGAGGAAGATATATGAAAGAAGCTCTCAGAGATTGCTTGGGCATGTGGGATTTGGAGACTTCCTTTTGTAATTCTTGTGTGATTTTGAGGGATGGTTTTGAAGAGATGGAGATGGTTTTGGTTGATAGGAGAAAAGACTAATACGATAGAGAGAAGAACGAGTATGGCTATCAGAGAAGATGAGCAGCTCCTAATGGGTGCCATCTCTCTTTGATTTTTTTCTACCATACAATGGAAATGGATAAAGAAAAAGGAAGAGTGTTTTATGGGACAGGAATCTACTTACACACCTGATTCATACAACGCATCAAATACCCAAGCTCTGTGGGGCCCACCATGTTGTATAGGTAAATCCACTCCATCCATCAGGTGTAACGTTTTTTTGAAATCTGTACACAAAAGATCAGCCAAATGAAAAGCTTTGATGGGCCCACCAATGGAAACAAAGTAAAATGGGAACGGATTGGCTACTCCCCCTGCCACCAGCCAATGGCTAGTGGTCGGTGCTCTGTGGGACCCACCATGATGTATGTGTTTCATCCATGCTGTCCATATATTTTTCTAGATCATTTTATGATATGAGACCAAAAACGAGGTATATTCCAATCTCAATTGGACCACGTTACAGGAAACAGTGCTGAATGAATGTCGACCATTAAGAACATTTTGGGGGCCATAAAAGTTTTGGATCAAGTTTATATTCGTTTTTTCCATTCATATGGGTCTGTATGACCTAATCAACCGATTGGATTTCATATAAACAGTACAGTGGGCCTTAGGAGGATTTTAATGGTGGATATTCAATCAATATTGTTTTCCTATGGTGTGGTCCACCTGAGATCTATATCCCTCTAATTCTTTGTTTAGTTGCTAAAATGATCTTTAAAAACGGATGAACGGAATGGATGAGAAACACACATCATGGTGGGGCCCACAGAGCACCGACCATCAGCCATCGCCACGGGCTGGTGGCAGGGGCAGTAGCCAATTCGTTTCCAAGTAAAATCCCTCCTGAAACCTTTTATAAGTTCATCGAATTGTGAGTCAGCGGGGCTGTAAATGGGTCAATGGACCCTTAAATGATACAGTTCTGGTTCCAAGAATAGATCTAGCTGCTAAATAGGTAATTAGGTATGGATCTAATTTCTTTTATATTAGACCCGACCCGACCGAACCCATTTTACAAATGGGCGGGTATATGCTCCAAGGGACCCGTCCAGATCCGGTTTAAAACCTGGTAGGATCCTTTTAAATAAAATAAAATAAAATAAAATGTTTTAAGCTTTTTGTTCTTTTAAAAATCAGTACCGTTAAAACAGAAGGGTCTACCATGAAAACCTTTGGAAAAAAACTTCAGGCCGTTCTGCCAATTAATTGCACCACAAAGTTCAAATCAATAGACAACAACCATTTGACTCAATACACAGGTTGGCCCACCTATTGAATTCCATCATCGTAGTTTTCATGAAAAGTGACCCTCTTTGTGGGGTCTACTGTTTTCATTGTAGTGACTTCCTATACATGCACCACAAGTTATCCTACCGTTCAATGTATGTGGGCAGTTCTCAAGAAGTTTTGAATGTTCACGTTCAATCACCACCGTTTATCATGGGATGGCCCACTTGAGATTTGGATTTCTTAATTTTTGGCATCCTGCCCTAGAATCATTGAAAGAGCTGATGGACGGCTTGGATATAAGCACATACATTGAGGTGGGCCCACGGTTAGGGAAACAATTAACACCCACTAATGTGATATCTTTTAACAGCTCATCTAAGCTGTTTTTTTACTATATTTACTATATTGCGTGCAGTACAGTACAACGCGGCGCTGGGAGCGGATCAGCTGTTAGCCTGTTACGCGAGTAGCAGCTTAGTGGATGTTACTCTTACCATGTGGGACCACATTGATAAATTATTTTCATATCCACTCCGTCCATTCGTTTTTTCAGATTATTTAAGTACTTTAATTAAAAAATTAGAAATATAAACTTCTCTGGTAGACAACACCACAGGAAAATTAGCGAATGACCTTTAAAAGATCTTCTGTATGCAGTAAAAGTTTTGGATCAAGCTATTATTTGTATTTTTCATTAATCCACTATTGTTTGAGCTTATCAACGGGTTGGATGGAAAATAAAAATTACGGATCATCTTACTTAGGACCTTGGGAATTTTTAATGGTTAATGTTAATTATAACTCTTTCTTGTGGTGTGGTCCACCTGAGAGTTAGATATGATTATTTTTTTCGAAATTGATCTAAAATAGTCTTTTTAAATGGATGGACGGAGTGGATATGAAACATATTATCAAGCTGTGACATACCGTAAGAGTAACACCACTGCACTGTTACCCCAGGTAACACATTATCCGCGCCCACCGCATCGGACCCAGTGACGCAGATTTAGTAAAAAGCCTTTGGCGGGAACTTCGTGCGCTGGTATGCTAGGTGGGCCACAATGATTTTTATGAAAAATACATCCCGTTCATCCGTTTTTCCCTATCATTTTAGGGCCCGTTTGGCCGGTTGGATTGGAAGGGATTAGATGGTAGTGGAAGGGATTGGATGGTAAACCCCGGGAATGGCTGGGCGTGCCAAACGGTGTAGGTGATCTGATCCAAATCCGGTGGATCTTCAGACAATCCACTGACAACACCATCATTACCTTTAAATCCCATCCAATCCATCCTAATCCATTCAAATTAGCCTGCGACGTGTTTGGTTTGTGGGATTGGAAGGAATCGGAAGCTTTAATCTCCGGATTGGCCGGGCGTGCCTAACGTACTGGATGTATCAATCCAGGGAGATAGCAATCCCATGGATCTCAAGACAATCCGCTGACAACACCATCATTAGCTAGAAATCCACGCCATCCACCCTAATACCATTCACTCCCTTCCAATCCACCCGGCCAAACGGGCCCTTAGGGTATCAGACTAAAATTCAGGTGGATCTAAAACTCAAGTGTGTCTCACTAGTAGAAACAGTGGAGATTCAGTGACCACCGTTTAAACATTTAAACATTCGTACGGCCACAAAATTTCCTATCATGATAAGAATTTTGTGTTTTGGCTTCATCCCAGTGGAAATGAACTTATAAACGGTTTGGATGGCATATAAACACCCATCTGGTTTCGAATCCACCTGTTTATTGGTCTTGGCTCTTATAATGATTTGAAAAAACGGATAGATGGGGTGGATTTTTAAGAAACATCATGTGGCCCACCTGGCATCCTGGTGAAGGAATCGGATTGTGTACTGAGTTACTCTGCACGCTCTTATCGTTGTTAGTAAAAAGCTCACTGTGAATGTACTTAGTTTACCCACGCAGTCTATCCATTTTTTCAGCTCATTTAAGGGGTTAGAGCCCAAAATTTAAGCATATCCAAATCTCAAGTAGATCATACCATAGGAACAGTGGGAATAATGATTTCCACCATTGAAACCTTTATATATGGGCCCCACAGTGATGTTTACTTATCATCCAAACTGTTCATAAGATCATACAGATATGGATGAATGAAGGGAAAACACAAATATAATCTTGATCCAAAACTTCTTTGGCCCCAGAGAAATTTTCAACGGTAGACATTCAATTTGCATTGTATCCTGTGGTGTGGTCCATTTAAGCTTTAAATACGTTTTATTTTTGAGCTCAAGCATTAAAATTATCTGGTAAAATGGATGGACGGAGGGGATAAAATACATGAATCATGTTTAACCTCATAGAATTTACTCAGTGCGCTACTGAGTTACTCACAAGAACTCCCGGACAAAGCTTTTCACAAAAAATCCGCGTCCAACAGCACCTGCATTAATGGATTGAGTGCAGTACAGCGCAGCATCTAGGTATGTACCACGTTGATATGGCAAAGTTCTGTGGGGCCATCATAATTTATGTGTTACATTTACACCGTTCATTCATTGTTTCTCAGGTCCTTCTAAGGCATGAAACAAAAAATGAGCCAGATTCAAATCTCATGTGGACCACATCACAGAAAATAGTGGGGGATTGAAGCCACCCTTAAAAACTTCTCGGGGTTACAAAAGTTTGCAGCTGATATTTGTGTTTTCACTTCATCCAGGTTTGTGACCTTATGAATAGGTTGGATGGAAAATAAACAACATGTTCGACCCTAGGAAGGTTTCAATGGTGATCAAGTGTAAGGCGGTGATAAAAATTGGATGGATGGGGAGGACATAAAACATATATCACAGTGAGGTGCAAAATCAATATACCAAATCTAAATAATTAATTCACCACTTGAAATCCCTAGAAATCTATATGGGATGCCTTTTGAATTTTTTGTGGTGGATTGGCTACTCTATGGGGGCCACCTTGATGTTTGGGAGAATCCACTATGCTCATCTATTTTTTTGGATCATTTTAAGATATGCGTAAAAAAATATGAGGTACATCTAAAACTTAATTGGGGCGCCCTCCAACATGAAAAAGTGAGTTAGCAAATGCCTACAAATCGTGATGTTTATACGGCATCCATGGCATTCATAAATCACAACGCCATTCTTATGGATAAATTGAAAAGTCAAAATATTGGCCTCGTTGAAAACTTGTGGCCCCATGGATGTTTTAATGGTGGATGTTTAATCATCACTATTTCTTATTGTAAGGACCATTTGAATTTTGGATTTGCCTCATTTTTTGGCCCATATCTTACAATGATATGAAAAAACGGATGGACATGATGAATTTATCTCAAACATCACGATGGCCCCAACTAACTTTTTACATAATTTTTCCTGTATTAAAAGTGTGAAACAAGGAAACTTAACACCGTGCATCTCTCTCTCTCTCTCTCTCTCTCTCTCTCTCTCTCTCACACACACACACACACACACACAAAGTCTATCTCACTGGTTCACACTCTTGGTAGTTCACTCAATTGCACTCTCATTATTTCACTCAATTGCTCTCTCATTCGTTCGCCTTGCTCGCTCACTAGTATGTTTTTTAATTGCTAGCATTATAAGTTACAATATATCAAGGGTCACTACCAAAAATACATGTATTACCGGCGCATTTTCGCCGGCAGTAAAGTCCATTTTTTTTTTTTTTTTTTTTTTTTCTGTAGTGGGTAGAGAAACATGAACATCTTGATTCCATGGATTCTACGCTTTTTCCTATTAGAACAATAGTTGGCTTGAAACATAGGAAATTAACATTGGTAATTTGGAATGACATCACACGATTATGTAATGAGAAAGCGGTCAAAGCTAAATACAACCATTGCAATCAAATTCTCTCAGCCAATAGTACTAGTGGAACGAGCTACCTTAAGAAGCAGCTTACGAAATGTACGAAAGATGTGTATCATAATAGAAAACATCTAATTATAGGATCGACTATAAGTAGTCAAGGGGTTCCTAAACTTAGTACACACAAGTGTAATCAAGAACATAGTCGTAAAACCCTTCTAAGAGTATTTATTGTGATTAAGTATTCATTTAAGGATGTTGAGAATTATTATTTTAGATCATTTTTTATTGAGTTGCAACCTAAGTTCAAGCCTATGTCAAGTACATTGGATTATGGTGTATTAAGAAGAAAAGATGAAAATGATAAAAAAAATTTTTATTGAGATGCGAGGATGTGTGAGCCTCACAACAGATATGTGAACTTCCAACCAAACCTTAGGTTATATAAGCTTTACCGCATTGTACATAAATATGGACTGGAAGTTACAAAGAAGGCTTATTAGTTTCAAGATGGTTCCACCTCTTAATTCGGGTGTTGCTCTTAGCGATGCTATTTTGTCATGTTTGAGTGAATGGAAGGAATTAGCAATAAGTTATTTTCAATAACTTTGGATAATCTTGGTGCTAATAATATTGTTTTAATCTCAATTTAATTGTGAAAGAAGGGTTGAAGGTAATAAGTGATCAATTATATAAAATTTGTGAAGCCATAAAGTATTTGAAATGGTTACAAGCTCGTTTGGAGAGCTTTAAGGAAATTATCATGCAACTGAAGATCTCGAGCATGAAACGGTTACGTTTTGACATACCAAATAGGTGAAATTCTATATATTTGATGTTGGAATCCACCTAATCTATAAGGACGTGTTCTTTCATTTAGAAGAGCGAGATTCAAATTTCTAGTACCAAATGAAAGTGAATGGGAAATGGCAAGAGTAGTTTGCAAATCTGTAAAAGTATATTATGATGTCACCAATGTTTTCTATAGTTCTAAGTACCCAACTACAAATGTATACTTTGAGAGCATTTTGTAACGTCCAGGATTTTTTTGAAGTGGCTTTGGAGCATAGTATTGCTTGATATGTGTAAAATCTCAAATTAACTAGAATTTTAACTTGTTTCGTAGATAACTTTTTATCCACGATGAATTTGATATGATTTCTTTTATGAAAAATTCTTATAATTGTTCCAAGAAGCACGTATAAGCATTAGATTTCATAAATTTAATAGTTTGAAATTTTGTACTATGTGGTTTGGCTAGGGATGCAGTTTGGCTAGTGACATTGCCACCAACCATGTAGCTAGTGATTGGTGCTATGTGGACCCCACCATGATGTATGTGTTTTATTCACGCCGTCCATCCATTCTAAAAGATAATTTTAGGGCTTGATTCCAAAAATGAGGTAGATCTAAATCTCAGGTGGACCACACCATGGGAAAACAGCAGTGATTGAATGTCTACCATTAAAAACCTCCTAGGGTCCACTATAATAAGCTAACCAGTTGATTAGGTCATACAGACTTAGATGAAGGGAAAAATAAATATCAGCTCGATCCAAAAATTTTGTGGCCCCTAAGAAGTTTTTAATGGTGGGTGTTCAATCAATACTGTGTGGTCCGCTTGAGATTTGGATCAACCTCATTTTTAGGCTCATACCATAAAATGATCTAGAAGACTAGGTGGATGGCATGGATGAAACTCATACATCATGGTGGGGTCCATAGAGCACCAACCACTTGCCATCGGCTACTGGCTATTTGTTTTCTCCTGAGAATCCAAGAAGCAGGGAACTATATTGGCCTCGCATGATATATTTGTGTTTTATTGAAGCCATCTATCTATTTTTATCAGATTATTATAGATTACTAGCCTGAAAATGAGGGAAATCCAAATCACGAGTGGACCACACCACAAAAAAAAATAGTGGTGATTGAATACAAGGCTCATTGTAATGTTTATTTGTTATCTAACCTGTTGATTAAGTCACGCACACCTGGATGAAAAGAAAACAATGTTGGGGGCCTTTGCACAAAACCTTATGATCTAGCCTCCCAAAACAAACCAGAATTATGGGATAATAAAGCAATGAAATAAATCAAAGCACAAACTACACAACACAAGAGATTTTTAAGTGGAAAACCCTCAAAGAGGTAAAAACCACGGGACCTCGTCCAGATCAACAATCCAATATGAAGTAGAACATTACAACCTTCTTCACTCATACAGGAGTGGATAAACAATAAAAGAATAAAAGAAAAACGGAGAGATCTCACTGATCATGAGGACGTAGAAGCGCTGAGATGTTGATTGCACAATAGATCACCTCCACGAGCATAATCTCTCTTCTACAAGCTTCCTCTCTCTTTCTCTCTCTCTCTCTCTCTCTCTCTCTCTCACACACACACCTTTGATAGCCCTAAACCCTTTAGCAAACCCTTTCAAAGCTTTAGAAAACTCTCTTGTATTACCTAGAATAGCCCTAGGTACCCATATTTATAGATTTGGAAACCCCTTTCCGGGCGCACCTATGTGAAAACTGCCTTAAATTTACGCAGTCCGCACAAAATCCGGAACGAATTTGCGTTAGATTGACTGGTCGAGCAGAGTCCTCGACCGGTCAAGGGGCCCCCTCGACTGGTCGAGCACCACGGAAAAAATCCAACTAAGCTCACTGGAGTTTGAATCGAGCCAGCCCTCAAGTGGTCGACCAGCACCCTCGACCGGTCGAGTGAGGCTCTCGACCGGTCGAGCCTGGGGAGAAAACTCCATCAAATCTCTCCCTTTTCGACTTAAGAGGGATTCACCTTCTTTAACCCAGCCAGGTTTTTACAAACCTCAAATTTGCCATTGAGAAAAGCCTTGGTCATCATGTCTGACCCATTATCGTCCGTATGGACCTTCTCAAGTTGTAACACCTTCTGTTCTAAGGTTTCCTTGATCCAGTGATACCGAATCTCTATGTGCTTCGACTTGGAATGCTGACTTAGATTCTTGCTCAAGTGTATAGCACTTTGACTATCATAATAGACCACGTGCTCCTCCTGCTTCGGGCTAAGTTCCTGTAGGAACATTTTTATCCAAAGCATCTCTTTACATGCCTCTGTGATTGCGATGTACTCGGCCTCTATCGTCAACAATGTTACGACCGTCTGTAGCTTACTATGCCAAGAAACTGCTTTCCCTGCAAACGTGAACATGAACCCCGATGTAGATTTCCTGGAGTCTATGTCACCTGGCATATCTGCATCTATGTAGCCCTCTGACACAGGTTTTTCATCACCATAACATAAGTTCAACCTAAATGAGCCTCTTAGATACCACAGTATCTATTTCACCGCTGCCCAATGCTCTTTGCCAGGATTGGTAAGATATCGGCTGACAACACAAACCGCATATGCTATGTCTGGGCGTGTACACACCATAACATACATTAAACTTCCTACAGCTGACGCGTAGGATATCTTCTGCATCTCTTCCACCTTTGCCTTCGTCTTGGGACACTATTTGTCGCTCAATCTGAAGTGACCATTCAGTGGAGTAATGACCGGCTTAATTGCATTCATATTGAACCGCTCTAGGACTTTCTCAATATACCGCTCTTGTGACGGCCAAAGCTTCCTGTTGCTTTTGTCATGGGTCATCTCCATTCCTAGGATTTGCTTAGCTGGGCCCAAGTCTTTCATCGCGAACGACTTGCCCAGCTCCTGTTTCAGCCTATCAATCTTCTTGATGTCTTTTTCCATGATGAGTATGTCATCAATGTATAAGAACAGAACTAAGAAATTACCATATGAGAACTTGCGCATGAATACACAGTGGTCTGACTCCGTTCTGTCATACCCATGCTTCAACATAAACGAATCGAACTTCTTGTACCATTGTCGTGGAGCTTGTTTCAGTCCATACAAGCTCTTCCTCAGCTTACACGTCATATGCTCTTTGCCCTTGACTTCGAACTCCTCTGGTTGTTGCATGTAGATCTCTTCTTCCAAGTCACCATGGAAGAAGATGGTTTTAACATCTAACTGCTCTATCTCTAGATCCATGTTATCCGCCAACCCAAGTAACACTTGTATGGATGTCATCTTCACCATTGATGAGAATATCTCCTCGAAGTCTATGCGTTTCCTCTGACCTTAGAGCGGATCTTTTTTATTTGTATCCACTCTGTCCATTCATTTTTTCAAATTATTTAAAGATGTTATATAAAAAATTAAAAAGATCCAAGCCTCTGGTGTACAACACCACTGGAAAAGTGGTGAATGACCATTAAAGGATCTTTTTTATGCTATAAAAGCTTTGGATCAATCTATTATTTGTGTATTTTCCTTCATCCAATATTTTTTGAGCTTATCAACGGATTGGATGGAAAATAAAAATTACGGATCATCTTACATAAGACCTTGGGAAATTTTTAATGGTTAATGTTAATTATAACTCTTTATTGTAGTGTGGTCCACCTGAAAGTTATATATGATTAATGTTCTGGAACTTGTACTAAAATAGTCTTTTAAAATGGATGGACAGAGTGGATATGAAATATATTATCAAGGTGAGACATACCGTAAGATTAACACCCACTGTGCTGTTACCCAGGTAAGGTAACACATAATCCGCGCCCACCGCATCGGACCCAGTGACGCAGATTTAGTAAAAAGCCTTTGGCGGGAACTTCGTGTGCTGGTATGCTAGGTGGGCCACAATGATGCTTATGAAAAATCCACCCCGTTCATCCGTTTTTCCTTATCATTTTAGGTAAAAATCAAGTGGATCCAAAACTCAAGTGTGTCTCACTAGTAGAAATAGTGGAGATTCAGTGACCACCGTTTAAACATTCGTATGGCCACAAAGTTTCCGTAGCATGATAAGAATTGTTTGTTTTCACTTCATTCCAGTGGAAATGAACTTATAAACGCTTTGGATGGCATATAAACACCCACCTGGTTTCGAATCCACCTGATTTTTGGTCTTGGCTGTCATGATGATCTGGAAAAACGGATGGATGGGGTAGATTTTTAACAAAATTATGATGGCCCACGTGGCATCCCGGCGAAAGAACTTCCTCACAAAGCCTTTCACATGGAATCCACATCCAACAGCACCTACGTTATTGGATTGGGACGCGAATTGCGTCCTACCCCTGCCAGGGAGATGTGAGTCCCATCGTGATGTAAGTGTTTTATACACGCCCGTATCATTCTTCTAAGTTATGAAACGAAACATTAAGCAGGAAAAGGATTAAATGGACCACAAAGTGGGGATTTAACTTCTAGCTACCATTAAAAACTTCTTGAGAGGTTGAGAAGTTTCAGATCAAGCTGACATTTGTTTTTTCACTTCATCCACGTCTAGGTGACTTTGTTATTAGGTTGTATGGTAAAAAAAAATCCCGCCGGCCCTTAGAAAGGTTCCAACTGTGGGTGTCATTATCAGTGCAGCTTCCTTTGGTGTGGGCCACAGGAGCTGTTCCGTCCCGACCGGGCGGGGTAGTAAATAGCGTCCTGTCCGGGCAGGGGTAGGACGCAATCCGCGTACAATAAATCGAGTATAACGGCCCGCCCGTTGGGAGATAGGGACGGGCGGGAGTAGCACGCGATCCGGGACGGGCGGGAGTAGATTCTGTGTGGGGTCTACTGCTATGTTTGTGAGAAATCTAACCCCTCTGTTTGTTTTTGAAGCTCATTTCATGATGTGAGACAAAAAATGAGGAGGATCCAAAACTCAAGTGAGCCACACGAGAGGAAATAGTGATGATTTAGTAGCCACTGTTGAAACATTTATATGGCCATAAAAGTTTTGTAACGATATAAGTTTTTAGTGTTTTCACTTTATTGGAGTGAAAATGACCTTATAAACGGTTTAGATGGCATATAAACAGCAAGGTGAGCCTAGGAAGGTTTCAACTGTGGGCATTCCTTCCCCTACTGTTTCATCTCCTATTGCCTACTTGAGTTTTGGATTCTCCTCATTTTTGGTAGCATGTTTTAAAATGAGGTCGAAAAATGGTTGGACGGATTTGTTTTCTCATAAACATCGAAGTAGCCCCACCCAGAATCCTTGCGCAGAAACTTACAGCGAAAGGCCTTCGCGGGAAATCCGCGTCCTGCAATCTGCGTCCGGTCCGGGCGGGGGTAGGACGCAATCCGCTTCCAAAATGGGTTGAATGGAACTGACCGTTGGGGGATAGGGACGGGCGGGGGTAGCACGCAATCCGCGTCCAAAATGGGTTGAATGGAACTAACCGTTGGGAGATAGGGACGGGCGGGGGTAGCACGCAATCCGCGTCCGTCCAGACAGGGGTAGGACGCAATCCGTGACGATAGGGTGAGTGCAGTACAGCGAAACATCTACGTAAGTACTGGAGGCGGATTGCGTATTGGGTAACTTGGTACTCTTAGGGCCCGTTTGGCCGGGTGGATTGGTAGGGAGTGAACGGTATTAGGGGGGGTGGCATGATTTTCTAGGTAATGATGGTGTTGTCAGCGGATTGTCTTGAGATCCATGGGATTGCTATATCCCTGGATTGATACATCCAGTCCGTTTGGCACGCCCGGCCAATCCGAAGATTAAAGCTTCGATCCTTCCAATCCCACAAACCAAACACGTAGCAGGCTAATTTGGAATGGATTGGGATGGATTGATGGGATTTAAAGGTAATGATGGTGTTGTCAGTGGATTGTCTGAAGATCCATCGGATTTGGATCAAATCACCTACACTGTTTGGCACGTCCGGCCATTCCCGGGATTTACCATCCAATCCCTTCCACTACCATCTAATCCCTTCCAATCCAAACAGCCAAACGGGCCTAAGGGGTCGTTTGGCACCTTGGATTGAAGGGAATTGGAGGGGATTAGAAGGGGTTTCAAATCCCCTTGGTTGTTTGGCAGCATAAAGTAACTAGGGATTGCCAATCCAGGGGGTTTGCAATCCCCTATTAGGGTGGAATGGCGAGAGCTGGATTACACCTAAAATGATGGTATGTCATTGTCTATCATTTTATCAAGATTGTCTAACAATGAGACCATCCAAACATTGTTCATGGATTATGATCCACCACCATCCAAACATTGTCCATATTAATCAACGATTAAAAATCATTGGTTAGTCACTTAGACATGATCTTGTGCTTGTTCATGGAATTTCATCATTTTTAGGCAAAACATATATTTTAGCGGGCTTATCACAACCATAGTGTCAAAAATTATATATCTCACTAATTGAGGATATTAAAGTTGATTTAGTAATTAAATTCAAACCTTGTAAATATGTCATTTATTGATATTTTGAAATAAAGTTATCCACACTCTAGGGTGCCAAAACACACCCAGAGGATTGCCAATCCAGGGGGTTTCCAATCCTGGGGGTTGCAAGTCCGGGGGTTCCAAATCCACGCTCCCAAACAGCCCTAAGGGTCAGTTTGGGCGGTGGGATTAGAAGGGATTAGGTGGGATTTCAATGGATTAGGGCGTGGAATTACATTAAATGATTGGGGGTCCCAAAGCTATTTACTCAATGTTTGGAAAGTTGCGTAATAATGGTGTTGTCCACACCGTCCACCCATTTATCAAGATTATTTTAGAGCATGGGCCAAAAATTAAGAAATCCATCTCAAGTGGACCCCACCATAGAAAGCAATTGGGATCATATCACCGACCGTGTTTAAGCAGGCCCATGCCATTCCAAATAAACGGTTTGCTCCTTCAAATGATGGTGGGTCCCGTTCAATACAATCTTTTATCCCCAGCCGTGGGTAATTCTAATCCACCTGTCCAAATCCCACTGCCCAAACTGACCCTAAGCGTATTGAGTAAAATCTGTGCGTCCACTATGATTTTTATATTTTATCCAATCTGTCCATACAGTTTACCAGATAATTTTAGGATCTTATCCTAAAAAAAAAAAAAAAAAAAAGCATTTAGAAAGCTAAAATGGACCACCCACAGGAAACAGTGTGAATAGAATGTCCACCGTTGAAAATTTTTTAGGGCCATAAAAGTTTTGGATCAATCTTATATTTGTTTTTTCCATTCATCCATGTTTGTGTAATCTTACGAGAAGCTTGGATGACAAATAAACAGCATTGTATAGCCCAGAAACGTTTCAATGGTGGAAAACATTATTTCCACGGTTTCCTGTGGTATGGGACACTTGATCTTTGGATAAGCTTCAATTTTGGGATCAACCACTAAAATGATCTGGAAAAACGGATGGACGGTGTGGATAAACCACATAAATTCACAGTGGGCCCAACATAGTTTACACATTACAATAAGAGCCTACTGAGTTACTCAGTATGCAATCCGATTTCCTAAGTACCACGTCATGGCAAAGTTCTGAGGGGCCATCATAATTTATGCGTTACATCTACACCATTCATCCCATGTTTCTGAGGTCATTTTATGGCATGAAACAAAAACTAAGCCAGACTCAAATCTCATGTGGACCACGCCACAAAAAATAGTGGGGATTGAAACCACCATTGAAAACTTCTTGTGCTACAAAAGTTTGCAGCTGATATTTGTGTTTTCACTTCATCAACGGTGGACCCTAGGAAGGTTTCAATGGTGATGATGCGTGCGTAAGGTGATAAAAATTGGATGGATGGGGTGTACATGAAACATTCGTCATGGTGAGGCGCAAAATCAATATACCAAATCTAAATAATTAATTCACCACTTGAAATCCCAATAAATCTACATGGGATGCCTTTGAATTTTTTGTAGTGGATTGGCTACTCTACGGGGGCCACCTTTGATGTTGGGGAGAATCCACTATGCTCATCTATTTTTTCGGATCATTTTAAGATATGGGTAAAAAACTATGAGGTAAATCTAAGGCCTGTTTGGGAGCATGGATTTGGAACCCCATGGATTCGGAGCCCAGGATTGGAAACCCCTTGGATTGACAATCCTTCCCGTGTGTTTGGCACCCTTGGAGTGTGAATCAACTTTAATTCAAAAATACCTATGGATGGTATATTTAAAGGAGTTTAAATTTAATTACTAAATCAACTTTAATATCCCTAATTAGTGAGATATATAATTTTTGACACTATGGTTGTGATAAGCCCGCTGAAATATATTCTTTGCATGAAATGATGAAATTCCAAGTCTCGGATGGACCACAAGCACAAGATCATGTCTGAGTGACTGACCAACAATTTTTAATATTAACATGAACAATGTTTGGACGGTGCTAATTTACATGGACAATGTTTGGATAGTGGTGCCTAATAGAATGATAGTGTATAATGACACATGTTACACTTGCAACTATTGAAATGATTTTAGGTGTAATATGAGCTCTCATGGTGGATTGCAAACCCCTCAAAGAGGGGATTAGAAACCCTCCATTACTTTACACTGCCAAACAACCAAGGGAATTTGAAATCCCCTCCAATCCACGATGCCAAACGACCCCTAATTAAAACTTAATTGGGGCGCCCTCCAACGTGAAAAAGTGAGTTAGCAAATGCCTACTGAATGTTTATGTGGCATCCATACCATTCATAACGCCATTCTTATGGATGAATTGAAAAGTCAATACATTGGCCTCATCCAAAACTTTTGTGGCCCCACAGATGTTTTAATGGTGGATGTTTAATCATCACTATTTCTTATTGTAATGACTATTTCTCAGGTGGTAGACTCTCAAGAGTTTCAACTCCCGGTCAAGGGTTCGAGTACCCATAAATGGTGAAATTCCACCAGCGTGAGTGTGTGGGGGTGTGTGTGCGTGTGTAAAATAAAAAATAAAAAATCATCACTATTTCTTATTGTAATCATTATTTGAATTTTGGATCTGCCTCGTTTTTTCGCCCATATATTACAATGATACGGATGGACATGATGGATTTCTCTCGAACATCACGGTAGGCTCCAACTAACTTTTTACATATTTTTCCTATATTAAAAGTGCGAAACAAGGAAACGAAACATCAACATCGTGCACCTCTCTCTCTCACACACACACACGCTTGCACACACACACACACACACACACACACACAAATTCTATCTCACTGGTTCACACTCTTGTTGGTTCACTCAATTGCACTCTCATTATTTTGCTCACTAGTATGTTCTTTAATTGGTAGTTTGGCATGACTTCACAAGATTATGTAATGAGAGAGTCGTTAAAGCTCAATACAACCATTGCAATCAAATTCTCTCAGCCTATAGTACAAATGGAATGAGCCACCTTAAGAAGCAGCTTACTACAAAATGTATGAAAGATGTGTATCATAATAGAAAATATCTAATTATAGGATCAGCTATAAGTAGTCAAGGGGTTCCTAAACTTAGTACACACAAGTTTAATCAAGAACATAGTTGTAAAACCCTTATAAAAGTATTTATTGTGATTGAGTATTCATTTAAGGATGTTGAGAATTATTATTTTAGATCATTTTTTACTGAGTTGCAACCTAAATTCAAGCCTATGTCAAGTACAATTATTAGTGATTGGATTATGGGGTATTAAGAAGAAAAGATGAAAACGATGAAATTTTTATTGAGATGTGAGGGCGTGTGAGGCTTACAACAGATATGCAAACTTCGACCAAACCTTAGGTTACATAAGCTTTGTTGATGACAAAATCTGGATCACCCTCCACTCCATGTGATGCATCTCCAATGGACCTTGGTCTTGCGCAAAGGGTAAGCAAAGGAGACCCTGGCTAAGCCGAGGGACCCTCTGATGCCTAAGTCAGGTCAAGGGAATCAGGGTCTAAGTCAAGAGGTAGAGGGAGAGTGCAAGATGTTGCGTACCTGTAGTCATGGGGTCTTGGCATATTTATACCTGACCGTCAGATGATCTGGGTTCGTTAATCTCAACACGATTCGCTCAATTAGGGGGATTTTCGGATCATGGGGATATTGCTTACAATCCAAGGATTATGTAGTATATTGTGTGCATCGTGCGTATCTGCGAGCGAAGTAACCGGCCACGTCCACTTATGGTAGTTTCTAAGCTTAGCTCATGGAGCGCCCGCCTTGGACTATGGACTTGGCTCGGTCCTTCAGGCAGATAAGGTCTCAATCAGAGTGGTTATAAACCTTTGTTGAACATTGTCCGCTCTCATAATCTGAGCCGAGCTGGTAGTTCTCCATCTAATTGGATTAGCATGACATTAGGCCTCAAAATTACAAGGGGCTCGGATCTTCCCATAACAAGCTTTACCACATTTTACATAGATATGGACTGTATTACAAAGAAGGCTTATTAGTTTCAAGATGGTTCCACCTCTTAATTTGGGTGTTGCTCTTAGCGATTCTATTTTGTCATGTTTGAGTGAATGGGAGGAATTAGCAATGAGTTATTTTCAATAACTTTGGATAATCTTAGTGCTAATAATATTGTTATTAGAAGATTACTTAAACAATTTAAGACGGCTCCTCCACTTAAGGGTGAGTTTTTTCACGTAAGATGTTGCGCTTATATTCTCAATTTGATTGTGAAAGAAGGGTTAAAGGTAATAAGTGGTCCATTATGTAAAATTTGTGAAGCCACAAAGTATTTGAAATGATTACAAGCTCGTTTTGAGAGCTTTAAAGAAATTATCAAGCAACTGAAGATCTTAAGCATGAAACAGTTACATTTCGATGTGCCAAATAGGTAAAATTCTAAATATTTGATGTTGGAATCTGCCTTAATATATAAGGATGTATTCTTTCACTTAAAAGAGTGGGATTCAAATTTTCAAGTAGTACCAAATGAAAGTGAATGGGAAATAGCAAGAGTAGTTTGCGAATATTTAAAAGTGTATTATGATGTCACCAATGCTTTCTATAGTTCTAAGTACCCAACTGCAAATGTATACTTTGAGAGCATTAACGTCCCAGATATTTTAAAGTAGATTTGGAGCGTAGTATTGCTTGTTATGTGTAAAATCTCAAATTAATTAGAATTTTAACTTGTTTCGTGAATAACTTTTTATCCACGATAAATTAGATATAATTTTTTTTAATGAAAATTTCTTATAATTGTGCCTAGAAGCCCAGAAGCATTAGATTTCATAAAATTAGTAGTATTAAAATTTGTAGTATGTGGTTTGGCTAGGGATGTAGTTTGGCTAGTGACGCCGCCACCAGCCATGTAGATAGTGTAACACCCCGGATTTTTCCTAACTTGGCAATGGACGTTTTTGGATGTAGAACTGCCCTAGGACCTTATTCTGCCGTGATTAGGGCATAATTTAATTAAGTATTAATAGCTTGAATCACCTTCTATACAAACTACAAAGGCCTGAATACCACCTCAGGCAGAAGTCATACAGGACTAAATCCTTTAAAAATTAGGCGAGTATTAGCTAGTTCTAAACTAGTTTACTTGTGAAATTCGCTTGAACCACTTTAAATACGAACTGCAAGACCCAAAACTTGCAGAATCATTGACGCTACATTACCCTATAATCTAGGATCAATCTCATTACCCAGTTGTTCCCAGGAGCATCACGAAACTCCGTATCGGACCTGGACCGCACGTCAAAAGTCCGATTATCGCGAAACTAAATGATTATGACCGCCTTACTGGGTTTAATAACTATCTCGGAAATCAAATTCAGATAATACTAAAAAATGTACAACTTGAGCCCGGAGCGAAGTGTGTGAGAAACGTGAATAGTTTTGGAAATATAATCCAAACTTAAGTAACTGAGACGTGTCGCTTGTGGGACAAATATACCGTCAGAATCTATCCCAATTACACCCTCGGATCAGGAAAATTTTTCCACACATGTCAGTACACTTGTGGCCCTGATCGAGTACCGGTGACCGTTGAAGTGAAACTGGTCCGCCACGGTCGATCTATAAATCCGATCGGACCGAAAACTTAGCTCGACCTAGATCTAATACCAGGGAGCTTAAGTCCGATCGCACGTAGAAAGGAGGCCTTCAGAAGTGCTCCGTTGAGCTGAAACAGATGAGTTTTGGCTATAACCTAAGTATACCTTGGCCCTGGGGCCATTTCCATTAGTTTTGGGCCTATATAAGGGCCTTAAGCCCTCACTCTCTCATCCCATACGAATTTGGAAAACCCTAGGAGAGAGAAGAGAGGAAAGAAATAGAGAGAGAGAGAGAGAGAGTTGGAGTTCATCCCTAGGATTCAATCCTATCACTCTACGGGCTGAACCAGCTTTTCTGTATCGCTATTTCAGCGATTCCGATCCCGTTCTTAGGTAAGAAATCCAACCCCTAATCTATTTTAGGGTTTCAGATAGTGTAAGTTATGAATTAGTTAACCTATTCATGCTATAGGTCGCCAATCCGCCGTTGACAAAGACTAAGTGTTTACAACGATTCTGTTACGCGTTTACCGGCATAAGGTGCGGATTATAAACGTATAGGTTATGGTTTTCAAGGCTTTCAATGTCGGTTAATGATTTATAACTGACGTGGGTGCTATTTTACATGCAACATGTGTCGTCTATTTCGCCTTACAATTATATATGAACTATATGTGGAATATAGTGTATTCTAGGTATATGTTGAGATGTTTGAATACGTATGGAATTTGAATTTGTGCCTAACATGATTATTTCTCATGGCTATATGTTTGTTATATATGCAACAACTCCTTAGCGAAAGGATTTGCCCTAAATCACGTCACGGCCAATATACGTTATATATGTTAAAGTGTGTAGCCCAAGTATTTGTGGAAATGATTAAATGAATATGGAACCCGGATTCATGCATGCCATGATTATCCGCCGTGGGTATATGCGTGTGGTATACGGGACAACTCCCTAGTAAAAGGATTTGGCCTAAGACATGTGTAATCAACATACATCATGTATGACAATGTATGTAGCCTAAGTGTTTGTAGAAATGTCTGAGAGCTAGTTGTTACTAAGAAGTACTTTGTATGAGGGTTGAGATATGAATCTCGGTTACCTTAATTATGTGTATGATTTCCTCCATGTACGTTATATTATGATGTCTGTTTTATTTATGGACTGAATGTGTGTGAAATCATGTTTGTGTTGCACTTTATAATATGCTCATATGATTGTAAGAATTGAATTACTTGTTCATTACTGCTTTAACTGTCTCATATGATTACCTGTTGAAATTGAATGAGGTTGGGACTATGATATAGTCCAGGCAATCGGTAATAGGCCCTGATTTGGTGGCTGAGGTTGTTTTCGCCACCTTGGACGTGTTCGGTAAACCCGAGTTGTACATCGGTCGTCGACAGTGGTTAGGCCATACGAAGTGTTCACCCGCTTCATGTCGATTGATTCGATGTGCGCTCGTACTAGTCGAGCTCGTTAAGTAACCCGATTTGCCTATTGTATGTTCACCATGTATGGATGCTAATGTTTGAACCTAAGGTACCAAACTCACTAGTAAAACCCCGTTAAACCATGGTAACTCGATCCGTTAAGTCTCACGAGCCGGACATGGTGGTATGGGACACCGTGGTCGAGCTGTCGGCCTACGCTGGGGCGACGAGCCTCCCCGTAGTGACTAGTAAGCAACATAGCCTCGCGAACCGAATACGGTGGTATGGGACACTGTATTCGAGCTATCAGCCTACACTAATAAGGTGACGAGTCCTTTGTAGTGACCTCGAGCATACTCTGAACTTGCGTTGAGGCGACGAGCCTTTCTATAGTAATCATAGTATAAACTAGGCCTACACTGATCAGGTGACGAGCCCTTTGCAGCGACCTAGAACCGCAACATCATATGAGAGTTAGTAGGACTGACGACCCTATGATGGATCATTGTTTGGGAAATGACATAGGGGAGGTACCTTAGTTTTTCAATCCTGCTTTATGAAAATGACTAATAAGAACTTGGTAATCATGTGCATGCACCGCATTACGTGTATGGTTGGCGTAGCAGGTCAAGCACTGAGGAAGGGTTGCATGTGCGATCGTGAGATGAAGTCGCTGAGGGAGCGTAGGCGAGGGCATGTATCATATCATTTATATCATTCTTGCATTAACAAGAGTACTTAGGACCTGATTGTTGTATTGCGTTATCATTACTACTTGATTGAATTGATAACATGTTAACCTCTGCTTTATTGTTCCACTGAGTTGATCACTCACTCCCACGTTACGGGACGGTGTTTTAAACATCAACCAGACTTTGTCTTGATTTCAGATGGCGATGCTTACGAAGCGAAGCCAGACTTTTATGATGATGAGGTGGGTTTCTCTTTTATGCAGTTATCAGGAAGGTATATGTAGACCATCTTCTGATCGACGGGATTACAGGATTGCTGATTAGTCGCCATTATACTTTAGTTTGCACTTTTGGAACACTCATGTATATTCGTTTTATTCATTTTTGGTGTATACATGTCTATATTTAACCTGGTAACATGTTCACACTCTGGAGACTTACAATAGTTTATAAATTTTATATATCTATCACAGTCTTCCGCTTGCGTAATTTAACTGTCTCTGGAGTATGATATGCTGTTTTGGTCTAATTCTATCCATGTTTCAATGCACTCATCATAATCATCATTATCTATGTTGCATAAGTGATGCGTTGAAACTCGAGAGCTAAGCTTTGCTCGACCCCCGATTTTCAGGGCGTTACAGATAATGATCAATGCTATGTGGACCCCGCCGTGATGTATGTGTTTTATTCATGCCGTCCATCCATTTTAAAAGATAATTTTAGGGCTTGATTCCAAAAATGAGGTAGATCTAAATCTCATGTGGACCACACCATGGGAAAATAGTAGTGATTGAATGTGTACCAATAAAAACCTCCTAGGGCCCACTATAATAAGCTAACTTGTTGATTAGGTCATATAGACTTGGATGAAGGGAAAAATATATATCAGCTTGATCCAAAACTTTCTTGGCCCCTAAGAAGTTTTTAATGGTGGGTGTTCAATTAACACTGTGTGGTCAACTTGAGATTTGGATCAGCCTCATTTTTAAGCTCATACCATAAAATGATCTGGAAGAATGGGTGGATGGCATGGATGAAACTCATACATCATGGTGGGGCCCACAGAGCACCAACCGCTAGCCATTGGCTAGTGGCAATTTGTTTCCTCATGAGAATCTAAGAAGCAGATTGCATACTAACAACTTGTGTTGCAAGGTGGCTAAAGAGAGTACTATATTGGCCCCCCCATGATATATTTTTGTTTTATTGAAACCATCCATCTATTTTTTTTTTTTTTCATATTATTATAAATTACTAGCCTGAAAATGAGGGAAATCCAAATCTCGAGTGGACCACACCACAAAAAAAAAAAAAAGTAGTGGTGGTTGAATACCCACCATTGAAAACTTCCTAAGGCTCATTGTAATGTTTATTTGTTATCCAACCTGTTAATTAAGTCATGCACACCTGCATGAAGAGAACGAAAATATCAACTTAATCCAGAACTTTTGTGGATCCTAAGAAGTTATTGGTAAGTGTTCAATCACCACTCTTTCTTGTGGTGTGGTCCATATGAGATTTGGATCTTACTCATTTTTGGGGTTCATGCCATAAAATAGCTTGGAAAATGGATGGAAGGCATGAATAGGATACATACATCATGATGGGGCCCATAAAGCACCGTGAGTAGTTACCTCACTATGAAGGCTGTCAATATGCAATCCTCATCTTACATCAAGGTTCACACATAAGGTTGCGTGTGTGTAGGAAATGGCACTATGAGGTCGAGTTGTGTGGGCCTCACCGTGATGTGCGTCGAAAATCACACCATGCATTTGATGGGTCCCCTTTAGGTTTCGGGATATACTAAAAATCAACATTATACAGAATTCAGTTGGGCCATACCATCTAAAATCATGTGAAAACATGCTTAAAACATATGAAAGAACTTGTAGTGGCTCACCTGAGTTTTGGATGCGGCTAAAACTTGGTATGACCCCTCATCCAAGTGGGACACACAATAGATGGGTTGGATTTGTGAATCAAATCTCAGTGGGCCCAATAAATGATTATGAATGTTTTAATCGGAGGGTAATCCCTCTCAACTGTTGTATGTGGTGTGGCCTACTCAATTCATGGTTTGACTTGATTTTTAAACCCGTGGCCCACCATGGAATGGCACGTCTGACTGATGGGATAAATGTTCAACACACATCACGGTGGGCCCACAAAGCTTGACCTCATGGAAAGTTCCCATGAGTCGACCTCATAGAACCATTTCCCTATATATAGAGGTGGGTAAAATGGACCCGATTCAGCGGATCCAACCCGATCTGACCCAATTCACCCCAATTCAAACAGAATCGATGGCTTGGATCGGTCAGGTTCGGGTAGGATCGGTCAGATCCGAATCACAATCGGATCGAATTCGGGTAAGTAGCAAATCTGATTGAACCGAACCGAAATCCGAACCGTTTGGATCCGATCCGGGCCGGACCGGGTTTAGTAACTAGTCAATTATAAGTTTACCCCTTCCCTATATATATATATATATATATATATATATATATATATATATATATATATATATATATATTAAACCTTGTTTTTTAACCCTACCTGCACGTCGAACCCTAAATCATCATACGCTCCAAGTTTAGGCTAAGTTTGTTTTTCCATTTAATGCCCCAACCCTAACTTCAACGGAACAGAACAGAGATGGAGAATGTTGCAGCGGGGACTTATAGAAGCAATCACAGAACTACTTATGACTGATGGAAAGGTAGTTGTCTTTAGTTTCTGTTTCTTTCAATAGTATTTTTCAACTTCTCAGGCCTTTTCCTTCATGAACTCTCTAACTCAAGCCTGCATTTTTTTTTTTTATAACATATATCTCATAGTAGTATGGTGGAGCCCACCATGATATTTGTGACAAATCCACTCCTTTCATATGTTTTTCAAAAAATTAAAAATTAAACTAGACCGATCCGAACCATGCCAAATCCGATCCAACTCGGTTTTCTTGACCAAGTCGGACTCGGATCGGATCATACAATGCAAATTTCGGATCAGTCTGAGTCAGGTGACCCGGACTCGGTCCCGGATCGGATCGAGTTCGAGTCAAGTTATTTAGATTTCGGGTCGGATTGGGTTGGGCCCAATCCGATCCGACTCAGACCGATACCCAGCTCTACCTATATATATACTCTCTCTCTCTCTCAAGGGTGGAAACTCACATATTGGTTGACCTCTTGATCTCAAGAAATGATAGAAATAAACTAAGAATGCTTAGTTATGGACTCCATCCTCAAGATCCACATGAAAATCATCATGGGACACCAATATGACATGTTGCTAGGATTCAGACCATCCATAAAATGATCCTCCTTGTGCCTGTGCATCAACGTGCCCACTGAAGTCATAGCCCTCCGTTTCTATGTACATCTGTGACCCCGTCTTATAAATGGAACGACTACATTCTAAGGTTCCTGACAACACCGGAGTACTGTATATACTACATCCACTCTGGCCATCAGATGCATAAAAAAAATGTTAGGAAATTGGCCTATGAACGAGGCTGATCAGGAATTTAGGTGGGCCACACCAGGGAAAATTGTTGGAAAGCAAAACACTCACACTAGTTTTTTTATGGACCCACTGTGTTTTGTATGTGGGATCTGGACCATTTAGCCCGTACATATGTCCTGGAAGCAGCATTTGAAAAGAAAAGAAAAGAAAAGAAAAAAAACCATTCGTGTAGTAGTTGGGCCCTATAAAATCAAGGGTGGAAGTTCTCCTCTCTTTTGTTCCACATCGTGTGGCTAACATGAATCACCTATTGGCCTGTTTTTGACCCCTACGCCTAACATGGTGTAATGCATCTGATGGTTAGATTGGATTAATTTAGCAGCACATCACAGTGGGGCCGTCTCAATCTGCTCGTGTATTAAAATTAACCGGACCTAATCAGCTCAATGGATACTAAATCATTTTGGGTATGAGAAATTGGACCCATGACTGTTAAATCAAATCAGGTCCATTAGATACCTGCCTTACATGTATCAGCCCCAACCTGTCCTGCCTGGCCCACCTCACACGTGCCACCATGGCAAGTGTGGCGAGTTATGTGTAATTTGTAGTTATCGAGGAATGGGCTAAATGAGGGCATCTTTTTAATGTGTGATTCATAGTTATCGAGGAATGGGCTAAATGAGGCCAATGAATGAATGGTGGGATTTTTCTCGAGGCACGTGAGAGTGAAATTGCGTGCTTGAGAATCCATACAAAACAGACCGTTTTTAGGGATTTGAGATTACGAGAAAGATAAAGTCAAAATGCGTTATTAAAGAGCTATTATGTAAGTATGGGTTGGGAAGTAAAATAGCATGTGCTATGTTGGAATTTGAAGGAATTCGAGGCATGGAATTTGGGATTCGAAAAATCAAGTACCACTGCATGGAGGAGCACGGGAGCGGATTTGGTGAGACCCCGGATCCACCGAGGTGGGTGGGACCCCTGACTGTGGGGCTCACAATGATGTATGTGCCTTAAATCTACACTGTCCAACCATTTTGAAAGCTCATTTTACGGAATGATCTCAGGAATGAAGTTGATTCAACCCTTAGATAGACCACACCACAGGAAACAGATTGAATCCCCACGGTTAAAAACTTCATGGATTCCACTGGAATGTTTATTTGCCATCCAACCCGTTAATAAGGTCACAAATGCCCACATGAAGACACCGTGCACACAAATATCATCTTGATCCAAAGCTTTTGCACCCACGAGAAGTTTTTAATTGTCATTAACCACTTTTTCCTATGTAACAAGTTTCACTTCAGATTTCGAACTGATTCAGTTTTTAGATTATGCTCTTATTCTATCATATTTTTGGCCATTGTAGGAAAGCGAATAGAATGGCAACATGTGTCATTACATTAGGAATAGGAGGCCGATGAAAAGATCTTTAAATGCTTTTTGTTGGATCATAGTTGACGTAAATCCAGTTTTACACATAGTGGATGGTTGACGGAGCATTGTGGTTAAGTTATGAGTGAAGAGAGAGACACAGTTGAGTTGCTCAAGATACAAAAGGTGACTAAGAGGAACAAAGTGTTTGGCCAACAGAAGTGAAATCGTCACGAAGAGAAACGTATCAAAAGAAGGATCTAGATACAAGAAAGATCTAGAATGGCTTTTTGACTACCACAACCATTACGGTAATGAAAGAAGAATCTGGAAGCGCAAGCTGCAACAAAGATCTATAAATAGCAGGAGAATATGACAAAGAAAACTAACCCAATCAACAACCAATTCAAAATCAAAACAATCTATCAATTTATCTTTTATCTTAACTTATCATAGAATAGCGATAATTCTTAACTATAATCTTTAGTTGTAATTCGAATCTATTTTTAAAGGCTGGATTTGTTTTTTTATCTAATATCAAAAGTTTTTATTTTATTTTATTTTATTTTATTTTATTTTATTTTATTTTTTAAGAGAAACATTGTTGCGGTTACTCCTAGTGATCGATTGTAAGTTTTTACTTTTGTTTGATTGCATTGGTATTCTGAACCCACCATTTGATTTTCGCCTGATCATTATAAAATTCTGCAAGTGGCTGAGTAAGTAATAGATCTTCTCAAAATCTGGCCATATACATTCATATTGAACATATATGCTTATTTTGGCTCTTGAGGTCAAAGTTGATCGGTTTGGATCAAGCTATTATATCGATTTTGGTATGCCCATGCAACAGAAAATAAACGGAGTGTCCAATATTTTTTCACGTCCAGTGGGACTACAAACTATGTGGTTGCCATAAATATTTATTGTGCACCAGCCGTATAACAATTTTAACAAGCGCCAACATATTTGGCACGCTCGGTGGGACAAGTATACTTACCGAGTTAATTTTTTGTAATCACGAGCCAAAGAGGTGGTCGTAATACTTCAATAGCTGCTGTTGTGGCTAACGAATCTCCTACTCACGAGGAGTTACAAGTTCAATAAGTGTCTGAGTAAGGAAATCCATCACTTAGTCCGGTGCCTATTCCTCCAAATCCAAATAGACCATCGACATCTCGAATTGAACCTCTTGAGATTATGTCAGCTCGGATGGTTGATATGCAAAGGGGGATTTAACACATCCCAAAATTGTCGCGAGTTCAAGCTGAACACTTGTGAGTTCCGATCGAGGCCTTTAATAAGTGGATGGTCGGCCACACTGAGAGCATGAATTGGTTGATGACTTTATTTACTGAAAAGTACCTATTGCACTTGAGTAACAAGCCGATGCAAGTTATAATGGGAATCGGGTATCTATATCACTAGTCCATCTAATGACACAGGCACTCCCTTTGTAGTGAAATACACCACCTATTCCTATCCTAGGTCCAATCCAAGATATGCGAAATTCACCGATGTTGGTAGATTTTAGATGTCTTGAATGTATTCTTGTCCAAGACATATGAAATTTACCACCACCGGTAGATTTCAGACGTCCGGTATGTGAGAATAGGAATGTAATTCATGGAGCCAGGAATTAAGGGATGCCTGGTAGGCAACTTTTACCTAGAAATCAACTATATAATGAAGAACAATATAAAGATGACCTTAAAGTACCTCCAGTTGCTGCACATTAATATTAGGAGCGTAACCAAATTATTCAACTGGTTCAGGAAGTATGAGGACGAGTTCTCGGCCAAACTACTATCCTACTTTATCGTACTATATTTTGACCAGATCAACTGGCAATATCCATTGCTAAGGAACTATCGACTCGACTTTATACTATTTACAGTAATATGGGTCAATCAACTGTAGAACACAGGTCGGTTTACCATACAGTGTAAAGAATTGGCCGATAATGAGTATTATAAATTACAATTATTTGTTCATTCACTTACTAGAGTAGCTGTTACTTGGCATTCCAATTTATTACCAAATTTCATACATAATTGGCAAGAACTTGAAGAAAAGTTTCATGCTTAGTTCATTTATAAGGACAGAGAAATTTTCATGACCGATCTTACTCATTTTCGGCAATTGACAGGAGTATTAGTTGAAAATTGTATTACTCGGTTTAAGAGAGCAAAAAACCAATGCAAGGTAGTCACGACCAAAGTAGAATTTGTCCAGTTAGTTCAAGATGGGCTAGAATTAATCTTTAAAAGAAGTTTATCAGAACAAAATTCACAGATCTTTATGATTTAACTAAGAAGGTGTCTTAATATGATGCATTGTTTTAAGAGTCAATGAGGCAAAAGAATTCATCAGTAGGAATATATTATTATGATCCTAATTATGATGTTGCAGTGGTTGAAGTAGTGGATAAGTAGCCATTCACATGTTCAGCCTTGGTTAAAGTAGAGACAATGACATCCTCTAATTAGAAAGTTCAAAGAACTTGCACGTTTGACATTTCTCACGCTGACGAAATCTTTGACATTATTTTAGGTAGAAAATGTATCAAATTTTCAGTTAAGCATAAGATTCCGATAGTTGAACAAATGAAGAAAATTAATTATAGCAGATGACATGAAATTCGATTGCATTCTACTATCAGGTTTTTAGAAATGTGATTAATGATAACTTCAATAAAGGGTTGCTAATGTTTCCTGAAAAAAGAAAAAGAAGCAATGTTGATTGATATTGATCTATTTCCATTCAATATGAAGATTAATATGGCCACCATCAATTCTCAAAGGCTGATTTGACCGCGGTAAAAGATTGATCTTGGAGTTTAGATGGGTCGACCTAAGGAGAAAAATAGCAGAGGAGTATAAGGCCTAAGTTTGCGATTAATTAGACCGAAGCATATTCAGAGGTAATAATTTCAAATTATCAGCACCTTTATGAGAAACGTGCGAGGTTGACTTAATCAAACAGGAAATCTTATCCACCGAAATATTAAGCAAGGCAATCAGTCAATCAGAACGATGATAAAGAAAATAATTTTTACACATAGAAGTGTAAACATATCAGCGATCTCCCTGAGCTTGCTCAAGGGCCAAGGGTGTAACATCCCGAATTTTCACGGTCAGAGTTTGTACTTGTGCCTGAGAAAATCGGGTGTTATAATAATGTATAAACTGAATACTTTAAAAATAGCGCCTTATTATTATTATTATTATTATTATTATTATTTATTTAAATTTATATCACATCCAGATACATTTATGAAAGTAACATTCACGAGAATAAAATAGACTGTATTGATCACTTCATCAGAGTAAAAGAATTCGGTAAATAATCAAATGTCTTCTTAAGGGAAGCTTAATTATTACAATATTAGAGTTCGTGGTGGAAGTATAAACTAAATCATAAAGCTATCTTCTTATTATTTCAATATAATTGTTCATAGGGAGATTGTCCTTTAAGTCTTTAATCTGTATGTCACCTGCATCATCCGTATGGTTGGAGAGGGTCAACGCCTTACTCATAGTGATGATTATCCTTTAAGATTAACAATGATTTAAGAGATTCATAAAAACAATATAAAGGTTCTGATACGTCTCGTATTACACTCTACAAGGAGTATCAGCATGCGCAAACAACCTACATGAGATGCATGCCTAGCGAAGTGTGTGCGACTCATCATACATAGTACGATCATCACAGTGTGGATATTCATCGGCATGACCAATGCTATCGTGGATTTACGTGAACACCTCAAGGTGCACAACACATGAGTCAGATGAATTACATGACACGATTTGTTCATGGAATGACTATTTGCAACATCCAATCCCAAAAGTGATGTGACAGTGTGTTTGCAAATTGCACACATCGATTTGTGTATCACTACCCAAAAACCCATGGAATTACATGACACCAAGAGGGTCTTCACTAAGAGTGCATTACGTCCATGATAAAATAATTGAATCACTAGTTGTGATACCTCTTAATACATCACTTGCACTCATAGGGAATATAAACTGAATCACGGGGGTTCTGGAATATCAAGACACATGCCCAAGCCTTAAAGATAAATAGCACAAGACTTAAAAAGATGGGAGTAGCAATGATCACTAACTCAATATAGAGGATAGTGACAATGACCAACTCAACAAAGAGGAGAGTAGTAATGGCTAACTCAACAAATAGGAGAGTGGCAATGGCCAACTTAATAATAAGAATAGCGACAATGGCTAACTCAATAAATAGAGGAGTGGCAATGGCCATCTCAATGATGAGAAGAGTAGCAAGGGCTAACTCAATAAATTGATAAAGGTAAGGGGCAATGCTTGTATCCATTGCCTCACGTAAATTCTTAAAGATCATGCATAATATCATAGTTCTCAAAGGGTAGATAAATGATGATAATAAATCAATCAATTGTAAGGATAACTTTCAGTAATATGTAAACATGAAAAGGCGGGATAATTCACTTCAATTAAATCAAAGTAAGCTTAAAGGATTAAAAACCCTTACCTTAAGGTCGACTCACCCTTCCGTATGACTAGGATTTAATTATGTTTCTAAAGTTGAATTATGATTAAAATCGTTGGACTAGAATTCCTACCTGATTTAACCTGGCCCTGACTCAGTCCAGGACTTAGCGAGTCGACTCAGCACTGACTCTCCTTCTCTCTTTCTTTCATTCTCTCTCTTTCTCTTTCTCTTTCCTTTTCCTTTCTTTTCTTTCTTTCTTTCTTTCTTTCTAGCTCCGTTTTCTCCTAAGCTGGATGTAAGTGAGTTTTTATAGGCGTGAGGGATCATTATGCAGTCTTTTGCGCAGTTGGATGAGAAAGGGATAGGCAGTCTCTTGAGTAACGAAAGGAAAATGGAGCAGCTAGTAGTCTTCATGCTATCTTCATGGAAGGGATCAAAATGTTTCTTGGAGTGGTTTAGATAGTTCGGATCTTGATCTTGGGTAGACCCTTGAGACACCCATCTACATAGTTTTTAGTTTCATTCCCGTGAAAGATGGTGGATTGCCGCATCGGTCACTCTCCCACTCATCTTCAACAAACATGGAAGGCTTCAGATCTATTTTGGAGGGATTTCATATGGCTGGGATCTTAGGAGAGGTTTTCATGTGGACCTCCAGCGTAGAAGGAGAGAAAGACGGAAGTTTTTGGTCTTTCTAGAAAGTTCAATTGCGCACGCCCGATATTGCTGGAGATCATGCATGCACACATGGGTACTAACGTGTGGGGTCTTCATGGCTCTTGTTAGACCGCTAGTACGAACCGATTGGACGGTTCGAATCCTTCCATGGGCCCCTGATGATGGCCCATTAGCATCACCAAATAGACGTTGTCCGTTCGTTGGGTGCATCATCTAGCCCATACGTGACTATTTGTGTGCACACATGTGCATGCATGGGTGCACGTGGATGATCTGGTCTTGGTCAGACCAAGCCTTCTAATGTGATGGATAGTTCGAATCAACTACCTGGGCCATGATGGTAGGCCACTAGCGATGTCAGCGGATAGATGTCCATTAGTTGTGGAAGAAAGAAGGAATTTCCTTCTTTCTTTGGGAGTCATTGGGTTAACCCATGTTTAACCCAATCTCTCGGTATACTGCCACTCTTGATGGGTTGTGAGGCCCACGGTGATGTTTAGGAGGAATCTACCTAGTTCATATGAAGGGAAACATTCAACCACGACTACTTACAAGGTTTCTTTACTCGATGGACACCAAAATTGACGATTACAGCCTGATATGTCTATGTGCCACTTTTACAATGATCTAAAGGCTAAAATTCGACGTGCATGGCTAATTTATTATACATAGGCGTGGTGTAAAATTTCACATTAAACAAATTGTAGAAACCACCTGAACTAGAATTCAGGGCTCTAGGTTAATAACATTTTCATAATTATTGATAATCTAAGAGTTTTGGGAAATCTAGGCACATTTCTGATGTAGAGCGGGTGGCGGATAGTTACATGGCCAAGATGGATCAGAAAAGTCCTGGTCGACGATATAAGTAATCCAGACCATCGGACCTTAAATCGAGCATATCTCACAATCCGGAACGAGTTATCTGGCGTAAAATATGATTTTGGGGTAGAACGAGCTACTTTAGCCAACCAACCCTGCTATGCCGGGTTGTGCAACTCGGATTTGTGAAATACCCCTGGATCGACGTTCGTTTCCCTGTTTTAATTTCATTTTTAGTATAAATAGTAAGTTTTAGATTGATTATAACTCTTCATCCGTTGGGCTTTAGGAGTTACGTCCAACGTGAAAAGAGATTAAAAAAATTAGGAGAACGGTTTGGTGAAGCCAAATAGGACACTTACTATTTTTAGCCGAAAACCTTGCACACTAGTAGACATCACGACCGTCTATAAATAGTAAGTTTACTAGTTATAGTAAGTCGCGAATTCTAGTAGTTTGAGTTGTAGTTTAATTCTGATTTCTTTCCCATTGCTTGGTACCCCCTCTTTAAAGGGTTGTGAACTCATTTTTATTCATTCATTAATCAATTTCAAATTTATTAGAATTTATTTCTATTTCTTTTCTTTCTGCCCCTATCCGAAGCGCAGCATAACCGGATAAGGGAAGTGGATTCGAGAAGTCTCTGTGAGGAGTCCAGAGAAGTTTCGTGGATTCAGAATAGTTATCCTCTTGAGGAAGATGGTGCTCGACCTCACGTCTTCCCCTACGTCAGTTTGGTATCAAAGCGAGGTTTTTCCTCAGATAGATGGCTTCTAACGACGGGTCGGGCAACAATTCCATGGGCGGTGCTACATGAAATTTTCCTTTAATGGCGACAGCTTTTCAAGCAGCACACTAATAGAATCGGCAAGCCATGCAAGGGCTACAGGCTTCCATGGACCGCACAGAGGATCTCTTGGCGGAAACCCTAGGGTAACTCCATGTTTCTGGTGGTAATCCTCCACTGTTAATTGCTGAAACTCGTAATCGCCTTAGTCGCAGGATAGTACCGGCAGTGCATCCAAGGGTCATTCCTGAGGACGGGAGCTCCAGTGAGGAGGAGATCAATGACATAATCTTCCAACACCCCAGACAAGGCGGCGATCGAGTAGATCGAACAGATCGAGAATTCAAGATGCGAGTTGATATTCCTAACTTCAATAGCTAACTACACATTGAGGATTTCTTCATTGGCTTTCTGAAGTCGAGCAATTTTTTGACTATATGGATATCCCTGAAGCAAAGAAGGTCAAGCTTGTGGCCTACAAGTTGAAAGGAGGAGCTTCAGCTTGGTGGGAATAACTGCAACTTATACGAACTAGGCAGATAAAAGTACCAATCCATACATGGCAGCGGATGAAGCAACTACTACGTGCCTGATTCCTCCCTAGCGATTACGATCATGTATTATTCCAACAATAATAAAATTGTCAACGGGGTAGTCGGTCGGTGAGAGAGTACGTAGAAGAATTTTACCACCTGGCGACGCGTAACGATTTGGTCAAGACTAAATCACAGCAAGTTGCTGATTCAATGATGGATTGTGTATGACAATCTAGGATCGGGTCCAGATGCAGTTTGTTTGGACGATGAATGATGCGATCAACTTAGCTACTCGGGCGGAAGCCCAACTTGAACGTTCTAACACATGGACCTATCCTACCACAAGGATCACTGCGGCAGGTCCACCCTAGGGAGCTCCAAAGCCTAAGGGGAAAGAGTCCGTAGGAGCACGCACTCAACCTCCTACGTCTGAGAACCGAGATCAAGCAAGTGGGCAAGCTAGACCCCAAAAGGGTATATCGACTGCTCCTTGTCTAAGTAGAATCTCGAACCTCTATGCTCGGCCAAGGCCCGACAACTGTTATCGTTATAGCCAACCAGGCCACCTATCAAATACTTGCCCCCAATGAAAAGTGACAAACCTCGTCATCAATCATTGTAGTGTTGATAACGTCTAGGGCTGTAAATGGTCGGGTTCGGGGCGGGTTTTGCCAAAACCAGACCCGCCCATTTACTAAACGGGTCTGGGTCCAAATTTTAGACCCAGACCCTTTTACTAAATGGGCGGGTCCGGATCGAGTCCGAGTCAACCCATTAGACCCATTTATAAATTGGTCCTGTGCAGTCAGAGGAGATCCACCTGCACCCATTTATAAATGGGTCGGGTCTAACGAGTTTGGTTAAGGGAGATCCGGACCTTGAACCAAATCCGTTTGAAACGGGTCCAACGGGTCTAACAAGTTCAACAGTTGTTGATGCATGAGAAGTGTAATTCTGTTTTTAGCCTTAAATAAATAAACTTTTTCCAAAAACCTGAAATTATTTTAAATATCATTCAAATGGAATGTTTGTAAATGTTAAAGTTATAGAAACAAAATTAAAAACTTGAGAAATTAAACAAGATATACTTTAGGATTCAATTCTAGACCAATCCTCCAACTCATTAGAATCGTCATTCACTTCTACTACATGCAACTCCTCCTTCAAATCTATAAATTTTACACATGGCATACAACCTAGTTAATAGAGATTTAGGAAAGACTTTTCCATATTAACTAATGATTATACATCTATTGGCTGGAGTGGATCTCAAATAAACAACATGGTGGGCCAGATAAAAAATTAAGGAGGTGTATCTTATTTTCAAACTAGTTTGTATTTTATTTTGAAGTGGGAACGTCATTAGTTGCTTAATATATAGGGAAGTGGGAACGCCAGTAGAATATATAAGGAAGTGGGAAGGATATGGGTCTGGGCGGGTCTCATGTAAGGTAGACCAGACCCGCCCATTTACTAACAGGGTTTGGGTCGGGTCGGATCGGGTTTAAATGAAAGGAACCCAGACCGAGACCCGTTTGACAAATGGGTCTATCCTTGGACCCGGACCCGTACCATTTAGCAAACGGGTCGAGTTTGGGTCGGGTCTTAATGGGTTGGGTCCGGGTACCCCATCGGGTCCGCTGACCCATTTACAGCCCTAATAACGCCTATGAAGATCCAGATGTTGAAGAATAGAAGCATACCACTGAGGACGAGGTAGATGATTCAAGATGGGTTCAGCAAGATCACGGCGAGTCGCTCGTCATGAGGCGACTATTATATGCGCCAAGAAAAAAAGTGCATCCACAACGGCATAACATCTTCTACACTAGGTGTAAGGTAAATCGAAAGGTTTATGACGTGATCATTGACAGTGGAAGCAGCGAGAACATCATTTCTAAGGTCATGGTGAAAAAATTACAATTGAAAATGGAGCGTTATCCCTCCCCATATATGATCGGTTAGATCAAGAAGGTCAGCAAAATAAAGGTAACTGAATGGTGCATATCCTTTTCAATTGGTAAACATTATAAGGATAAAGTAGTATACGATGTAGTTAACATGGAAGCATGTCACATACTACTCGGTCGACCCTGACAATCTGACCGTGACGCCACTCATAAAAGGCGAGATAACATATATATCTTCGTCAAGGATGGACGGAAGACCATATTGGCCCCTATGGATCTAGAGGGACCACCTGAAACTTCTAAAGTGGTGGGCCGTTTTCTCTTAACTATATGAGACTTCGTGGAAGAATTCAAAGAAACAGGACAGACTTATGCATTAATTGTGAAAGGGGAAGAACTTGAGCCTACCACCATCCCTGAAAGACTAAGGCTCTTGTTACATGAATTCAAAGAAATCGGGCCCGATGACCTTCCAAATGGGTTACCCCTTATGCAGGATATCAAACACCATATCGACTTTGTCCCAGGGTCCAGTTTACCTAATTGTCGTCATTATCGAATGAGTCTGGATGAGTGTGAGATTCTGCAGGGACAAGTGGAGGAGCTGATCCGTAAGGGTCTTATTCGAGAAAGCATGAGCCCATGTGTCATACCATCTCTGTTAACTCTAAAGAAAGATGGGAGTTGGTGCATGTGTGTCGACAGCCGGTCCATCAACAAAATCACCATAAAATACATGTTTCCTATACCACGATTGGATGATATATTGGACATGCTAGAAGGCGTAAAAATATTCTCTAAATTAGACCTAAGAAGCGGCTACCATCAGATTTGAATACGGCCGGGTGATGAGTGGAAAACGACCTCTATGACCAAGGAAGGATTGTATGAATGGATGATCATGTCCTTGGTCTTTTAAATGCGCCTAGCACATTTATGAGATTGATGAACCAAGTTCTGAAACCTTTCAATGGGCGGTTCATTGTGGTTTATTTCGATGATATTTTGATATACAGTCAAGAAGAAACCACCTATATGGAACACCTCAAGAAGGTCCTTCAAGTGCTCATTAAAAATAAATTGTATCTTAATTTAAAAAAAGTGCAGCTTCATGACTGATAGCTTATCATTTCTGCATTTTGTCGTAAGATCCACGAGCATTCGGGTGGATGAGGAAAAGGTGAAGGCAATTAGAGAATGGCCGGTTCCCACAAATATTCATGAAGCGCGAAGTTTTCATGGACTGACGGCATTCTATCATTAGTTTGTGAAAAATTTTAGTACCAATGTGTCACCAATCACAGATTGCATGAAGAAAGGGCAGTTTCAGTGGACTGATGAAGCCGACAGGAGCTTTGCCGAAATCGATCGCAGATTATCCACGACCCCGGTTCTTGTACTTCCCAACTTCGAAAAACTATTTAAAGTTGAATGTGATACCTCATATGTCGGGATTGGGGGAGTTTTGTCTTAAGAAGGTAGGCTGATAGCCTTCTACAGTGAGAAACTTAGCGATGCACGCAAGAAATGGTCTACATATGAGATCGAGTTGTACGCGGTGGTCCAGGCACTGCGACACTGGCGAATTTATTTGATTCAAAGGGAATTCATATTTTACACGGACCATCAATCTCTTAAATTCATTAATAGTCTCGTTTTTGTAGGAATTCACGTTCGTGTTAAAACATAAGTTAGGGCAACAGAACAAAGTAGCTGATGTGCCGAGTCGCCGTGCAACTTTTTTAGTCACTATAAGCAATGAGGTTGTCGGGTTTGAGCGTCTTAAAGGCATATATGCCGATGATGACGACTTCAAGGACGCATGAGTTAGATGCTAGGAAGATCATCCCGGCGACTTACATATGCAAAACAGGTTCCTTTTCAAGGAAAATCGACTGTGCATCCCGACCAGTTCATTAAGGGAACAGATAATCCAAGAGCTATATGGAGGTGGCCTCAGTGGACACCTTGGGCGAGACAAGATGTAAGCTCTTGTGAAAGAACGGTATTACTGACCATAATTGGTACGTGATGTGGGAAAGACAGTCCAACATTATTATATTTGTCAGACCTCTAAGGGGCAATCTCATAATACGGGCCTCTACACCCCGTTACCCATGCCTGACGGCCCTTGAGAGGATTTATCTATGGACTTTGTGCTTGGTATCCCACGAACACAACCCGGCATGGATTCGGTGTTTGTGGTAGTAGATCATTTTTTCAAGATGACGTACTTTATTCCATGCTAGAAGACTCTCGATGCAACACACGTGGCGAATCTATTCTTCAAAGAAATTGTACGATTACATGGGGTTCCCAAGACTATTACTTCTGACCATGACACGAAGTTCACAAGTCACTTTTGGTGGACTTTGTAGACTCGATTCGATACACGACTTCAGTTTAGCAGCGCCTACCACCCACAGACTGACAGGCAAACGGAGTTTGTAAATCGCACGTTAGGAAACCTCCTTCAATGTATTTCAGGAGAAAAATCGAAGTAATGGAATTTGACTTTGTCTCAAGTGGAGTTTGCATTCAACAACATAGTGAACAGCTCGACAGGGAAATCCTCGTTTCAAGTTATTTACGGACGAGTACCTCACCACACACTAGACTTGGTCCCTTTACCCAAGCTTTCAGACATGAGCATTGCAGCAAAACATATGACAAACAAGATCATGGGCATTCATGCAGAGGTACAGACCAAGCTACATGCCTCAAATGAAAAGTATAAGGAGCAAGCGGACTGGCATCGGCGACAAAAAGTGATTGAGGTGGGCAACCAGGTAATGGTCTATTTGCATAAAGAAATATTTCCGACCGGAACGTACAACAAGTTGAAGAATAAAAAGATTGGACTGGTACCAATCATCCGAAAGATCAATGACAATGCTTATGTTGTTGATCTTCCAGATAACATGGCGATCTCACGGACTTTCAATGTCGCAGACCTGACCGAGTATCATGAACCAGAGCATGGCGAGAACTCGAGGATGAGTTCTTTGAAGTGGAGGAGACTGCTGTAGAGCGGGTTGCAGACAATTACATGGCCAAGATGGATCAGAAAAGGCCCGGTCGACGACAGAAGTGATCCAAACCATCGAACCTTAAATCCCGCGTATCTCGCAATCCGGAATGAGTTATCTGACGTAAAATATATGATTTTGGGGGTAGAATGAGCTACTTTAACCAACCAACCCCTCTATGCTGGGTTGTGTAACCAGGATTTGCGAAATACCCCTGGATCGACATTCGTTTCCCTGTTTTAATATCGTTTTTACTATAAATAATAAGTTTTAGTTTGATTATAACTCTTCATCCATTGGGATTTAGGAGTTGCATCCAACGTGAAAAGAGCTTAGAAAAATTAGGAGAACAGTTTGGTGAAGCCAAATAGGACACTTGCTATTTTTGGCTGAAAACCTTCGCACTAGTAGACATCATGACCGTCTATAAATAGTAAATTTACTATTTATAGTAAGTCACGAATTCTAGTAGTTTGAGTTGTAGTTTGATTCTGATTTCTTTTCCATTGCTTGGTACCCCTATTTAAAAGGTTGTGAACTCATTTTTATTCATTCATTAATCAATTTCGAATTTATTAGAATTTATTTCTATTTCCTGCTTTCTTTCCTGGTGGATTCGAGAAGTCTCTGTGAGGAGTCCAAAGAAGTTCCTTAGACTCGGAATAGTTATCCTCTTGAGGAAGATGGTGCTCGACCTCACGTCCTCCCCTGTGTCAGTTTCTAAGCAATTCTTAAGAAAGAACAAATATCTAAATCATTGTGACTAAAGAGTTATTCATCAAATTAATCAAGGGAATGCGCATGTATCAAACCACATGATGATTGGTTAGATAACATGTTCAAAATAGGAAAGCTTGATGGTTAGTAATCTAGTCATGAATGGAGGTGGGTGTATGGTCAGTTTTGTAAGCAGATGATCACAAGTGGGTTTACTTGGATATATGATGATCTTGTCTTAAATTCAACGATCGAATGGCTTGATCTATGGATGAAGATTATTTTCAACTGTCAACTTCATGCTGAAGAATAGATGTAAGGTCAGGATAGCTAGATTAGTATCGTACACATATACATATTAAGTTAAATTTTATAGTAACACTCGAGAAATTTTAATACTTAGGTATTGAAAATTTCAGGGTATTATAAAGGATGGTTAAACCTCGGTCTGACCGATAAGGCATCTAAAAAAGGTTGAGTCATCTAAAATTTTCAGTGATACCAGAGGAGATCACTTATATTCAGAAGGGACGTTCACAAAGGCAATAGTCAGCAAGGAGAAGATAGTTAGCCATTGTTTAACATCAATCCCAAATGTACCAGCCAACTAGACTAAGGTTGGCGATGCCAAAGTCAAAAGGAGAAGAATAGATATTGGCTAATATGATTGAACTTCATGTGGACCATAATTCAGTAAAAAATCATAATTATGATAAGACAATAATGAATATGGAAGAATCGAATGAACTGCATGCGGGGCATGACTTGGCTAAAAATCGTAATTATGGTAAGACATGAATGAACATGGAAGGATCGACCGAATACTTCAGTGATGAAGAGTTCTCAAATGATCTTCTCACTACAAGAAAATCCACTTTTATCGATGAAAAAATTTGTTGCTAAAAAACCATTTTTTGTAGGTAATGGGTTTTACCGATGAATTTTTTCGTCGGTAAATTCATCGGTAAAAGACCGAGGGTAAAGGCTTTTACTGATGAAAAATTATATCGTCGGCAAAGGTAAGACTTTTACCGATGAAAATTTTTGTAGGTAAAAAATTTTGACAAAACTTTTACCGACGAATTTTTTGGTGGGTAAAAATGTTTACGAAACTTTTACCTACGAAATATTTCGTAGGTATAAAATTTTGATAAAACTTTTATCGACGACTGTTTTCATAGGTAAAAATGTTCATGAAACTTTTACCTACGAAACATTTCGTAGGTAAAAATGTTCACAAAACTTTTAAAAATGTGGTTGCTCTTTTACCTATGAAAGTTTTCATAGGTAACAAAACGTGGATGAAACTTTTAGCTACGAAATATTTCGTAGGTAAAAGTCTTTTTTTTTTTCAATTTTTGGGCAAAAATTCCTGATATACACCTGTTACAATATATTTCATCATTTTCTTCATGATATACACCTTTTATAATATATTTCAACATATTCACATTCACATCCATCTAAACACAAACTACGTACATCCATCCAAACATAAACTACATCCATCCAAACACAAACAATCTTATCCGCATCACATTCATCCACGCATAAATACATATAAGTTTAACATCATAAATAAAATACAAAAAATTATTTATAGCCTATTTCCTGGTGGAGCTCACAAAATTCAGTGTAGTTAACACTTCGTCGAGGTTAGTGTGCACACACACCTAGGTCCTTACTCATGCCTTAATTGTAAATTTAAAATAGTTTCAATACAAGGTCACGAGTTCAAGTACCCATTGTGGCCGTAAGTGACTTTGGTGTGTGAGTGTGTTAAAAGAAAAAAGAAAGAAAGAAAATGCTGATTTATCTTTTGGGTTGAGCCTAATGGTACTTGGTGATTTCTCATCAGGAAGAAATTATTGTTAGTTGTTTTCAGAAAGGTGAGATTAGGCCACTTATAATTATATTAACATGATAAAATGTTGTATGTATATTTGAGCAGACACCACAAAATAAACAATCATATGAGAAAAAAAAAAATAAATGAAAAGAGAGAGAGAACATATGAGAGGTGATCCTTATCTCCTTTGATGGATTCAAGCTGCATGTGCCCTACCCAACTTCGTATAAGGAGAAGTTATATGGGTCTTGGAATAATATTGGTGACAAATCCACCTTGTCTATTAATATTATCATATTGTGTTAGGACATGACTCTAAAAATGAGACAAATCCAAATCTCAAATAATCTATGTTATAAGAGATAATGGAGATGGAAATAGATGCATTATGATGCTTGAGTTCGAGTATGCTTGCCAACAAAGCAAGATTTTCTTGTTTGTTGCCATGTGATTGGGCTACATTATTATATACTATGTTTGATGCAGCAATGTTGGTAACAGTAATGATGACTAGGACTTGCAGCCACAATGCAAGAAAATGAGAAATTTGTATTTGTATCAATGATAAGCAGAGGATCTAGATTCATGATGCTCATATGTCATCCAAATTGTTTATAAAGTCATTACCACTAAAATAAACTGAAAAACCACAAAAGTTTGCTAATCCTAAACTCTTATATCCCAAAGAAGGTTTGGATGTAAGCATTCAATCTCTATTCTTATTTGCTACGTGATTCACTTGAGCATGGATTGACTTCATTTTTGGGCACATGTCCTAACATAAGCTTATAAAATTGAAAAACAATGAATTTCTCAAGAATATTAGAGTGAGCCCCACCTAGATTCTACCTTGGTGGGGAACACACGCAATTCGAATCCCCTTCTAACCACCTTCCATGCCTACGAAAGAGGATAAAAATCATCATAATAAGAGACAACAACTAATGTCCTAACAAGGTATTCAATTGAAATCATACAGGAAATAGGCTATGAATAATCTACTTGTATAAGGATGATTCTTTAAGATTGTGTGTGGGCCCATTCAATCGGGTTCAGGTTCGGGATCGGGTTTAGGTTTGGGTTTTCAAGTTTAGGTTTAGGTTTAGGTTAGGGAGTTGAGATTAAGATTAGGTGTAGGTTAATTTAGGTTTAGGGATTTGAGAATACATTTAGGTTTTAGGTATAGGTTTAGATTTTAGGTTTAGGTTAAGGTTATAGGTTTAGGTTATAGGTTTAAGTTTAGGTTATAAGTTTCGGTTATAGGTTTAGGTTTGGGCCTACACACGTTATAGGTTAAGGTTTAGGTTATAAGTTTGGGTTATAAGGTTATAGGTTTAGGTTATAGGTATAAGTTTAGGTTAATGTTGTAAGTTATAGGTTTATGTTAATGTTGTAAGTTATAGGTTTAGGTTATAGGTTTAGGTTTAGGTTTAGGTTTAGGTTATAGGTTATAAATTATAGGTTATAGCTTTAGGGAATAATGAGAATAGGTTAAGGTTTAGGTTTAGGAGATTGGGTTCGGGTTCGGGATCGGGTTTAGGTTTGGGACCAAGTTTAGGTTTAGGTTTAGGTTAGGGAGTTGAGATTAACAATAGGTGTAGGTTTAGGTTTAGGGGCCCATTGAGAATACATTTAGGTTTTAGGTTTAGGTTTAGGTTTTACTTATAGGTTATAGGTTTAGGTTATATGTTTAGGTTTATGTTATAGGTATAGGTTTAGGTTATAGGTTTAGGTTTAGGTTTTAGGTTAAGGTTAAGGTTTAGGTTTAGTTTTAGGTTATAGGTTTAGATTTAGGTTAAGGTTTCGGTTTAGGTTATAGGTTATGGGTTATAGCTTTAGGGAATGAGAATAAGTTAAGGTTTAGGTTTAGAAAATCGGGTTCGGGTTCGGGGATCTTGTTTAGGTTTGGGTTTTCAAGTTTAGGTTTAGGTTTAGGTTAGGGAGTTGAGATTTGGATTAGGTGTAGATTTAGGTTTAGGGATTTGAGAATACATTTAGGTTTTAGGTTAAGGTTAAGGTTATAGGTTTAGGTTTAGGTTATAGCTTTAGGGAATGAGAATAGGTTAAGGTTTAGGTTTAGAAAATCGGGTTTTCGGGATCTTTAGGTTTGGGTTTTCAAGTTTAGGTTTGGGAGGGAGTTAAGATTATGATTAGGTGTAGGTGTAGGTTTAGGAGTTTGAGAATATATTTAGGTTTTAAGTTTAGGTTTAGGTTTTAGGTTATAGGTTATAGGTTTAGGTTTAGGTTATAAGTGTAGGTTATAGGTTTGGGTGTAGGTTAGGTTATAGGTTAAGGTTTAGGGAAAGCATGGGTTGCTTGTTTTTGAGTTTTGTTATAGGTTATAGGTTTAAGTTTAGGTTTAGGTTATAGGTTTAGGTTGAGGGATTTGAGAATACATTTAAGTTTTAGATTTAAGTTAAGGTTGTAGGTTTAGGTTTAGGTTTAGGTTATAGGTTATAGCTTTACGGAATTGAGAATAGGTTAAGGTTTAGGTTTAGGAAATCGGGTTAGGTTCGGTGATTGGTTTAGGGTTTAGGTTATGGGTTATAGGTTTATGTTTAAGGAATTGAGAATGATTAAGGTTTAGGTTTAGGAAATCGGGTTTGAGTTCGGGATTTGGATCGGGTTTTTGGGTTTTTAAGTTTAGGTTTAGGTTTAGGTTAGAGACTTGAGATTAGGATTAGGTGTAAGTTTAGGTTTAGAGATTTGAGAATACATTTAGGTTCTAGGTTTAGGTTTAGGTTATAGGTTATAAGTTTAGGTTTAGGTTTAGGTTTAGGTTTATGTTATAAGCTATAGGTTTAGGGAATTGAGAATAGGTTAAGGTTTAGGTTTAGCAAATCGGGTTCGGGTTTAGGTTTGGGGTTTGGGTTTTCAAGTTTAGGTTTAGGTTTAGGTTAGGGAGTTGAGATTAGGATTAGGTGTAGGTTAGGTTTAGGGATTTGAGAATACATTTAGGTTATAGGTTTAGGTTTATGTTTTATAGCTTTAGGGAATTGAGAATAGGTTAAGGTTTAGGTTTAGGTTATAGCTTTAGGGACTTGAGAATAGGTTAAGGTTTAGGTTTAGGAAATCGGGTTCGAGTTTAAGTTTGGGTTTTCAAGTTTAGGTTTAGGTTTAGGTTAGGGAGTTGAGATTGGGATTAGGTGTAGGTTTAGGTTTAGGGATTTAAGAATACATTTAGGTTTTAGGTTTAGGTTTAGGTTTTAGATTATAGGTTAAGGTTATAGGTTTAGGTTTAGGTTATAGGTAGGTTATAGGTTTAGGTTTAGGTTAGGTTATAGGTTAAGGTTTAGGGAATTGAGTTTAGTTTATAGGTTATAGGTTTAGGGTTAGGTTATAGGGTTAGGGTATAGGTTATAGGTTATAGGTTAAGGTTTAGGTTTAGGTTATAGGTTTAGGTTTAGGGATTTGAGAATACATTTAGGTTTTAGGTTTAGGTTTAGGTTCTAGGTTTAGGATAAGGTTATGGGTTTATGTTTATGTTTAGGTTTAGGTTAAGGTTATAGGTTTAGGTTTAGGTTATAGGTTTTGAGATTTAAGAATAGGTTTAGGTTTAGGTTTAGGTTTTAAGATAGATCCAAAGCTCAAGTGGACCTCGAAACGAATTGGGGCCACAAAAGTTTTCTATCAAGCTGATATTTGTGTTATTCCTTCTTCAAGTCTAGGTCTGTGTGAACTTACCATCAGGTTGGATCTCAAATAACCACCATGGTGGGTCCCAGGAAGGAATCAACGGTCGAGGGCACTATCCCTACCATGATGTTTAGTTTTAGGTGTAGGTTTAGGTTTAGGGTTATACTAGGGTCTGCTCCATCAATTTCGAGCTAATACATAAACACATGCCTGTCCAATTATTCATAGAAAATGGACAACTTCATCATGGTCATAACAGCGGTTCCCACCTTCCAGGGACCCCCGCTCAACATCCGGATAGCTCCGACGCACATCCGGGTCTGCTCCATCAATTCTGAGCTAATATATAAACACGGGCCTATCCAAATGGCCAGGCCACTCTAATGCTGTCCGTAGAAAATGGACAGTTTCATCATGGTCATAACAGCGGTTCCCACCTTCTAGAGACCCCCGCTCAACATCCAGATAGCTCCGACGCACATCCGGGTCTGCTCCATCAATTTTAACCTGTGAGAAAGGCGAATGAGTGCTATGCACGTAAAAATATACTAATTGAAAGAGGTAGAAATCATACAAATTTCCTTCTTGTAGCCAATGTATGAGAATGCCTAATATAGAACAGGTGGCTAGCTTATCTCAGCACCTAGATGACTAGCAAATAGGAGAGGGAGAAATTTGACCAAAGTAAAGGCTTTTTCAAAATAAAAGGGAGAAATCTCGCTAACCCTTATTATAAGAAGATTATAAGAGTAAACACTATGCCATGTTTTGTAATATAACAACATGCAGATTTTTCAAATCAAAATAATGGTCAGTGTAGCTGCTACTATCAAAGTTCTATACTACTGTGTAGAAAGAGAGAAAAGCCAACTAGACTAAGAGCATTCATCATTCATGGATGGTTGAGACACATGTTAATACAAACTTTAAAAACATATTAGACAGTGGGAAACACAAGCTATCTCATACAAACCAACCATGAGAAGAAGCATGAGCATGTCCACAAGCTATAAATCACCCTTGCCTTATACGCAAACACATGATTTTTTCCATATTTCTACAAACATCTAAATGAAATATAAGACAATTGAAACAATAGAGAAATGGTAAATATGATAGGCTTATAAGTTGATTCCATTGATGTTGCATCATGAATGCTAGCATGATAGTCCTCTCGAACATGGAAAACATTGCATTAGTTTCATATAAATGGCTTGAGACTAACAATAATACAAAATTTTAAAAGAAACAGAAAAGAAGAATCATTCAATCATTCTCAATCAATGGAAATGCAAGTAGAAGGGCTCTGTAATAGTGTTAGAAAATAATTCTGAATTTTTCCCACAAAACCTTATAAATGCATGAATAGGAAAAGAGACCAAAAAAAATCTGCAGATGATTACATCTTTTTTTTTTTTTTAATTTTTTTTAACATAATCCACACCTAAATTGTTTGATGCCAAATCAATTATAGATAGGGCAGCCCTATCCATTTTATTTCAAGCAGAAGATGAAATGAAAAGGATAGGGAAAGCAGGTGAACTATCAACTGTGTGGACTAGCAGGCAAGAGCAAGCTATAAACAAGTGTCAATCCTCATGCGAAAGCCATGGCTAAAACCAACTTGTGCAAAACTAAAATAAATGAAAACATTTTCTTCCCGATCAATAAAACGTTCGACTAGCATTTTTCTTTTAACATTTTTCTCCAACTCAATTCAACTAACTGTTGCTAGCCTATTCAATCCATAACTGGTAATTCTGTTTGTTTTGGGCTTTGTTTTTTTCTTATAGAAAAGAAATCTACAACATTTTGGTCATTTTGGAACAACTCAAGAGGCAAGTCTCACCATGATCAGGCTATGTACAAATTATGTAATCTAAATTATGAGCATTCTCTCTCTTGAAATCCAATTCATATAGTGTTTGTCTGCATATGGCAGAATATGATTATGGCTTGGAATGTGGATGAATATGAACCAAAAACTCACTTGGAAATACTTGGACATTGTATGTGGCATGCAAGAACTTCAAATCAAATAGTTCAAACTGTAAGGTTGCATTTTAGATGCACCGTGAACCAAAAACTACACTTTTTTAATTAGTTTATTTTGAGTTAATGCATGCCTCATGTACAAGCTTTGAATGCATGCGTATTAAACATCATACTCTGCAATTGATGGCAAGCTCAAATCAGATTTTTATGCCAAAATATCACCTGATGCCAAGCTCAGATCTCATATCCCAATACATGTGCCCAAGTGGATGTGCATGCGTGTGGAATTAGCAAACCACATAAAATAAGAAATACTACTAAACATTCTTTAAGGAATTTAATCGAACATCTGATGTGCAGGTGTAAGATGTTCTAAAGAGTTGCTATATGTTTGTAGGGCCAACTGAGATGTGTTTCAGACATCTACCCAATCTGCTATATGTGTCCCACTTAGATGAAGGGTTACACTAAATTTCAGACCATTCCAAAAGGTAGGCAGCCCCCGACAATCTCAGGTGGGCCATACCATAGGAAATCAATAGTGATTGGATATCCACCAGGCCGGGTGTACCAAAATCTCCAATTTCAAAATCCCCAAATTCGAAATGTGATTAGGGTACCATAATCCCCAAATTCGAAGTGGGAGTTGGGTACCCAAATCCCCAATTTCAAAACCACCAAATTCGATTTGGGATTAGGGTACCAAAATTCCCAAATTGAAAATGGGATTAGGGACCACCTTCAAAATGGGTTAGGGAACATTAAGATACTTGAGATTTTCAAATTAAATGGGCTTTGTGATACTCTTTAAGCTTTTCAAAGCAAATGCCAAAACAGCAAATGGTCTTGTATCAAGAACTTCAACAATCATTTTACATTACATCAAGCTTGAAAGCACCAAATAAACTGAAGTATTTTGCATTATGAGTAAAAGAAGCAAAGCAAACATTTCTACAGAAATCCACCAATAGTGAAATTTGATCTCCTGAAACCAAAAAAGGATCAAACCATAAGAACCAAAGCATCAACTCTACTATTTACAAACAATGTATATAGGAAAATTCCAGTGTCCTCATGTAAGGATTGGGAAACAAAGTCAATTCACTATATAGTAGTAAAAAAGGGAGTGAAGAAATTCACATCCAACTATATTAGAAGCAATAGTTTGAAAAAAGAGACAACTTCCTTCACTAAAAAAAAAAAAAGAAGAAGAAAAGAAACTAAAAGAAACGACACATGAATTTTCCAACCCAAACCTTTATTCTTCTACAAAGTACCCACTGTAACTCTCTCTGGATCTCTGTTACCTAAGCTAAGACAACCCAAATCCAATTGAATAAAAATTCAAGATAAAGACTTGACTATATTATTCAAGGATTGAATGCTTGCCTTATATAGAAAATCCTTGCCAAATATAGCAAATCAACACTTACCTAAAACCTTTTGCACTATAAAATGTGTGACCAAATCAGCATTCCTATTTCAATCTAGCACCCGAACACTCCTATTTAACAAACAGAAATCAAAACCAAATAGATATAGAAATAACCCAATTCAAGATCATACCACTAAAAAAAAACCTCAGCTGAAACCACCCAAAACTGCAATGAAGACCAAAACCCATCACCCAAAAGAAGAACATTAGTCAAACAACAAATCCAACCCAAATTCAAAAAGCAAGAAAACAACAAAAGTAACTAAAGAAGAAATAGAAAAATCTCAATTTTCGTTGACTACTATCGCGAAGTCACAATCTCAAGATTAGATTGGCTGAACAATCCCAACCTCTGATTCGGGTACACTGTTTTGTGGAAATAGGACTGTTGGATATTTTTACTTTTAGCCATCCAATAAATGTCCACCAATCCAATAGTCAAATTATTGAATTTGGGCAATTTATTTTGAATACTTGTATGCTACATGTGCAATTTCTAAGTAATTTCGAAGTGCTGGTGTATCAATCCCCAAATCCCTAAATTCCTAAATCCCTAAATCGGTATTGAGATTGAGAGAGATTGAGAGAGAGAGAGAGAGATGCCTCACTGTCATGAATGACCTTCAACCAAGCTTCAGAGAGAGAGAGAGGGGGGGGGGCGTGGGTGGGTAGGGCGTTCGGCAACGAGAGACTCCGCAGAGAGAGGAAGAGAGAGACAGAGAGAGAGAGGAGGGAGAGCATGCGAGAGAGAGCAGAGAGAGATGACAGGGTGGAGAGATCAGAGAAAGGGGAAGAGAGAGAGAGAGAGAGAGAGAGAGAGAGAGAGAGAGAGAGAGAGAGTGTGTGAGAGAGAGAGAGAGAGAGAGAGAGAGGAGAGACCGCCGCAGATTAGGGCAGTCTCTGACGGACGCGGATTAGATACAGGTCGAGTAGCGAGTTGGCTACTGAAGTGATGTCACCAAGTTCTGTGGGCCCCACTATGATGTATGTGTTGTATCCACACCATCCATCCATTTTGAGATATTATTTTAGGGTATGAGCCAAAGAATGAGGCAGATAAAAAGATATAATGGACCTCACCACATAAAACAGTGGGGAGAGTGATTCCCACGGTTGAAACTATCCTAAGGCCCACCATAAATTTTATTTGAAATCCAACCTGTTCAAAAGTTAAAAAAGACATGAAATAAGGTAAAACACAAATATCAGCTTGATCTAAAACTTTCGTGGCCTTTAGAAGTTTTTAATGGTGGGTGTCACTATCCCCACTGTTTTCTGTACTGGTCCACTGGAGCTTTGGATTTATCTTTGGATATTACCCTAAAATCATCTCTCCAGATGGATGGAAGGTGTGGGTATAAAACATACATCATGGTGGGGCCCAAAAATGAGAGGTATATAAATATCAGGTGGACCACACCACATGAAAACAATAGTGATTGGATATCCATCATTACAATCTTTGTAAGGCCCATTGTACTGTTTATTTGGCATCCAATCTGTTTATTAAGTCATACAGGCCTAGATGAAGGGGAAAAACAAAAATCATCTCGATCCAAAACTTTTATGGCCCCCAGAATGTTTTAAATGGTTGACGCTCATTCAATACTATTTCCTATAATGTTGTCCATTTCAAATTGGGATATGCCTCATTTTTGGTCTCGTGCCATGAGATGGTCTTTAAAAATAGATGGACAGCATGGATTAAACACATACATCATGGTGGGTTCCACACAGCACCAACCACAGCCAATTGATGGTGTAGGGGGAGTAACCAATCTGTTCCTCTTATTTGTGGTGTGGTCCATTTAATCTTTGGATATGATTCATTTTTTTGGATAATTCTATAAAACGATCTCGAAAAATAGATGAACGGTGTGGGTTGATCCCAAATTTTCGGTAAATCCAAAACTCAAGTGGACTATGCCACACAAAACAGTGTGGAATAATGATTTCCACCGTTAATACCTTCCTTGGGCCCATAGTAATGTTTATTTGTCATCCAACATGTTCATAATATCAAAAAGATATGAATGAAGGGAAAACACAAACATCAGCTTGATCCAAAACTTCTATGAATGTTATTTTTAATGGTGGATGTTCAATCCCCACTTTGTAGTCCACTTAAGCCTTGGACCCGCCCCATTTTTTAGTTAATATCTTAAAATGATCCGAGAAAAGCGTTGAATGGTATGAAGAATGTCAATCCATGACTTGGGTGGCCAAGAGCTTAAAAATAAAATCAATCCATGACTTGGGTGGGCCACACCACATAATATAGTGGAGAGGGGTTTCCTTAAAACTTTCATAATCATATATTGGGCCTGCCTAAATGTGATTCACATATCTAACCCACTCATTATGTGTGTCCCACTTAGATGAGGGGTTAGACCCAATTTCAACTGCATTTAAAACTCATGTGGGACCCACTAGGTGCTTTTATATTTTTTTAGATGTCTTCACATAGTTTTAGATGGTATGGCCCACTTGAGTTTCGTATACGTATGATTTTTGAGATATCTCATAAGCTAAAGGGAACACATCAAATGCACGGTGTTGATGTTCGACACACATCATGATGGGCCCCACAAAACTTACTAACATTAATTCTTAGGTTCTCAGGGTGTCAATAAGTTGGGTCACAATTTTGACCAGAATATTTGGCCCATTTTACATGTCTGGTCCATTCACTCTATTTTACTGATCATTACCCTCAATTTGACTAGTTACTTGCCCCGATCAAGCTACATATGAGAAAGATATTGGGCAAACAAGATTGATCAACAATTTGAGTGAATTTTGATTTAAAAATCTGAAGTTATTTACTCTTCAATCTGGACTGATCAGATTGTCCAAAAACGGTTAAAGGTTGTTCATAATATCAAAAATATATGAATGAATAGAAAACACAAACATCAGCTTGATCCAAAACTTCTATGGTCTCCAAGAAATTTTAAATGGTAGAGGTTCAATCACAGTACTATTTCCTGTGGTGTGGTCCACTTGAGCTTTGGATATGGTTCCTTTTTGTTCTTTAGACCTCAAATTATCTGTTAACATGGATGAATGGAGTGGATAAAATAAATAAATAATAGTGGACCCCACATAGTTTACTCTGGTAAGGGTAATGAGTAACTCACCTAAATGTAGTCGAGAAGGGTTTAGTTAATACATTCACAATCATATATTGGGCCTGCCTAAATGTGATTCACATATCCAACCCACTCATTATGTGTGTCCCACTTGGATGAGGAGTTAGACCAAGTTTCAACCGCATCCAAAACTCATGTGGGCCCCATTAAGTTCTTTTATATTTTTTTAGGATGTCTTCACATAGTTTTAGATGGTATGGCTCACTTGAGTTTCGTATACAGATGATTTTTGAGATATCTCATAACCTAAAGGGGACACATCAAATCCACGGTGTTGATGTTCGACACATATCATGATGGCCCCCACAAAACTTACTAACATTAATTCTTAGGTTCTCACGAGGTCAGTAAGTTGGGTCACAATTTTGACTAAAATATTTGGCCCATTTCACATGTCTGGTCCATTCACTCTATTTTATTGATTAATACCCTCAATTTGACTAGTTACTCGCCTCAATCAGGCTACATATGAGAAAGATATTGGTCATACCAAGATTGATCAACAATTTCAGTGAAATTTGATTTAAACATCTGAAGTTATCTACTCTTCAATTTGAACTAATTAAATTGTCCAAAAATGATTAAAGGTTCAATTAGTGGATGTGCCTAATAATCTAGTAATTTTATTTTTCACAGATAAATTTCAATTTCCATTTAAAAATAACATTTTTTCAAAAAATATATATTTTTACTCTTTTAACAAAATATCATTTTTATTATAAAATATTTCACAAAAAATTTAAAATACAAATTCTCAATTTTTATTTTCAAAATCTCAAAAAACTTCTCATATTTTATTTTTTTTCTCAAAAATTTCAAAATGTTGGTTTTTTATCTTCAAAAGCATCATTTTGTTCTCAAAATTTAGTCGACAAACATTTTTATTTTCTCAATAATTTTTCATTGTTAAAATTTTTAAACTTCTCAATATTCTTTTTCATGTGATATTACAAATCATTTAAATATTAATTTTTAATTATATATATATATATATATATATATATATAATTCCACTCATATGATATAAAAACTATCTTAAAAATTGTAACAGTTTTACCGATGTAAATTTCGTCGGTAAAAACATATTACCGACGGTTTGCAACCGTCGGGAAAACATTTACTGACGAAGTTAAGTTTCGTCAGTAAAAACATTGTACTAGATTTTTGTCGACGATTTAGATCCGTTGGGAAAAATGCTTGTCTATTTTCATTGGTAATAACTTTGTATCGGAAAATAGTTTTACCTACGAAATTAAAATTTCGTCGATAAAACTAAATTTTTCGATTTTTTATTTTTTTCAAAAAATCGAAAGAGTCATTACCGATGAAACTTTTCAGAAAAAATGGTTTTTACCTACGAAATTGAACTTTCGTTGAGAAAAGTATTTTTTTTCATTTTTTTTTTCAAAAATTCAAAACAGGTATTACCAATGAAAGTTTTCGTCGGTAAAAAGGGTTTTTTACCTACGAAATTCAAATTTCGTCAGGAAAAGTATATTTTTTGATTTTTTTTTTCAAAAATTCAAAACAGTCATTACCTAAAAATGGTTTTTACCTACGAAATTCAAATTTCGTCGGGAAAAGTATATTTTTTTGAATTTTTTTTTTTCAAAAATTCAAAACAACTTTTACCAACGAAAATTATTTTCATCGGTAAAATTCCTTTTTACCGATGAAAATAATTTCCATCGGTAAAAATCATATTTCTTCTAGTGTCTAATTGAAGAATTGCTTGCTAAAGTAAGAGTAATGTTATGCTAGATATCTAAGGTTATAGATTTTGAGCTTTGCATTTGAGTGTTCAAGTACAATCCAATATGTTTTTGTTTCTGTTTACAAGTTCATTTAACATGCACACGATACACCCACAACACATGGAGGAATTTGAATTTTGGATTCTTATACATACACTGAACATGTATGCCTGACCCCAAGTTATGGCCCTTGATAGAGTGGAAGGCGAAAGATAAGCGTGGGATGTTCGGTTTTTCATTTGATTTTTTTTTTTTGGTAAAGTTTCGAGTTATTATTATTTGCATTTTTGCATTATTACTTTACTAATGGATGTTGGGTTTCATTTTTTACTACTGTGAGTTGCCTTTGCCAAGATTACCTATATTTACTAAGGACACACCAAATGCTAGTACGTTTTGAGACATTCTCCACGACGGAATTTCTTTTCATGTAAAAGGGCTGAAATATGTAAAGGCCTTGGTTGATGGAAATTTGGTAAAGAGCTTGTACAAATGGGTTCTCGAACATGGATTCTTTGGCAAAGTTCATCACGAGTTCGATAAGGTTATTTGGTAGAGGGAGTGGCCCAGTTGTCATGATGCCAATTCTCAAGGCATCCTCAAATTCAGGCAAGGCTGCAAATTAAATTCATAACATAGATAGTTCTATTTTGCTGATTTCATGTTTCTTTGGCTATTGATTTCTATTTTGCTGGTAAGCAGGGTCTCGGATTATTGGTGTAATAAGGTCGGGCTTCAGTTGTTTAAAAAAGAGCTGTGATTTTTTTAAGAAAAATGTTGTCAGGAAATGTACAAGCATATTAAATTTGTTCTATCTTCAGGTAGATATTGTGGTCAAGGGGACTAATGCTTTCAATTTTTTGCTTGGAGATGTGATTCCTCTATGGCTTGGTTACATTTGTGTAGTGAATCGCAGTTAAGAGGTAAGTCATTTTGGGAATTGTTCAGGTTTGTATTGATTTGATGATTTTATTTGTTGCGGCTCTTTTGATTACCGCCATAGTTCTCATATACTTGTGATAAATACCTGGAAACATGTCGATAAATGAAACTAGAACATGAGGAAGGGACATACACTGGCCAATCAAAAATCAATCAAATGATTTTTTGCGGTGATATTTTGACCAGCTATTATCAAACCTAGTTTCCCTAGTTTCATTTTGAGTCATAAATGGATTAACACGTGTCATTCATTTGAATGGCCTTTGAGAAGGCGAATTGGCTGATAAAATATGGTGATTTTTTCCTGAAATTGTTCTGTAGAAGTTGTTTCCCTGATTATTATTTTTTTTAAAGAAATAAATAGCTAAGGACTAAATCCAGAGTCATTACCTAGATTTGTAGCTATTTCTAGCTATAGCTATTGCTTCAATAACAATGGCTACGGTACCAATGACTGCTATGGACCAAAATCATGGTAATAAATCTATAGCTACAGATTTAGTCCATAGCCTTTGCTGTTTTTTCTAGCAGTGATGGGATTTCAATTTGTACTAATAGAAGAAAGCACAGAAATACCAATCATAAACATCAAACATGGGTTAGAATCACAATAGATTTGATATCTCAAGAAGATCTAGGTAATGAATTGCAGGAAATAAAAAATGTCTAATGTACTCAGAGGCGACAATGGATCAATCGATTTTACAAATTGATTCTTTCTTCAAAAGGTTCATCCCTTAGCCTTAGCTAAGAGACTAGCTAAGCATGACAAACATCTTAAATAAGGAAAAAAAGAAAAAACAAACTAGAGAGGATGGATTGAGGAAGAACGTCGCCGAAAGAGCTTCGCCTCACTTAAAATCACCTCCTAAATTAACCTTGACTTGATTGTTAGGAATATCCAAAAGACTATTTTAAATAGTGTTTAAGACCCAAGTTACGCATTTCTCTAGAGAATTAGCAAACCGACTTTGATTTACACACCTGTCGCTTTTGTTGATGAGATCTTGATTAGATCGAAACCTATTAAGGAATTGTCAATATGATCAAAGATGTGCTTGATAGCATCGAAGAATGTATAAAAACTGTCTAACAACTAACTTTCAAATTTCATGATTTTCTCGATATGAACGAAGTTTTTTTGATAGGATCGAAGAAACAGTTTAACAAGTTATTTAAAAATTCTGAATTTTCTCGATATAAAACTTGATCACATCGAGTCCTATCGATGGCCTGCCGATGGGATTGAAAACCTATCAATGGAATTGATAAGTGCTGATTTTCTTCCATTCTTCTTCTATGCATTCAATCTTTAATTCCTCACTCTAATACTGTCTCCTTGAATCTTGAGTGCTTTAAATCTTTATCCTAGAGTCCTTGATTCTTCAAATCTTCACACTTCATGGTTTTGGGCTTTAAAATGTCCGTTTAAGCACGTATTCTTGTTTAGATAAAAAATCACCTCGTATGCAGAAAACACACATTAGTATGTCGATTTAACAATCAAATGCATGAAAACTAATGTAATTGAAAGGTTAAATATGGAATATTTAGGCTTGATCAATATTCCCTTATTGAGAGCCACAATCAAGTCCAACCTCCCCCATAATGAAAACCATAGGGGTATCGATGAGGTCGACTATTATGAAGTAGAAGCAATGCAAGTAAAAATTTAGAAGGCCCATTGCGATGACTTTATTACATCCACTCCATCCATCATTTTTACAAGCTCATGGTGGGACCAGAGCCCAAAAGTAGTTAGAGCTAAAACTCAGATGGGTCGCACCAGAGGAAACGGTGAGGTTGAACGTATACAATTGAAATTTTATCGAGCCCCATGAAAGTTTCAAATAATGACCTTGGCCTGATGCTGAGTAGGTCATGGATGGTCCAATTTCCTTGTAGGAGGAATGTCAACCATTCAAGAAAATGGAACTTAATATAAACATTTGCCCATTCCATGGTTTTTTAGTCAGTAAAATCAAATAGCTATGGCCGTATGTAGCAAATCGTACTTTTGAATGGTTCTAATCATTCTCATAGATGGCCCAACTGGGGTACTACGAAATAATAATTTCAGTAGTCCGCAAGTTACTATACCAGACGTCTTTGGCACGAATGCTTGGCTTCCCTTTTATTTGCCTTGTAAAGATGGAAGCAGATTTTGGAAAGCTTTCCTTTAAAAATAAGATATTCTTATATATATATATATATATATATATATATATATATATATGGGAAAAGGTACTATGCGCTCGAAGCGTAAGCGGTCGTCTCAGTGATTGGTCGAGTGGTGGGCCCCATGTTCACGTGATGCATTCGAACATCAACACCGATCCACCAAATGTAGCATTCCATGGTGGGCATGAGCCCAAAATCAAGTCAATCTGTGACTTTAGTGGGCCACACCACATACGTGAAGAAAAAGGTGGCACCATTAAAACATTCATAACCATTTTTGAGGGCCCACCGAGATGTTTTTTCAAATCCAAATTATCCATTATGTGTGTCCCACTTGAATGAGGGTTCGGAATCCAAGTTTCGGTGATTGAAAACTATTGGGTCCCACTATGCCTTTATATGTTTTTGGAATGTATACTTATGGTTTTAGATGGTGTGGCCTACCCGAGTCACGGATTGACTGATTTTGGGCCGTCCATACTATGGAATGGTGCATCGGTGGACGGTGTTGATGTTCAAATGCATCACGGTAGGGCCCACCATAAACTCGACCTCACGGACGACCGCTTAGATCGGCGCATATCTGATTTACCTTTCCATATATATATATATATATATATATATATATATATATATATATATATATATACACACACACACACACACGAATGCTCAGCTACGCACCGGTTCACACGTCATTACGTGCGAACCTTCCTATCAACCGTAGGATAAGGTAGACAGTTTGGATGAAGGCGTACTTAGTGCGAGCCTAAAAAAGCGAGTTTCCTTCTCTCCCACGCCTCTTCACCCCCTCTCCAAAGGATGTGGCGAAAGCCTTTTTCACATAAAATTCGTTTGGGATGCTAGGTGGGTCCCACAAAAATGTTAATGATAAATCCACGCCATCCATACATTTTTAAAAATAATTTTATGATATGAATCTAAAATTGAGGTAGATCAAAATCTCAAGTGGGCCACAGTGATACATGTCCATCCATTGCCCCTTTATTAGTGGAGAGTGGTTACATCAGATGACAGAGGACACATCAGCAAATAGAACGGATGGAATGGAGTTTTCCAAAAAAAAAAAAAAAAAACTCTAAACGTTTCTTTTTCTTCTTTTTTTTCGTCTTCAACTGAAGTGATGTCATCAACTTATGTGGGCCCCACCATAATGTATGTTTTGTATCCATACCGTCCATTCATTTGGAGAGATAATATTAGGGCTTAATACAAAGTATTAGTCAGATCCAAAGTTCTAGTGGACCCCACTACAGAAAAGAGTGGAGAAATTGACGCCCACCATTAAAAACTTGTAAGGGCCATGAAAGTTTTCGATCAAGCTGATATTTATGTTTTCCTTCTTTCATGTCTACTTTAGCACATGAACAGGTTGGATCTAAAATAAACATCACGGTGGACCTTCAGAAGGTTTCAACTGTGGGTGTCACTCTCTCCATTGTTTTCTGTGGTGGGGTCCACTACAGCCTTGGATCTCCTCATTCTTTTCATCATGCCCTCAAATGATCTCTCGAAATGTATGGACATTAGTGTGATACAAAACATACATCATGGTGGGCCCAAGTAATTGGTGAAGTCACTTTGGTAGCTTTTCTTGATCACTCAACTTGCTAGGAGCTAATTCACGAATCCCAATCAAGGTAATTGCAGGAAGCGGATTGCCTACTGAGTAACGTACATTAACAGTACTAAGTAAACTCTATGGGGTCCACTGTCATTCATGGATTGTATAAACTTCATCCATCCGTTTTATAAATTTAGGGCTTTGACCCAAATATTGAGCATATCCAAATCTCGAGTGGACCACACCACTGGAAACAGTTTGAATTGAAGTCTACTGTTGAAATTTTCTTAAGAGGCAACACAAGTTTTAGATCAAGCTGATATTCATGTTTTCCTTTCATCCATGTCATTGTGATCTTATGAACCGTTTGGGTGACAAATAAACATCACTGGACCTTAGAAAGTTTTCAATGGTGGAAATAAATAATTCCACTGTTTCATGGTCTATTTAAGCTTTAGATATACTTCAAATTTGGGTTGAACCCCTAAAATGATCTGAAAAATCAGATGGACGGCGTGGATAAAACACATGAATTCATAGTGGGCCCAACAGAGTTTACTCAATGCAATAAGAGCGTACTGAGTACGCAGTTCGATTTCGTAATTGTAGTTGGGTTTCTTGTAATGCACGTTATCTATTTGGTGCGCGGATTGAGCCACCATACTCGCTATGAAGTGACGTAACCCAATTCAATGGGGCCCCACCATGATATATGTTTTGTATCCACACCGTCCATTCATTTGGAGAGATCATATTTGGGCATGGTACAAACAATGAGTTAGATTCAAATGTCAAGTGGACCCCACCATACAAAATAGTGGAGAGAGCGACGCCCATCATTAAAAAGTTCTAAGGGCAACAAAAGCTTCTGATCAAGCTGTAATTTGTGTTTTCCTTTCTTTCATGTCTGAGTTAATACATGAACAAGTTGGATCTCAAATAAACATCATGGTGGACCTTTGGAAGGTTTCCACGGTAGGAATCATGCCCCAGTGTTTTTTGTGGTGGGGTCCACTCTAGCCTTGGATCTGACTTATTCTTTGTATCATGCCCTAAAATGATTTCTCCAAATGTATGGACGGTGTGGATACAACACATGCATCATTGTGGGGCCTACAAAACTTTGCAACATTTCAACGATAGGTATTTCTTTCTCCAATTTTCCCTCTAGTGTGGCCCACTTTAGTTTTGGATCCACCTCATTTTTGGTCGATTTTTCTAAAATGAGCTTGACAAACGGAAGAACGAAGTATATTTCCCAAAAACATGGTGGTGGGCCCCACCCAGTATCCTCGCGCAGGAACTTCTTGTGAAAGGCTTTCACGTGAAATCAAATCTGCCCACTAATTACGCTCGCAATTTGCAAAGTTCATTGAAAATCTAGGTGGGGCCAACCATGATGTTTTTGAGAAATCTACCCCGTCCATCCATTTTTCCTTATCATTTCAGGGCATAAACCCAAAACTATGGCAGATCCAAATCTCAAGTGGACCACACCATAGGAAGCAATGATGATAATGATTCTCACCGTTAAATATTTTTTAGGGCCCACCATGATATTTATTTGACATCCAACCTGTACATTAGGTCATGCAGACCTAGATGATGGAAAAAAAAAAACAAATATCAGCTTGATCCAAAATTTTGGTAGTCCTAGGAAGTTTTTATTGGTGAGAGTTCAATCAACACTATGTGGCCCACTTGAGAATTTGATCTACCTCAGTTTTGGGTTCATATCATAAAATTAATTTTTAAAATGTATGGACAGCGTGGATTTATCATTAACATCTTGGTGGGACTCACCTAGCATCCCAGCGAACGAATTTTATGTGAAAAGGCTTTCGCCGAATCCTTCGGAGAGGGGGTGAAGAGGCGTGAGAGAAGGAAACTCGCTCGCACTAAGAGCGCCTTCATCCAAACCGTCCACCTTATCATACGGTTGATAGGAAGGTTCGCACATAATGACGTCAATCGAACTTTAGTGCGTAAGTGTGCGTTCCTCATATATATATATATATATATATATATATATATATATATATATATATATATATATATATATAGGGAGATGGTCACACTGCACCTTTTCACGTGAGCACCAATGAGCACCTTTGTACACATTATGTGTCATGTGCCACTTGAATTAGGGTCCAAGTGATGCACATGAAATACTATAGACCCAATTTTCAGCTTTTATCCATGACTCTGGTGAGCCATAGCAAAGAGAAATACAAATCAAGGGAGGAAAAGTTTTCTTTTCCATGGCCCACCGAGTTTTGTATTATGCTGAAAATTGAGCCTATAGTATTTCAAGGATGATGTGCATCACTGGACTGGTTCAGATTTTCAAAAGGACATTACACGTGTGCAAAGGTGCTCATCGGTGCTCACGTGAAAAGGTGCCTCAGGTGACCATCTCCCTATATATATATATATATATATATATATATATATATATATATATATATATATATATATAAAGAGTACCCAGCCCAAAGAATACAAGGGAGGGCCACAGTCCAAGCAAGAGAAGAGGGGAGAGAGAGTAGACCTTTACTTGAGCTGGGGAGAAACCCACAGTCAGGAAAAGAGTAAGAAAAGGAAACTCTTTACCCCATATCAAGGAAAGCTTTGATACTCCGGAAGAGTGTCATGGATGATATACATGCGCTAAGAAATTGCTAAGAAACAGCAAATGTGGTATGCAAGTAATTCAAACTAAGAGGTCCAAATTATGACTCCCATCTATCATGAAACAAAACTAAGCCTATTTGATCATTTGAGCATCAGGTGTTGGATGTTTGTTGTACATTAAAAATGATCCTATACCAACTAGTAAGTGTCCATGAATATTGAATAGAGGAGGTTAATTAAGATGGCTGAATGAATTTAATTTTACAATTGTTGACATATTGTATTGACATTGTCCACAGCGACATGGCTACTTGACAGTGCTCCGAGGGCCCCACAGTATATGTTTTGTTCACGCTGTCCATCCATTTTGAATTATTATTTTAGAGCATGAGTCCAAAATTGAGGCAGATCCAAATATGAGGTGGGCCATACAACAGGAAAATAGTGGTTACTGAAGCAATCATCATTAAAAACTTCCCAGTGCCCACTGTAATGTGCATTTGCCATCCAACTGTAAATTAGGCCACTGAGACGTGGATAATGGGAAAACACAATTATTAGCTTAATACAAAACTTTTATGATCCCTAATAAAATTTTAATGGTGGGTCTTCAATCATCGCTATATTCCTGTGGGGTGGCTACCTTATATTTGGATCTCTCGTTTTTTGAGAATATGGAACCTCTGCTTGCCATCAACAGGGATTTTCTATTTGTCTGCATTGTGATTGATCCGCATCATCGCTGACATCATTGGAAATGCTACATTAAATATGGTTGCGATGATGTGACCCAATCATATTGTAATGAACAGGAAATTTTTGTTGGTGGCAAGCAGAGGATTCAGGCTCATTTTTAGTCTCATGCCCTAAAATGATCCAGTAATGAGCCCAAAAATGATCCGGTAAAATGGATGGACCGCATGGATAAAAACACATGGTGGGGCCACAGAGAACCGTCCAGTAGGCTATCCAGGTCCTGCTTAAAGAAAGTATGTCTAACGGTAAGTTTAATTGAATTAGAACATGCCAGTTGTGCAATTCTTTTAATTGAGTATGAAGCATAAACGTTGCCAGAGTTTCAAATAATTCTTTGCTTGGCTATTTCTTGAAGCGATTCTTTGCGTTGCTAACAATAGGAAAATAAGAATAACAATAGGAAAATAAGAATTATCTTCTTTGGAAACCCACACAATAAAGCCTAAAAATTCCATAATCGCCATACATACAATATTGAGAATTTTCATGGTGCCTTTGTGCTTGGCTAGCATGGTATAACAAAACACAAATACATACATTATCTTCCAATCCTCACAGCTGGAGAAGATGACAATGGTTAGCAAGATGACCGCCAAACAAAGGAAAATGGCGTTTGTTCGTCAAGAAATATCAGAGATCTTCACATGGTATGAACGATCTGTGAATAACCAGCTCGGAGAGATAACCCGCGAAGCTCAAGATATCATTGAACGTCTGGAAACCATTGAAGGCATTGACAAAAATGCTGAAGCGATGGAGCATGATAAGAAGAAGTTGGAGGAGAAGTTGGAGGAGAAGATGAAGGAAATGGAAGGTATAAAGACGAATGTGGAGGCTTGTCTGAGGAATCTAACACCTAACGGGCCACAATATCAAGGTTCAGCCTCAAAAGGAAAGGAAAAGGCAGCTGGAGACGTAGAATTGGAGTCTAAATGGCCGAAGATGGACACAGCACAGGAAGAGGCAGCCATCAAGAGTAAGGAGGATGAATTCAACGGCCTACACGAGCAACTGAAACTGTGCATGCTATGCTTCTCTATCTTCCCAATGGATGCCGATATCCAGAAGAGAGTCTTGATTTATTGGTGGATTGGAGAGGGGTTCGTGATGGCGAAAGAAGAAAAGACCTCTGAGGAGGTTGGGGAAGATTGCTTCAAAGAACTAGTGGACCGCGACTTCATCCACCCTATCTACAACAGACACCGGCCGAACATCCTTCGGTGCAAATTGCACCCTTCAATCCATCGGATGATCATCGCGCTGTCCAGGAAGGAAGAGTTCTTCAACTTGAATGAATCAGATATGCCATCTTCATCTCCCTTCAAAGCCCGTCGTGCATGCTTGATGACCAAGAACAAAGACGGGCAGCTCAACGAAGAGTATCGCCTGAAACTGGAAGAACCCACCTTGCTAACGCTGTTCAACATAAACGTGAAGCATCTGAAATTGAATTTCGGTATCAAATCCATGATGAAGTTGAAAACCCTAGTTGTTTTGCAACTAGGGAATTGGAGGGGCTCCACCCAAGATCACATGGAGGTGGAAGAACCAAACTACATAGACCACTACATTGAGATTGAAGAGCCTCAAATCTTAGATAGGCTAAGTGCTTTAGTGCACTTACGATACCTGAGCCTGAGAGGCATCTCTAAGATCAAGAAGCTGCCAAGTTCGATCAGGTCGCTACGGAATCTGGAGATCTTGGATCTCAATGGATGCCAAGACCTGGAAGAATTGACAGAGGGGATAAAATGGCTAGAGAAGCTGACCCACTTGGATGTATCAGACTGTTACATGCTCGAACACATGCCAAAGGGGCTTGGTTCCCTGTCAGAGCTGACGGTGCTGAAGGGGTTCGTGTTCTGCGGCTCTGTGAGCTGTGATCGATGTAAGATGAGAGAGTTAGTGAGATTGGAGAAGTTGAAGAAGTTGAGTATCAGCATCCGGAGTGGGGCGGATTCCTGGAATATAGATTTGCAGGATTTGATCAAGATAAAAGGGCTAAGATCCCTTGCAATAACATGGAGAAAGGCGTGCTTGATGAATCTAAAGCTTCCTCCTGGCCTCGTGAAGCTGGACCTCCAATGCTTCCCCCAGTTCGATCAGCCATCTTGGCTCAATCTGGATGAGTTGCCGAGTTTGGAGAAGCTCTACATTCGAGGAGGAAAGCTTGCGAAGCTCCGTCTTGAAGGAAATGGCTGGAAGATCAAAATGCTACGATTTAAGTTTCTAAAAGAGCTGGAGCTGAGAACCGCTGATGTTCGAGAGTCTCTCACGCAGCTGGAATATTTAGAGATCTACAAATGCCCCAAGATTGAAGTGAATCACCAGCTCGACGAAGATGGGGTGTGGGTAAAAGAGAAGCTGGTGAGCGCAAGCGATATCATACCGCCAGCATCCGTGCAACAGCGATGTCTTCTTTGAAACCTTCTCCTACAACAGCATTTGCAATTGCTCCTGCTTCTCTATACTTTCCTTCTTCTGCTTCTCCTATTACCATCCAAGAAGCTTCTTCTGCATCTGCCACTCCTACCACAACCCAAGAAGCTTCTCCTGCATCTGTCACTACTACTACCACCTAAAAATCTTCTCTTGCATCCACATCCACTACTTCTCTTACACCAAAAACCACTCCTGCTATTGACCAACATACCACTTCACCTACTCCAATTGCTACTCCATCTCCACAAACTTCTTCTTCCGTTGATCTCAATCCCAACAGTGCCTCCTACCACTTCCAGCGTTCTGCAATTATTACTTCATTCTTCTTTTCTAACCACGCTTTCGCATATACCACACCAACCTTGAGCTAGCAGTTGCTCTGGCTTCCAAAAAAGTGGGCGTGTTGATGTCATTTCTTTTGTTGTTATTATCTGTGATTCTTGAATATGTATGGGTTTTCTCCTTTCCTTATGTGGTGTTTCAAGAACTACACCCTATGATGTAACAAGTAGGTTGAATGCTTTTACAATATTATTTTGAGAAATTGGCCATACTCGCCTCGAAGTTTGGGCAAATTAGAACGCTACAACACTTCATATATTCCAAGAAGGGCCTTCTGATATGCTTCCGAAAATTACTTGGACCAAAATGCCTTTGTCCTTGTTTAAGTAGTCGTACGATTTTCAGGAAAGAAGTTACGTCGTATTTAATGCCAAAAAAGTGATGTGTCCAGGACCCTTTTTTGTGTTCAGGCAACGACCAAGCTCGTGGGGTCCACATTGATGTATGTGTATAATCCATGCCACCCATCCTTTTTGCTGTGTCATTTTAGGGCTAGGGCCCAGATATTAGCCTGATCCAGAGCTTGTGTGGGTCACATAATAGAAAATAATGGTGACAATGGAACCCACTGTTGAAACTTTTCAGGCTCACTGTGATGTTTGTTAGAAGTAGACACTGCCCAAGTCAGGACTTTTTTAGGCCCAAGCAGACCAGGCCGACAAGGTGGACAGAATGGATCACCCCATTGTGGGCCCTATGCTATGGTACCAATGGTTTGGTAGAAAAGGACGTGAACACGTTCAAAACCACGATCCATACAACATGACAACCACCACCCATATAACATGGCAACTACGACCCATGCAAACCACAACCCAAATGGGCCCACACTGAGGTATGTGTATAATCTATTCCGCCCATCCTTTTTGTCGTGTCATTTTAGGGCTAGGCCCCAAATATCAGCCCGATCCAGTGCTTTTATAGCCCACAAAATAGAAAATAATGGTGACTGCTGAAAGTTTTCAGGCTCACTGTGATGTTTGTTAGAAGTGGACATTGCCCAAGTTAGGACTTTTTGGGCCCACACTAAGCTGGCCAATAAGGTGGATGGATCAGATCACCCCTTTGTGGGCTTTAAGCTATGGTACTAATGGTTTGGTAGAAAAGGAATTGAACACATTAAACTATGATCCATACAACATAACAATCATGACCCATATAACATGGCAACTATGACCCAAATGGGCCGCAGTTGTATGGATCATAGTTGTTATGTTATATAGGTCTTAGTTATCCCATTATATGGGTCTCAGTTGTATGGATCGTAATTGTCCTATTATATGGATCGTAATTATCCTGTTATATGGGTCGCGGTCGCAGTTGTCCTATTATATGGGTCTCAGTTGTATAGATCGCAGTTGTCCTATTATATGGGTCGCAATTATCCTATTATATGGGTTGCGGTCGCAGTTTTCCTGTTTATGGGTCTTAGTTTTCCTTTTATATTGGTCTCAGTTGTATAGATCGCAGTTGTCCTATTATATGGGTCGCAGTTATCCTGTTATATGGGTCGCGGTGGCAGTTGTCCTGTTATATGGGTCTTAGTTGTCCTGTTATATTGGTCTTAGTTGTATGGATCGCAGTTGTCCCGTTATATGGGTCGCAAGTATCCTGTTATATAGGTCGCGGTCGCAGTTGTCCTGTTATTTAAGTCGTAGTTGTCCTGTTATATGGGTTTCAGTTGTATAGATTGCAGTTATCCTATTATATGGGTTGCAGTTATCCTATTATATGGGTCGCGGTTACCGTTGTTCTGTTATTCAGGTCGCAGTTGTCCTGTTATATGGGTCGTAGTTGTCATGTTATATATGGCCCACAATGGGGTGATCTGATCCATCCACCTTGTTGGCCAGCTTGCTGTGGGCCCAAAAAGTCTTGACTTGGCCCTGCATTGATGTATGTGTATAATCCATGCCGCCCATCGTTCTCGCTATGTCATTTTAGGGCTAAGGGCCAAATATCAGCTTGATCCAATGCTCGTGTGGCCCACATAATAGAAAATAATTGTGACTATTGAAACATCGATGGATCAAATGTGGGCCCAAGTCGGGACTTTTTGAAAATAATGGTGACCGTTGAAACATCAATAATGGTGACTTAGGCATTGTCCACTTCTAACAAGCATCAATGTCGGCCCAAGTTAGGCCTTTTTGGGCCCACGACAAGCTGGCCAACAAGGTGGATGGATCAGATCATCCCATTGTGGGCCATATATAACATGATAATCACGACCCATGATAACCATGGACAATGGGAAGGACTTTTGAAATGATAAAAATGCATCCCCTCAAGTGATGGCTCACATTTTTAATACCATAAATATCTCAACCATTTTGCAAATTCCTATTATACCCTTTCAAATTGAAGTATGCAAAGCAATACTAATCGGGTGCCTGTTTGGTCAGTATTTTTTTTTTAAAACATGCACTTTATTAATAAGGAAAGTTTTCCACTTCTAGGCTATTCAGGTAGCATATCATATCCTATACAGAGGAGTTCTATGAAACTCTCTAATAGAGCCCAAACCTACTTTATCCAAAAGAAAATAGCCCTTAACCAGCTGGGGAGGGGAGGAAACCTCTCAGAAGAACCAATCTGCTTGCACCTTGCTACCCTCTTTAATTAGCCAACCCATCTCCTGGCCCATTAGCTTCTTTGGGATTTGGGAGATCTGAAAGGAGCCCCTATAACTAAGCTTTTTAATTCTAGACAGCCAATAAATCCATTTTCAGGTGTAGGTGGACCTGCATAATGGAATTGCTTTAGGTGGATTTAACACTAGTAGTCCACAATATTTACATGTCTAGAAATACTTGTAGTGTTTGGGATCAAATCCTTTCTCTGATAAAAGCATAGTATTAAGTAAACTTATTTTTGGTGTGTAATGAGGTTTAGGGTGCATTTAGCACTAGGTATTAGATGGGATTAGGTCGGATAGAATTGCATTTGGTCCCGTGCAAATTCCATCAATCATTTGGGGAGGATGAAAATGGTTGGGATTACGAGGGATGGAATTGCATTTGGTCCCATGTAATTGCATTTAGTTCCACGTACGTGGGGTTTCTATAGATTTTGAAAGCCACTATACATGTGGGCCCCACATTAATACATGTGTTTATCCATGTTGTCCATCAACATACACCATTTACACGTGATATTCTGGTTATATATGTGTACAAGTGAATGACATCCGTTGTGAATTTGGTCTGTTGATTAAAATTCCATGGTCTACCAAATAGGATTTTGCTTAACCAACTGTTTTCCCGTGGCAAGAATTTTATCCCAAACATGGGATTAGATGGCTAAAATACCATGGTATTTCCATACATGCAATCATTGTGCAATAACTATGTTAATCCCTGATGGGTTTTTTTTGACCCATTGTCCTTTCGCAACTGGGATGCGCAAAGTCCTTTCGCAACTAGGATGCGCAAGTCCTTTCGTAACTAGGATGCGCAAGTCCTTTCGCAACTAGGATGCGGAAAGGAGTTTCCTAAAACTATAAAAAGGGGTCCCTATGATTTTTCTACATATATTGTATTGATGAGAAAAATACAAGAGGGCTATTAAAGGTGAGAGAGAGGGAGAAAGAGAGAGAGGAAGCTTATAGAAGGGAGGTTCTGCTCAGGGAGGTTTTTCTACTTTGCAATTTATTTTCATTGCTTTATTATCCATAATTCTGGTTTGTTCTGGAGGGCTAGATCCTAAGATTTTGTGCAAGGCCCCCAACAAAATGGTATCAGAGCTAAGTTCATTAAACGGGTAGGATCGGTTTTGAATTATGGAAGGTGGCTCAAGGATGATCAACCTCAATGGTTCTAACTGAACCATATGGAAGGCTAAGATAGAGGACTTGCTTTATTGCAAGGACCTATATTCTCCAATCTCAAGCATATCAGCAAAATCCAAGGATATGACTGAAGATGATTGGAAGAAGATGGACCGAAAGGCGGTGGGGTTTATTAGACAATTGTTGGATGATTCTGTGTTCCACCATGTGTCTACGGAAACCTCACCATAAAGCTCTGGCTAAAATTACAAGGGTGTATGAGAGGAAGACAAATAGGTAATAAGATATTTCTGATAAGGCGACTTGTGAATCTCAAGTTCAATGATGGTGGTTTTGTGGCCGAGCACATGAATGAGGTCAGCAATATAGTGAACCAACTCACCTCTATGAAGATGGTCCTGGATGATGAATTGCAGGCTTTACTATTGCTTAGTTCATTGCTTGACAGTTGGGAGACATTGGTGGTGTCTCTAAGTAACTCTGCGCCCGGACGGAAAGATATCCATGGAACAGTAACCGGTTGTCTCTTCAATGAGGAGACAAGGAGGAAGTCTCGGGGTCACTCAACAAGAGGCTCTTGTGGCAAGAACGGGGAGAGGAAAGAACAGAAGGGGCGGGAAGGCCCGAGATAAATCGGGAGGCAAGTCGAGTAACAGTAAAAGATATTGAATCTTCGAATTGTGGCAAGAAGGGCCACTACAAGCATAAATGTCGTAGTAAGAAAAACGACAAGAAAGGAAAAGGAAGGAAGATAAATCGATTCCACCGCAAGCCGCTTCGATGGCGACATGGTAGTTATTCTTTCTACGATCATGACGTATGTCTCACTGCCACGAGCCGGCCGATCGGGTGATAGACTCGAGAGCTTCTTTTCATGCGACTCCACACATGGACTTCTTTACAAGCTACAAGTCAGGTGACTATGGGACTGTGAAGATGGGAAATTCTAGCGTATCAAAAATCGTGGGAGTCGGTGATATTTGTGTGAAGAGCGATGTGGGCTACACATTGGTTCTCAAGGAAGTGAGGCATATCCCAGACCTTCGCCTCAACTTGATGTCGACGGGAAGGTTGGATGATGATGGCTATGAAAGCCGGTTTGCTGGTGGGCGATGGAAGCTCATCAAGGGTTCATTGATCGTGGGCTAGAGGAAAGAAGTGTTGCACCTGTACACAGACAAGTGTCGGTATGTGTAAGGGTGGGTCAACGGGATGGAAGATTCGCCTATTAACATGTGGCACAGCGTCTAGGCCACATGAGTGAAAAAGGGCTTCATGCTACTAGCGAGAAGTAACTCCTTCCAGGACGTGATGTGTATGCCTCTCAAAACTGTCTTGATTATTTATCGTGAAACATCATAGAGTTTCATTCATTAAAGCGCTTCTCATGTTAATAAAGTGCATGCATTAGATTTGGTTTATTCGATGTTTGTGGTCCTATGAGGACAAAAACCTTGGGTGGGGCATTGTATTTTGTCACTTTTATAGATGATGCATCTAGGAGGGTTTGGGTTTATGCTTTGAAATCCAAGGACGAGGTCTTTGGTGTGTTTAAGTTGTTTCATGCTATGGTCGAGAGAGAGACAGGTAGACCATTGAAGTGCATCCGCACTGACAATGGTGGTGAATACATTGGCAACTTTCACGAGTACTGCAAGTCCCAAGGTATACGGCATGAACAGACGGTTCCCAAAACCCCCCAGCATAATGGTGTAGCTGAGCGAATGAATCGCACGATTGTTGAAAGAATCAGATGCATGTTATCCCACGCGAAGTTGCCCAAGACGTTTTGGGGAGAAGCAATGCGCACAACGGTGTATTTGATAAACAGGTCTCCATCAGCCCCATTGAATGGAGAAGTACCTGAGAAGGTGTGGGTATCCAGATCCATTGACAATATCTCGGGGTGTTTGGATGCAGGGCATCCGTTCACGTACCAAAGGATGAGAGGTCCAAGCTCAATATGAAGATCAGGCAGTGTATGTTCTTAGGGTACGGTGATGAAAAATTCGGTTACAGGTTATGGGATCCGACCGAGAAGAAGCTCGTCAGGAGCAGAGATGTGGTTTTCAAGATCAGTGTATCGAAGACATTGGTAAGCCGAGAGAAGAACCAAATAGTTCAGGTGAGCTAGAGGACATGGATCCGATTACTCCTCCTATGGTGCCTGATGACAGGGAAGTACAGTAAGGTGCAGAGGACGAGAGAGTTCCTTCAGAAGATGGACCAGGGGAGTAGCCCCCACTTGATCCACCTGTTGAGCCACAGGTGAGGAGGTCATCTAGGGACGTGACAGGTGTCCCAAGAGGTACTCCCGCATGAGTACATTATGCTAACCGATGGGGGAGAGCCGAAGATTATTCTAAGGCCCTGGACGAGAGCGATAAGGGGAGTGGTTGAAAGCTATGCAAGAGGAGATGGAATCCTTGCATAAGAACCACACCTATGACATGGTGAAATTGCCCAAGAAAGCTCCTAGCAACAAGTGGGTGTTCGAGAAAGAAGATTGAGCGAAGAATTCACGACAAGGTTCAAGGCCGGACTTGTGGTGAAAGGGTTTGGTCGAGAAAAATTATAGACTTCGAGGAGATATTCTCACCAAAGTGATGAAGATGACATCCATACGGTGTTGCTTGGGTTAGCGGCTAGCATGGATCTGGAGATAGAGCGGTTAGATGTTAAAGCGCCTTTCTCCATAGTAACTGGAAGAAGAGATCTACATGCACCAACCGAGGGGTTCGAAGTCAAAGGCAAGGAGCATATGGTGTGTAGGGTGAGGAAGAGCTTGTATGGTGGGAAACAAGCTCCACGGCAATGGTACAAGAAGTTCGACTCGTTTATGTTGAAACATGGGTATGACAAATCGAGTCGGACCACCGTGTGTTCACGCACAAGTTCTCGAATGGTGATTTCTTAGTTCTGCTATTATACGTTGATGACATTCTCATCATGGGAAAAGACATCAAGAAGATCGACAATTGAAACAGAGTTGGGCAAGTCTTTTGCAATGAAAGACTTGGGCCCTGGCAAACAGATCCTAGGAATGGAGATAACCCGTGATTGCGGCGAGGAAGCTCATTTGTCACTAGAGCGGTATATTAAGAAAGTCCTGGAGCGGTTCAATAAGAAGCGGCGGCCCAGTCGGTACTCCACTAGATGGTCACTTCAGATTGAGCGACAATGCGGTGTCCCAAGACGAAGCGTGGTGGAAGAGATGCGAGAAGATATCCCACGCGTCACGTAGAAGAAAGTTTGATGTATGCTATGGTGTGTACACGCCCGGACATAGCATATGCGGTTGGTGTTGTCACCAGGTATCTTCTGGCTCATTGGGCGGTGAAATGGATACTACGGTATCTAAGAGGCTCATCCAGTTGAGCCTATGCTATGGTGACTAAACTGTGTTAGAGGGCTACACGGATGCGAGACATGACAGTGACATTTCAAGTCTACATCGGGGTTCATGTTCACATTTGAAGGGGGAGCGGTTTCTTGGCGAGCAAGTTACGAAAGGTCGTAGCATTGTCAACTACGAGAGCCGATACATTGCAAATCACGAGAGGCATGTAAAGAGATGCTTTGGATGAAGAGGTTCTACAGAACTTAGCCTAAAATCGTGGTCTATTGCGATAGTCGAGTGCTATACACTTGAGCAAGAATCCAAGTCGGCATTCCAAGTCAAAGCACATAGAGATTCGGTATCCTGGATCGGGGATACTTTGGAGACGAAGGTGTTACGGCTTGAGAAGGTCCACACGGACGATAATGGGTCGACCCATGATGACTTGAAGGCCTTGTTAAGGGCAAGTTTGAGGTTTGTAGAAACTGGGCTTAAAAAGAAGGTGAATCCCTCCTAGGTCAAAAAGGAGAGATTTGATGGGTTTTTTGACCCGTTGTCCTTTAAATTCGCGCAAAGTCCTTTTGCAACTAGGATGCGTAGTCCTTTCGCAACTAGGATGCAAGTCCTTTCGCAACTAGGATGTGAAAGGAGTTTTCTAAAACTATAAAAATGGGTCCCTAGGATTTTTCTACATATATTGTGTTGATGAGAAAAATATAAGAGGGCTATCAAAGGTGAGAGAGAGGGAGAAAGAGAGAGAGGAAGCTTATAGAAGGGAGGTTCTGCTTCGGGGAGGTTTTTCTACTTTGCAATTTATATCTCGGTAACTTCATGTCCTCATAATCGGTTAGATCTCTTCGTTTTCTCTATTTCTTTTATTGTTCATCCACTCCTGCGTGAGTGAAGAAGGTTGTAAACGTTCTACTTCATAGTGGATTGTTGATCTGGACGAGGTCCCGTGGTTTTTACCTCTTTGAGGGTTTTCCACGTAAAAATCTCTTGTGTGGTGTGTGATTGATGCATTGATTATTTTAATTACTTTATTATCCATAATTCTGGTTTGTTCTGGAGGGCTAGATCCTAAGGTTTTGTGCAAGGCCCCCAACAATCCCATCCAATACAATTCAATACCATTTTATTTCATGGACCAAACATGCCCTTAAAATCCACCAGAAATCCCACGTGGGATCCAATGCAATTCGATTAGACATAAACTCAATATTTCCCGTGCAGGATGGAATTTGCACGAGACCAATGCAATCCCATCCCACCAAAGTCCATTTACCAAATAGGCTGGGTCCATACGCAGGAATCTTGTTACTTAGTTTCAAGAGGTTTATGCTCGTATACATTTTGGACGTTGGAACTGATCTAGATGTTGGATTTGGGTCTTTTCAATGGCTGTTGGATTTGAGTTACGGTATTACTGTTATTCCATACTTGCTAGTTATACAACATGTTGCTATGAAATTACTCAATTATAATCCCTTATGTTTTTTAACTCTAAATAATTTAAATAGAACCCACCATCCTAGGATTTTTAATTTATAATTCCGAAATATTGAGCATGGTCGAGGCAACTCAACCTCAAATTTAGGCAAAATATTAGTTTTCGGACTATGGTGGGAACCAGCTATGGGGCTCGCTGAGACAGGTGAACCTGGTTGGCTTGGCAATGGACATGGACCTATTAGTTTGAGTTTGGAATTGGAATGCCTAGGTCGGAAGTTGATTGGTGTCTGCCACGATATTTGTGAAAAATCCAATCTGTCCATTCATTTAGTCAGCTCATGTTAGGACATATCCCAGAACTAATGAAAATCTAAAACTCAAGTAGGCCGTGGACAAGATATTAATGGGGATAGGTATGCAAAAGATTGAAACCTTACTGGGTCCACATTGATGTTTACAGCTCCTGTGGTCACTCCCATTGGGATGAACTCAAACAAGAAAATAGTGGCATGATTCAAAACTTCCGGCTCGACGGTGAGCATTCCTTTTCACGGTATGTTAACATATGACCCACTTGAGTTTTGAATTTACCTTTTCTTTTCTTTTTTTTTTTTTTTTTTTTTTTGACTCGTATCTTAACATGAGATGATAAAAAAAAGATAAATTTCTTACAAAAATCCATTAGGCTCCACCTATCTTTCAACTGCGGGCGAGTTCGGTCTTAAGTTTAGGCATTGAACTCACCTCGCCTGGCCCAACTTAATGTTTTCACGTGTTTTCCACAACACATGCACGTAGTCCACCTGTTCATTAGACGGACTAATTAAGCCAGGCTAGGTGTCGACTCACCTCATCCACATTGTTAAGGCTTAGGCTGGAAGCAAATTTGATGCAGGGATGGATGTGATAAGGTCAAGCACCATCTTTCTCATGGGATAACTATTCCCAATTCACGGAACTTTTCTGGACTCCTCACAAAGATACCTTGAATCCATGATGAAAATAAGAAAATAGAATAATTTCCAAAAATTGGTAATAAATTGTTTGATCTGTGCATTCCTGTTATACCATTAATATAGAAAATAAAAATTGTAATTACCAAAAATAATAAAATTCTAACTCTAATAAAAATCCTACTTCTAATAAAACTCTTCTAAAACCTAATTTTTTAAAATAAAAATTTCAAATAAACTTATTAAAAGAATCATAGTATGATTAGAAGTTGTTTCTGGAAAAGAAGGAAATCTAAAACTCTAAAAATAAAAAAATTATTTAAAAAAATTGAAATTACTAAAAATAATAATTTTTTCTTAAAATTTTGTTTTTGAACTGAAAGTGTGCGTTTTCTGAAGAAACGGATAGATGCGACCTCCTTTGTAGGTCGGTTCACCTCAGATAACCTGTTATAATAAAGATCGATAGGTTGTGCGTCTCGTAACAATATCTGGATCAAAAGTTATGGCCAATTTACAGTTCACTTTCTTTTGGTCCAACCATGCTAGGAATGTATTAATGTCACGTCTTACATCAATTGCTCCACTTAAAAAAAACTCATCCTCAAGTTACTCAAGGAACTTCGTTCATGATACTCAAACAACTTCTGGTGCCGATGTTTATCAGTCTTTTTCTTATACTTTGCATTAGGTTCTTGGGCTAACACAATACATGTACTCATGCTCTCCTTAACTAGTATGGATTAGTTTCTTTACTTGTGCCTGTAAGATTTCACACTCTGTCTGATAATGTGGATAATTAAGGAGACTCGTCCTTATGACAAGATCAATGTAGTTTTGTATATCTCGTATGGGAGGCAATTTATTAGAGAGTTCATCGAGCACAATTGCCTTAAACTCCTGCAACACTAGTTTCAAATTCTTTGGGATGTTCACAAGTTCCATATATTTTTTCTTTTCAATTTATGCATCTACATCTCCTATTTCCTCAGATTATTTAAGAAAATCATGTTTAGTTATTAGAGATTGTCCCTCTACCTTAGAAGTCTTGGCTTGGTTCTCCATTCCCATAAGGGCCACACGTCTGCCACTGATGAATCATGTAGTCTGTCGAGACTCCGTTTCGACAAGATTGTTCCCCGCCGATAAATAATGAAATTTCTCTGCATAACACTTTACTGATCGGCTATCCTGCCAATAATTTTGGTTTTATTAGAATAATACTTGATCGCAGTAGTCATTAGAAAGGAATCTCATGTACAACAATTGCTTCATCTACGACCACGTGTGGATTGGTGTCTTCATTTGTCTCGTCTGCTCAAGTTGAAGTTGTTCCCACCAAGCTGAAATTTCACCCTTCAACTTGTAAGCCACAAGTTTAACTTTTTTCTCTTCCATTGGTCGTTGAAATTAGGAAGATCGACTTTCATCTTGAATTCGTGATTTATTCGATCTATCTTATCAATGCCTTGTTCGGGATGTTATGAAATCATGTCGTTGGATCCCAGCTTCTTGGGAATGATCTTGTCGTTCACTGCCGTCATCGCCCTACAATCAGTGTGATTACGAATTCCATTACCTAATTGGGTTGGATCACCGCCATGAATACGGAGTTGCTTTAGGGTCTCCATCTTACAATCGATGGTAGCTTATAGCCCTTGCATCGGTTATCGATTCTCTCGTTGCGCTCCTTCAAAAGTCATCGTCGTTAAAAGTAAATAAATTCCTTAGAGCACCATCTATGGGAATGTTGCCCGACTCGTCATTAAAAGCCATAAATTAAAGGGGAAAAAAAAAGTCTCGCTCTGATATCAAACTGACACAGGGATGCACGTGATGAGGTCGAGAACCGTCTTCTCTAGACTCCTCACTGAGAAACCTCGAATCCACAAGGAAAATAAGAAGATAAAATAATTTTCAGAAATTTGTAATAAATTGCTTGATAATTGTTCAATCTGCATGTGTCTCTGCTATACCATTAATATAAGAAAAAAAAAACAAACAAACAAACAAAATTTATAATTACTAAAAATAGCAAAATTCTAACTCTAATAAAAATCCTAATTATAATAAAACTCTTCTAAAACATAATTTCTAAAAATAAAAATTCCAAATAAATTTCTACTAGAAGAGTCCTAGTATGATTAAAATTTGTTTCTAAAAACGAAGAAAATCTAAAACTCTAAAAATATGAAAATATCTTTTAAAAAAGCGAAATTACTTAAATTAGTAATTTTTCCTTAAATTTTCATTTCTCAACTAAAAATGTACATTTTTTTACGAAAAGGACAGATGCGACCCACTTTGTGAGCCGGTAACCTTGGATGGCCCTGTAACAGTAAAGATTGATAGATTGTGCCTCCCCTAATGTATGTGTTTAATAATGCCATTCATCCATTTTTCAGCTCTTTTTAGGGCATAAACTCAGTGCATCACAGTACAAAAAAACAATGATGACTGAAAGGCCACCATAAAATTTTATGATAATAATAATAATCTTAGAGGCTACGCTTGTATGTCCTTATCAACAGGTTGGATGGAAAATACACATTACATCAGACTCTAAAAAGGTTTCAACAGTGTGAGTCTATAATCTGGTCCCACATGAGCTTTGATCTACTTTATTTTCTTTATTTTCGTGCTTATGCCGTAAAATGAGGTAGAAAAGGTGGATGGACCGTGTGGATATAAAACATCTAAATCTCGGGCCGGTGTCACCATCCAATCCGTTTCCTGCCCATGGGCCTCATAATATCATCCTGTTCCTATCCACGGACACGTGCTTGATTTGAAATGCAACGGTCGTACTACGCAGCATCTAAAACGGACCCACCGCAACTTGGATGACCTGAGCCTGCATGCCTGCCACGTGGCTAAGTGGATGAATTGCCGCACACGTACAGCAACATTCCAACTTGCGACGCCGCACACAGACTCCCTTTTTTTAGTGGAGAAAAGCCGCTGGTATCTGGGAAAAGCGAACCCAGTTTTTCCAAACCACCATAAAACGCCTGCGGTTTTCTCACCAATACCTCTCTCTCTCTCTCTCTCTCTCTCTCTCTCTCTATAAAATGACTCCATCTACCACTCTCTTATCTCATCCAAACATTCACAATCCACTACCCTTCTCGTAAACGAAAAACTCATTCCTACAGAGAGAGAAGATGAGTTACCCGAGCAGAGCTTGGATGATAGCAGCGAGCGTAGGAGCTGTTGAAGCCTTGAAAGATCAGATGGGGTTTTGCAGATGGAATTATGGTCTCAGATCTCTCCATCAACATGCGAAGAAGAGCATCCGATCTTACACGCAAGCCCACAGACCCTCTCCATCTCTCGAATCTTCTTCTTCTTCTTCTTCTTCTTCAATGGTGATGATTTCAGAGAGGATGAGAATAGATGGAGATGAGAAAATGAAGCAGTCGGAAGAATCGCTTAAGAAAGTCATGTATTTGAGCTGTTGGGGTCCTAACTGAAAGATTAGGGGCAAAATTGGAATATTGAAAATATTTCGATGTGATCTGTATCATACGATTGTATGTTTTGATTATTGAGGGGTTAATAACACTAATTACACTAATCTCATATTACTTCTTATTTTTTATTTTTATTTTTTGAGTTGTTTGATACTCTGGCTGAGCATGACACCCAATACGCCGGCACTTAGAAATGGTACATTTCACTACTACTAACTTAAACTAAATGATTAAGCCGTTGATCCAAAAGTGACTTAAGTTACAGTCTAAAAATCAGATTCACTGAACAATCTTAACCTCTGACTGTTGGACACTTGTTACTCGAAATAAGGCCGTTGCTATTTTTCACTTTTACCCGTCCTATAAATATCCAAGAAACCAAATAGTTGTTTGGATGTCCAATATTCAGTTTTAAAAAAATAGAAAATAAAAAAAATTGCTGGTTAACTCTTTTTAATTTGTTTATTAAGAAATGAGAAGTTGGAAAGTTTTTTTATTAATTTTTAAAAATAGAGATTACTACATTTTAATCACATGATAATGAATTTTCTTTTCAAATACTTTCGCATCTCAGATTCGATTTGGGCTAAACCCAGCTCAACTAGACATTGAAGGCTCGATGCTTGACCTCAGACCGAGCCCAACCGGTCCTAGCTTCGTAATTTGGTTACACCGTGACCCTAAAAAATTTGATAATTAGTTAGACCTTGGGCTTGATAGACCAACTTTAAAAAAAAAAAAATGATAAAATCCTTATATATGTTGCTTACTTTTCTTACTTAATGTTTCTAATCTATCCTCTAACCAAGTGCGCAAGTGAGCAGGTCCCTACTCATGGCTCGATGGTAGACAATGTACCATATTAACACTAAGGCCATGGGTCTAAGTGCAATGTAGGCTCGATGGTAGACAATGTACCATATTAACACTAAGGCCATGGGTCTAAGTGCAATGTGGCATGTGTAGGTGTTAGGAAATGTGTGTAATTGATAATTGTAAGCTATATTACGAAGGTGTGCATGAATTCATCTATTTTCTAAAGATTAGACATAAATCTATAGGTAATTCCTTGTCTAAATCCTTCAAAATATTCTAGACTCATCTAGACGAATTACTAATTGAAAAATAATTATCCCATAGTTATAGGAGATTCAATTATCTTTACATTGCCTTAATAGTGGCATATGTACATGATATGAAAGGTAGTTAACTATAAGACTTGAAGCATCTATAGATTGAGAGAGCACAAAAGAAACAATTTCAAAAAGAGAAGAAGCATCTTAAGAAGGCGCATCAACGAGACTCAATTTAATAAGTAATTAGGTTGTTATCTTAGACTCCACATACTATTTTCTTATATAGGATTGAGTATAGTGTTTATTAATGAAACTCGATTAAGTCATTGTATAAGCCTCCGACTCAAGTATACGTGTATAAGTCCATGTATAGGCCTCCAACGAGAGTGTATGCTTGTGTAAGTCCTTGTGTAGATATCTGACAGGAGTGTACATGTGAAAGACTTTATGTAGGCCTTCGAAAAGAGTGTATGTATGTAAAGGTTAGAAGTGAACATATTGAAAATATTTAATATACTGAAATCTACTACACTCGAGGAGAGTGCTTTCATCAGGAGTGAACTAGACAATTAGTCAAACCATTATATATCGTTGTGTTTATAATTGGCTTATATGGATGCATTTCTATTCTTATTTCTATTTGAATTTGTTTAGTTCATAGAAATACATATTAGAAGTATATGTTAGGCACTTAATTTGTAAGCGCACACAATTAATGTTTCGCATGTCATTCAAATAAACTAATTTCTCAATTACTCATATTTATTTTTGTTTCTTTAAATTGTAAAATATTTAATTAGATAAAGAATTGTTAAGTAGTCCTATTCGCATCACTCTACTCATCTTCGGGACTTAGCCATAATTTTAAGCTCCGCCACGCATAACTATGGTTTTGTTTTAGACTATCTATGCAACTTCAGACACTGGGTAAAATTTTGTCATACTAGATTTGTCAAAAGATATCGAAATCTTCAGTCAGCACAAGGGGTACCAACTGACTGTCGGCCAATGGCTAGCCGATGTTTGCTTCCTCTCAATTTTGGTCCAATAGTAGTGTATAATTTCCTCCTTTCCTTTCAATTTTTCATGACTTTTCTTAGCTCCTAAAGGCCAGTGTTAGGGAATCCAAGTCGTTCATCCTCTTTGGGAGGAAGATTGGCCTAAATGTCCCTTTTGAGTGGGTTTTCAAGGGTTCCTTTGGCAGATAAAGTGCAGTTTTACCGAAAGTAGTTAGGACAGTGAGTTTTGGAAAGGGTTGCCTAAGAGCTCCTACTGCAGGACCGGGAGTTGGCAATCGTAGGATCCAGTATAATTACTAGGGATGGACCAAAGGTTCTACTAATTCTAAGTTCGCTTGGTCGTTCGATGTTGATTAAGGAGGCTAGGTGCGGTTTTATCAAAACCCAACTAGCAGTTCTAGAGTAGTGTTTGTGTGATTCAGGTGGGGTGTCTACCGATGCCTCTCTTTGACAGATATTGTTGACAACCGAATACAAAAGCAAGTGAACACCCCACCTTCTAGGATGGTGGGATTGTTCTTAAGCTTACAATAGTTGCTTGATCGAAATACCCACTTAGTCGAGGACTAACCTGAATGTCTCTTGAACATTAAGGAGACGTTGCGATTTCTCCCTACACTTTTTGTAGCTTTACAAGCCATTAAATTGCAACTTGTCCACATTGTGACTGATATGAATACATCAAAGATACTAATTGGTTGGAATTTATAGTGGTTAGAACCCCTGCACATTCTATGACCTTATGAGAGTAACCATTTAAATTAGAGAAATTGATTATGATGCATATATATATATATATATATATATATATATATATATATATATATATATATAGTCCTATGGGATCACCTGGAGATGGATGTGGGTAATGGGTAGTTTCCTGCGCATTCTACGGTTTTGCGAGAAATAGAGTCTCAGGCATCTGGGCACATAAGGAGTCCAGGCCAATTGTCCCATGTTCTACATATGATTTACTATGGCTCGATGGCACCTGTTTAAAGCAATCTTGTTGGTCTCCTCCTTTTTGGTGATCTTAACCATTGCATTAGCTTTTCTTAGCCTTGAATGGTGATTTTGGGTATGATTGCTGCCCTGTATCAAATTCCAGCCTGGATTGAGTTTAGGTGGCGATCATAATCTGAATGTTGAATGGGCCTGGTTGAGAGGTTTGGCCATTGAGTTGGCCTAATTTGGTGATCCGGCCATTGGATGGGCCGGATTTGATAATAAGACAGTTAGATATGCCCGATTTGGTATCTTTTCTTTGCCTTTCTACTTTCGATCGGCTAAATTTTTGCTAGCAATTATTTTTTTTGTTGGAAGGCATGTGGTCGTATTGATTACTCGCATGAGGCTTCATCGAGTCAGGGATCTCCCCCAGATGATTGGCCATGATCTCAGGCATTTGTCGAGAGAGTTGCATGGGTGCCTTATCCCCAAGTTCAAATGAAGAGGGCAAGCACCGTCTTCCTCATAGAGATCATTGTTTTGAATCCACGGAGCCTTTTTTGACTCCTCACCGGGAAACCTTGTGAGGGAAAAAATAGAAATAATTCTAAAATATTTAAAATAATTTTATTGATGATGAAAAATGAGTTTACAATTCTTTAAATAAATCACAACTTATTATAAATAGGGAACTTATTATTTATAGATGGTCGTGATTTCCACTAGACCTCGTGGTTTTCGGCCAAAAATAGTGTCATATTTGGCTTCTTTTTTTTTATTATTATTTAACACACGCACACACACCCCACACACTCACGCTAGTGGAATTTCACCACCTATGGGTACTCAAACCCTTGACCGGGAGTTGAAACTCTTAAGAGTCGACGACCTGAGCAAGAGTAAGTGTCATATTTGGCTCTCTTAATTATTCTAAGCACTTTTCATGTTGGGTGCAACTCCTAAAGCTCAGCAAATAAAGAGTTATACTCAAACTAAAACTTACTATAACTAGTAAAGGTGAAATTAAAACATAAATTCAAAGTTTCTGATGGTATTTCAGAAATTTGGCATGAGCAACTCAGCACAACGGGTTGGGTGGCTAAAGCAACTCATCCTAACCCAAAATCATATATGGCATGTCCATGGCTCATTCCGATTTACTAGATACGTCCATTTTAAGTAGTGCCGTCGGGGCCACTTTTATTGCAGACCCGGCCTTTTCTGATCCATCTTGGGCCACAAGCTATACATCAGAACGGAACTGGTGCAACTTTCACAAGCTCTGCATCAGCGCAGAACCGGTACATGGTCATATCAAAAGAAGCAAGTAGGCTAATCAAATCTTGCCCGGTTGCATGTGCAGGGCAAAATCCCAACCCGCATCACACCGCACATGCAGGAGAACCTCGTTTACACACCGCACGCGTGTTAAAGTGGCACATGTGTGCAATCTAGTCCATCCATCTGGGTGAGCCCAACCATGTAAATGCCATTATTTTATTTTATTTTTGCATACTCTACATTATCTACCATCCATCTGGGTTGATGGGTACTGGATAGGTACCCTGACCCAGCCGTGGACCTGGCAAGGCCAGAACCTGATTAGTCGGGTATGGGCACTATAGGTCCCGACCCAAACTCATCCCGTTGGCAGCCCTGTCCACATTTCTACCCCCACAGCTAGGAGCACTGAGTGAAATAGAAAGGGTGCGTTTGGATGCTAAATTGAACCGAATTGCAATTTGACCAAAGTAAGGATGCCACCCTTTCAACTCATAATCACACCAAAACCCCACATTAAAAATCCGACCGTTACAATGAATTGGGTTCCCATGATCTAAAATTTCAAATCAGATAAACCCTTCTAAAATCTACAAAAACCCAACATGGATACACCTTCCTACATGAAAATACATCTATATACGTAACAAAATTAATCATAATTAGCACATAATCGAGATATCTAATTACACCCAAATCACCAAATTCCCACAAAAAGAACCATCAGATCTTGTTTTTGCCTCAAACCATGAGTTGAGTCCACATGATCTAAAATTTCTATACAGATAAACCCTTCCAATTTCTACAAAACCCAACATGGGTAAGGTAAACATCTCCCCACATACACATACATCCATTTACATAGCAACATTAATCATAATTAGCAGATAATCAAGCCATCTAATTACACCCAAATCACAAAAACATCCAACAAATCTTTTCTTTTTCCTCGATTGCATTCCCAAGAGCTAACATACATCATACAATATTTACATATTAAGACTTAATTAAGAGATCTAATCAGACCCAACTCTCTAAATAATCACAAAAGAGAATTACAATCCTCAGTTGGGTCCCCAACAGCTCAAGTACATGACAGTCCTCAACGACTCCTCGGCCTGTTTTAGCTTCTCATCAACGGTCTTGATTGATTTTAGAGAAGGGGAGGAGGAATCAAAGGCGCTTGAAAAACGCCTCACCTGCTTGGAAGTTGATGTAGGGTCCTTGAGGGATTTAGGTGCTTGGTCTTTCATGCCTTGGGTGGCACGTATGGCAGCTTGTAACAAGATCCTGCTCGTGTATCGCAAGCTCATGTGGCAAGATATCGTATCCGAAATGTAAGATATCGGGAGAGTATCGTAACGGGCTATTCAAGATAGGCTTTTGATTTTGGGTAGGTGAGAATGCGGGTATATATAGCGCTCGTTGAATGAAGTTTCGTGATCTACGCGCGTGAGTCTTTCTGTCTGAACGCAGGTATACGTGCTGATTTCAAACACGTGTGAAAGATCTAAGCTTTTAATAAGCTTGGATGCTTTGTTTAAATCATATAAAATGAATTTTATATAATTTTAAATCTCAAATAGGTCATAAGATTATAAAATAAATGGACAGATAAAAATATTGTTTTATCCTGTCCAATTTAAAAATCGTACGGATTTATTTTTATGATTTACTATTAATGAATCGTTTTCAGACAGATGAAAGGTTCAGATTCGATGATACTATATGGTCCTGCGTTTGGAGAGAAGGGTTCCCCAAGCGTGTGGATTTAGTAGGTCTTCTCGTCAAGGAGATTCTTTTTAGATAATCTCCGACATGTAACTGACACGTGTCATTCATATCCAAAAACCAACAGCTAATGCCTGTGGTTTTCTCGTAGAGTCCGCCGTCACAGCCGATAGTTTTCCTCGTGAACCCGTATTATGTGTTACGTTACTGTGGGGCCCACTATGATGATTTTTTATATATCCAAGCCGTCCATCTGTTTCTACAGAAAATTTTATAATTTGGATCCAAAAATTAAATATAATACATCTTAATTGTATTACACCACAGGAAACAATTGTGATTGAGTGTCTCACTGTTAAAAATTCCAAAGGGCCCATAGTAAGGTTTATTAATGTTTATTTTCCATCCAATATTATTATAATTTCAAAAATATCTACATGAATTGAAAATAAAAAATATCATCTTGATCCAAAACTTTTGTGGCCCATAAAAATCTTTTAATGGTTATTTATCAATATTTCGACGTAGTGTGCTTCATTTGAGGATTTTATCTTCTTAGAATTAAGGATCTCAGGTTAAAATTATATTTAAAAACATATGGACGGAGTGGATATACAAAAAATAAATAAATATGGGCCCAAAAAGTTAGAGTAATACCCAGAGTAATACCCACTAAGGTGTTACCCAGTTAACATCTAATCCGCTCCCCGCTTTCCTTTCAAACCGCGGATGAGGTGCATTACGGTGCTCGGCCGAATGTTTCTACGGTGAGATTTCAGCTTCGAGCCCATGTTTCTATCATCCAAACCGTTGATATGACAGAAACCAAAATAGATAATTTATTCATAAAAAATTATTATATTTAGAAAATCTTAACCTTTGAATTAGTGGCCATGAATAGACGATTAGTAAGAAACCTCAGCCACTGTTCATGATCACTCCGAAAGCTACCAAACGTTCAATGGGTAAGATCTTATCATCATAACATCTACGGTCAGGAAAATTACACTATTGGTTTGGAGATGTAAAGATACAGTTCAAAGATAGACCCGATTATTGGTAGATACCTGCTTGCGAGTTCCTAGGACGGACCGGATTCGTATGTAACTTTAATGAGAGCGTGAAACACCAATGCTCTTTGTGGCCCATCATGTTGTATATGTTGAATCCACTCCGTCCATCAGATTTATGACTCGATTAAAGACTTTAGGAACAAAAATCAGTCAGATATACAACTTATTTGGACCACACTAGATGGCACAATGGGGATGGAACACCAACCATAGGCTTGTATCTGAGGTCACAGTGGCATCAAAACCGTTCATCAGATTTGAATAACCACGATGAATGAAATATACAAAACTCATAAGTGCCAAAACAGGTGAGCTAAAAGGTTTTAGACGCGATTTTATATTGCGTCTGTGGTCCATCTGAGGTTTTATCAGGATAATTTTTTTATGTACGGTGAAAATAAGATTTATCACCTGATAGACGGATTGGATTTCACGTTTGAATTTGGATGTTTTACGCCCTGGTTAAAAAGGTGGAGTCTCTCTCTCCTTTCAAGATGCGGATTGGGTACTACCCCCGCCTGTCCTGAGCTCAGTACAGGCTGGGGCTCTGAGGCCCACCGTGATGGATGGGTTTATCCATACGGTCCATCCATTTTTCCATGTCATTTTAGGGCATAAGGGTAAAAAAGGTATATCCGTGAACCATAGGAAGGTATCCACACCGTCCATCCATTTTCGCTACGTTTTTTGTGGTGTGGTCCACTTGATTCTTGGATCATTGTAATTTTTGGACACCCTAAAACGATATTAAAAAATGGATGGACGGTGTGGATAAACCCATACATTATGGTGTGCCCCTCACAGGCCCAGCATGTTTCGAGTTCGGTACAGGCGGGGGTAGTACCGAATCCGCGTCATGCATTTCATGCTCTGGCGGAATTTGATACGCATGTGCGGCAACTTTACATCTGCCGTGCAAGTACCTCGAGTTAGACCGTCCGATTAATGGAACGTAGCAACCATATCAGATAGACAAGATTTTGCGAGTTCTGACCTCTGATTAATGGTTATTGGATTTTTTTATTTCGGACGGTGGAGTATTCTTTTATTTTTAACCGTTCATAATAACGGTTTCCAAGATTTGGGCGGTTTGATTTAACATAAGGAATTTAAAACCCAAAAAAAAAAAAAAAAAAAAAAAACTTTTTCCATTCAGGTGCCTTTTTCAAAAAACTAGCCTTCTATCATGGCATGCAATGATAGCAAATGGGTCAGTGGCTAGGTGGGCCCCAACATTATGTAAAATCCACTCCGGCCACAGGGTGAGTCAACCCTTGTTTGGCCAAGGGACCCAAAATCAGCTACATAAGTGATTCATGTAAACCACCTGATTGGAAATAGTGTATAAGACAATCCTAACCTTCAAATTATTTTTATTAGTGCAGCATACTTGAATCACACATGGGTATGATTTTTAGGGCACAAAAATAAATGTTTGTGTGAAATCTAATGGTTGGAATGGTATAAATAGGTTTAATATAATTATCGTGGTAAGCTGGTAAAAATAAGGGTGAACGTTTCTCTCCCCGTTAATTTTTTAGTGTGACCCACTAGAATCACATATTAACCTTATATTTTTTTGTCTCTTAATCTAATATTATATTAAATATCCAATGGTCGGAGTAGATCTTATATAAACATCACGGTGGGCCCATTAAAATCAAGAAATGTCTCTAGTTATATTTATGTTGAGAGCAGCTTATGCTTGATTTTTTGGCGGAGCCCACAATGATGTGTATGTGAAATCAGGCGTAACCATTATATGCATAACACCCATTCAAAGGGATGAAAAAGAAAATCAGGCCAACTTGTGATTCAGGTGTCCCACACCAAAGAAAATAGTTTGTAAAGAGATGTCTACCCTTAATTTCTAAAAGGCCATCATGATGATTATACGTTGTCCACTCCAATCATTAAATGCCATACTTAAATTTAGACCTAGGACCTAAAAATTAGGCTCATCTATAATTTAGGTGAGCCATACCAAGGAAATTAATTTGGAGTGCTATTGTTGTTTTGTACATTATTTCTAATCATGTTGTTGATGTAGAGCGGGTCGCGGACAATTACATGGCAAAGATGGATGGGAAAGGCCCGGTCGGCGACAGAAGTGATCTGGACCATTAGACCTTCAATCAGGCGTATCTCGCAATCTGGGATGAGTTAGCCGATGTAAAATATATGATTTTGGGGTAGAACGAGCTACTTTAGCCAACCAACCCAGTTACGTGGGGTTGCGACGCTCGGAATTACGAGAAACCCCTGATTCGACGGTCGTTTCCCTGTTTCAATTTCGTTTTTACTATAAATAGTAAGTTTTAGTTTGACTATAACTCTTCATCCGTCGGGCTTTAGGAGTTGCGCCCAACGTGAAAAGAGCTTAGAATAATTAGGGGAACGGTTTGGTGAAGCCAAATAGGACACTTACTATTTTTGGCCGAAAACCTTGCATACTAGTAGACATCACGACCGTCTATAAATAGTAAGTTTACTATTTATAGTAAGTCGCGAATTCTAGGAGTTTTAGTTGTAGTTTGATTATGATTTCTTTCCCATTGTTTAGTACCCTTATTTAAAGGGTTGTGAACTCGTTTTTATGCATTCATTAATCTATTTTGAATTTATTAGAATTTATTTCTATTTTCTGCTCTCTTTTCTCGTGGATTCGAGAAAGTCTCTGTGAGGAGTCCAGAGAAGTTCCGTGGATTCGGAATAGTTATCCTCTTGAGGAAGACGGTGCTCGACCTCACGTCCTCCCCTGTGTCAGTTGTTCACCTAAATCACTAAAGGATGTAATTTGTTATACCTTAGCCTACTATGAGCTGACGCGCTTGGTGGTGGAGGTACATTTTAGATAAAACATCACAATGGTGCCCACTTAAGCTACTCAACCGGAGCTAAAGAAATGTGGAATGATAATTATATTCATTAAAGAGGTAGCTTTTTGAAAGATTTTTTTTTTTTTTTGAGGATCCTTGCTCTTGCCCAGGTGGTAAACTCTCTTTAAAGGCCCGGTCAAGGGTTTGAGTATCCATAAGTGGTGAAATCCCACTATGGCAAAGAATGAAAATTCATATTAGTAGGTAGTTTTTTTGTAAAATTATGTATTTATGAGAAGGTATATTGCATCATACTCTACCAAAGTATCTAAGTTTTTTCTTCTTTCCCTGGGCTCACGACAGAGTATGACATTTGCTCGGACATGAGAGGATTAGGTGTTACCAGGGTAACACTAAGGGCCTGTTTGGCCGGGTAGATTAGATGGGATTAGGTTGTATTAAGGTGGATTGCACGGCTTTCAAGATCATAAATGAGTGCGTCAGTGGATTACATGCAATCCCACTAGATTGCTATATCCAGCGACCAACTAGTGGCATGTTTGGATGGACAGATGGCTTAGGGGATGCGAAGTTTGTTTCCATTTGGCCAGGCACATCTACCACCTTCTTCTCGACTTAGATCAAACTCACAGACAAATCCCACCTCAGAAGCCTCCATTTCCAGGCGAATTTCACAGCCTGCTGCAATGAAGCCGAGAATCCAATCAAGAAAAGTAAGAAAAAAGAAAAACCCATCATCTAAAACAAAAAAAAACAAAAAAAAACAAAAAAAAAAAAAAACAAAAAAACCCCACCTCAGAAACCTCGAATTTTAGATGAATTTCGCAACTTGCATCATTAAAGCTGAAAAAACCGACTAATGAAATTACAAAAAAGAAGAACAATAAAAAAAAAAAAAAAAAAGACTCAACATCAAATGACTATAGCAATAGGATCGGTGTGCTGTTCTGTTTATGATCGAAAATTCAAATAGTGTAATCAGATGTTTTGTTTATTCAATTGATGTGATTTTGTATGAATATCTAATCCGTAGTGGGGCCAACTATTTGGATGGTCTGGATTTATGTGTATATGTCTCAAACATGTAGAGACTGCGTGCATGAGTATAGATAGAGATACTTTGCCAATGGATATAAGGAGGAGGAGTTCTTTGATTCGAGAAGGAATCGACATCAGCATCTAGCGCGGGATCTGGGAATCCGTCATCTGATCCGGCAAAATCCATCGATCTTCCCAATCTAGCGCAATACTGGGCGAGCCCAAATAACCTGGCGTATAGACCACGGTGGATTTGGCAATCCAATCCTGCTAAATCCATCTTAATACCACCTAATCCGCCTGTCCAAACACGCCCTAATTAAGGTGTTACCGTTACCATGGGGCCCACATTGTGGCCCACCTTTACAATGTTTTGTATATCCACACCGTCCATCCTTTTCTACAACTCATTTTAGGATGGAGTTCCAAACATCCTGCAAATATAAATCTCAAGTGGACCACGCCACAGGAAAAAGTGGTATTGAGTGCTTCACCATTAAAAATTCCAAAGGGCTCATCTTAACTTTTTGGCATTTTTATTGAAAATCCAACCTGTTGATGCTGTCAAAAAAATCTGGATGAAGGGAAAATACAAAGATTTGCTTGATCCAAAACTTTTGTAGCAAACAAAATGTTTCTAATGGTCATTTATTATGGTTTCTAGTGGTATGGTCCACCTGAGATTTGGATCTTCTTAAGGTTTGGGATCACATCCTAAAATGAGATGGAAAACAAATGGACGGCATGGATATACAACAAACACATCAATGTAGGCCAACATGGTTAGGGTAAAACCCACTAAATTGTTATCCGGTTCCCCTTCTGTATTGTTGGAATCCATCTGATTTTTGGTCTCATGTTCTAAAATGATATGAAAAAATAGATGGATGGTATAGATTTCTCACAAACATTATGGTGGGCCCACCTACCATCCCTTGTGCAACTAGGACATCCGGAATAGACCATGAGAGCTCTCGTAAACTCCTCCGCACGTATTGCATATCCAATTTACGAAGGAAGCAAAACTAAAGGAAGAAACAAATGCGAGAGAGAAGCATTGAAAGCGAGAAATCTTGCACCGAGTTGCCGACCTGCTGTCTTAATCGAGTCGTCGTTTCAACATCTATTTGCTAGACACTTCTGGAGAGAGAGAGAGAGAGAGGGAAAGAGAGAGAGAGAGAGAGAGAGAGAGAGAGAGAGAGAGAGAGAGAGACTAAAGGAGAAAGAAAGATGAAATTAGAAGGAAGAAGAAATGAGAAGAAGGAACAAGAGAGAAAGAGCAACGAATTGATCAAAGTTGAGTCAGTCACTGACTCACTGTCAAACTTCACCACTGAACCACCGAGCTCAGGTTGGCCTTCCGCTTTGGTTACTCCTCAGCATTCTAGAAATTTTAGCTTATTCTAGCCAAATCCAATTGTGTGTGTAGGTGTTTGTGTTGACCCACCAAGTTGGAAAACTTCTCACAAAAATCCAAGAGTCACAAAAGGTAAGTGATCTTCCCGGTTGAGAACTGTACAGTTACAATGTAATTTTACATTAGCATGTGGATTTATATTCTTGGCATAGTGTATCATCACGTAGAATAAATTCCTTTAATTATATTTACATGTTGTAGATTGGATTGGTTTAACTCTTATTACATGTATAAATTGAATTTAATTCATTATAATTACATGTTGTGGATTGAATTTATCATTATTGTTACATGTAATAGATTGAAATTATTTCGTCATATTACATTTTGTAAATTGAATTTAGTTGTTTACTGTTACATATTGGACAATGAAATTATTTGATGATTATTGTGTATTTAAGTTATGGGTGCTCTGCCCTAAAAGGATCATTGCATTTTTATAGGTGCTTTGCCAAGGGTCATTCTCGAAAAGATCGGCACAGTACAAGTGTTTTGCGTAGGGTCATTCTTGAAAGGATCGGCATGGGTGATCTGCTCTATGTATTTACCCTAAATGTCTATTTCACCGGTGCTTTGCCAAAGGTCATTTCCTAAAAGGATCAACATTGGTGCTCTGCCGAGAGTCATTTCCTAAAAGGATCAACAAACACGGGTGCTCTACCCTGAATTGAATAAAAAAAAAAAAAAAACTTAAATGATTGTCTTATCTTATTTTGTTATTATATATGAATATTAAATGTCAGTTCAATACTTGCAATTGATCATGTTTATGTTATTGAGTTATATTTGTATTATCGTTGAATTTTTTATTTTGAGAAAGATATGACCCTGCGTCATCGCGCTTACACCCGCATATATTGTTTTATAGAATTTCTATATGAAGAGCCAATTGGGCAAGATTAAAGACTTTTCCTATTGTTTATTTGAAAATTAATTAAAATTTAATATGTTTTATTTTAATATAATTAAGACTTTATGATATTTTAGTGGAACATTTGTTAATAGAAATGATACCAGTTTATCCCCCCTTAGTTGATTTGTTTGCCTTGAAAATGCATGAAAATTATGTGGGTTGCAATGTATATTTCATTTAAATATAACTCACATTCCTGGAATTCAAGTTCGAGCCTGACCAACTCGAGTACCGAATTTCAGGGTGCAACAATTGGACCAGCCCAAGCTCTATCCATTCGCAGCCCGAGGGATGTCTACTAGAGAGAGAGGGAGAGAGAGAGAGAGGACCGTTATGGTTTTAACTTTTGGGTGGAGAAATAGCGAAATTACTAAATGCAAAAAGCCATGAAATTTCAATGCAGCTTTTTTCTTACTAAATGTAAGAAGCCATGAAATTTCAATGTAGTTTTTTCTTACTAAATGCAAGAAGCCATGAAATTCCAATGCAGCTTTTTCTTAAGGCGGAGAATGTAAATGATGAGCTCGTTTGATGGAAGGCCTACATCTCATGCATTTGTGCTTGATCATTCTACAAACCCATCCCTCTCTTGAGCTCCTACACACTACAACAAAAAGGGGAATGGTCGGCACTTTCGGAGTCGCATTGGACCAGCGCTGAGCAGAACAGGGCGCTGCTGAATGAGGTGCATAAATAGAAAAAAAAAAAAAAAAAAACCCTATTCATTCCTATCCCACCCCCGACTCTCTCCTTCTCTCTCGCTCCGAGTCTCTCTCTCTCTCTCTCTCTCTCTCTCTCTCTCTCTATCTCGCAACTCCACGGCCTTTTCTCGAACTCCACGAACGAATTCTCTCACGCAACTCCAAAGATCTACCCACCGCGCGGCTCTCTCTCTCTCTCTCTCTCTCTCTCTCTCTCTCTCTCTCTCTCTCTCTCTCTCTCTCTCTCCTCCCCCTTTCCCAAGCAGAGCTCTCTCAATCGGGCGGCGAAAAAAACCTCCATACGTGGCAATACACTCTCTCGATTCCCCTCTTAGGTCTCTCTCTCGTGTATCAATGTCGCCCTCAATTCTCTCTCTTGAGATCGAGTATCTTCAATGTTGAAACCCTAATTAGGATTTTACAATGGTGAATTCCTAATTAGGATTTACAATATTGAAACCCTAATTAGGGATTTACTATGTTGAAACCAAACATTTGAATCTTCATGCTATCATCCTGCGGGTATGAAACATTTGAATCTCCATGCATGTCATATGCCATATTTTATAGATCATATACCTTTTTTCTCTTTTCTTATTCCATATATACTCACCCTGATTTTGCCCATGTCAGTTAGTTCTCATGTGCTCATGGATATGTTCATTTAGCTAATGTTGTGTACACGATATTTGAAGCACTCTTGATTTGTGCATTGTCTTTAACTTACCTGCCTGATCTTTACTCCTACATCGGCTCTGATTTTGCAGCATTGATCATGATTTGTTACTGGATTTTGGGGAGGAATTGGAATTTTGTCGAGATTATTGTAAGTGTTGTTTGTGTATATATTGTTTTGGGTTGTTCTTGCTCCATCTTTTTCAGGTTTATTTGGGTAATTTTTGTTGTATGATTCTCATATCTTGAGAAATCTAATATTTGAAGTAGGACCTGAGTCTCGAATTTTAGAGAATTTTTTATATTTTATATTTTATATTTTTATTTTTATTATTTTTTTGGATTCTTTGATGGGTTTGAAAATTTTGAGAATGGCAACTAATTTTTGAACGGAACCTGTTTGTTAGATGACTCCTTTCTTTCTACTTCTGCTATTACGGTAGTATAGCTTTTTGTTATTGTATTACTGAAACTTGGAAGAAAGGGTGCATCTATTTGTAAGGTGGTGTAAATAGTGTAATTGCATGTTTTGTATTAGTGTAAAGGGTGTCTGTAGTTTTTAGGCCATTTTTCTGTTTTTGTTTTTATTTTTTGTGTATGATTTGTAATAGAGGATTTCCAAGACTGTTTTCTCAAGTATAGATGGAAAGGAAATTTGTGGCACATGTGCCATCGCCTGGATCAATAAAGAGGAATGACCCATGCGGGGCTAGCCACCAAACATGGAACATCATTAATAGCTTTGACCATCATTAGTTTAAAATGGGGCCACACCCACATTGGTACTTTTCTTCATTGTAGGTGAGTTTGTGTGGTTAGTTGCACTCTTTTTAGGTGATTACACTATAGTACCAGGCACTAGAAATCCTCCTTGATCCCGACATTACTCTACTCAAGTTGATGTGTGGTAAGTGGCACTACACCAAAATCATTTATTAGAACACCTACTCTTGTTTTTTATTATTATTATTATTTTTCGTATGAAATCGAGCTGTGATTTATGTGGGTCCACTTCTTGCTTACAGAGTTTTCTATCTTTTTGTTGGTCTTTTCTTTCTTCCTTGAAGATATTGATCATGGCCTTTGTGTTCGGGCAGTTAGAAAAGTGGGAAGCTACAAGGAGACTGTAGGATTTGTGGAATGGGATTGAAATACAGCCATAGTTGTATGTATTGTCATCTAGAAAAAGGAAAAAGATCAACAAAATGAGACTAGACCAAAATGAAACAACAACAACTGGCCAAACACTTTACCACACTTTTGTGTGGCCACTCTAAATCATTGGGTCACCTAGTAGAGGCATCTGCAATTATTCGTGTCAGATCACTGTAGTTGGCTTGAAAGATGCATTTGTTTGATTATGTTTTGTGGAGTTTCTTTTCTTCATGTCTTTTCTTTCCCCTGTTTTTTTACAGACTCGTAGACAAGATTTGACTGGTGTTTTTATAAATAGAGGAGTCAATCTAGACCCATTAAGCAAGTGATCAAAGGTAAGAATTGCCTGATATTCATTTACTTATTCATTTGTCAGTTGTCACTACACATTGAGCATTTTAAGTAAAATATATAATCAATGGCAGGTTGGACTTGTTGTGTATGATTCACAAGTTCCAATTGGTGCCACTCTTGAATACATGGATGGGCACTACATGGTAAATCTCCTTCTATTAATATACATGCCAAGCTTTTATTTAGGGAAAAAGATATCTACAGATTAGTGCATGCTTGGATTTTAATTCAAGCTTGGTACTATTTACATTTTGTGCCTGTGAAATTTCTAATTGAATTTGTTTCTTATGGGTTTTTCTTTCACATTGTAGAGAAAGATTTAGATTCAGGTTCTGACTTCGGATGGATCAGATATCCTAGAGCAATTGATAAGGAAAAGGCAAGAGAACTAAAAGATACAAAGGTAGAATTGCAGCTCAATATCAAAGACAAATAAGATGAGTTTAGATTGCCTACAGAAGAGGCACTTCTCCATTAATTCTACTTCGAAGTTCTCCTGATTCATTTTGAATTTGGAAACTTGAGGCTCTTATGATTTTCCTTTAGGAGCTTCAAGAAGAGGCACAAAGACCACCAGATCTTCCAAAATCTTCAGCACAGAATAAAAGAGTGTGCTATCTCTCCGCTAATCTTCTGCATTTTCTCCTCTCTCTCTCTCTCTAATTATAATTTTTGGATTGATACCCTTTACTAATTATATCATTTTCAGCATTGCTATGATATAATTTTATTTTATTTTTTCTTAAATTTAGATGTTTCCAGCTTACAGAGCTTGCAGAACTTATTAAAGTGTTCAAAATCCATGACCCACTTGCTTGGACAAACGTTCTAAAGGTGAAAAGGGACTGGCAGTCCAATCTTCTCAAGTCACATTGAAAAGATTGCACCGTTTGATCACTACCGTTCGATCTTGGTTAAGATTGTTTTCTTGAGAACCATAAGAAATTCTAGGTGATGCCCACTAAAAATGATGGCTATGATTGATGATTGAACTCATTTTGTTGCCCTTATGGTTCAGATTATCCAATCAGTGAGATATTTCATCATGGCCCATATGGAATGGACTATCTAGATCAGTGCTAGGATGGTCCACATGCACAAATGTAAATTGCATTTTCATTTCCAATTCTGTAGGAATAATTCTAATCTTAGGAATAATTAATGGTCCACTAGTGCCATCCTTTCACATCTTCATTGTGGCAGAATTATAGTTTAGAATAATATTTAAAAGGAAAATACATTAGCGATCGACTCTTTAGATAACTGTACTTAGTTTAAAAGAAAAACACGAGAGGTATATGCTGAACTTATTTATGTTCGGATCAACTCCTTAGATAACTGTACTTAGTTATCTCAATTTACTTCCCTGAGATTTTAAGTGCTGGTGCTTGTTTCTGCATATCCATTTCATTATGTGGTTACGCTTTTTTTATTTTTATACTGATTACCTACTTGGTATTGATTATTTCTAAAAGTTCATGCTAGTATATTTGTTCCTTTTCCCAATGTAAGGAGTTGTTAAGTTCGGAGAGTGAGGACATGTTAAGCTGGTGACTTTTTTTTGTGATCTGCAATACGCCACATGATCCGCTTGATGCTTTATATGTCCGCTTCTCAAAATGCAAATCCATCCAGAGTTTGGTTTTGTTGGGTTGGTTGTTTAGTGTCAAGCAGTTGCAGCAATTGGAGACTTCATCCTTTTGAGCCCCTTAATATGTAATCAATACAGGTGTGGTCTATAGAATTTAGAATTCTCGCTTGTGTCTCATGCCATGTCCATAAATCCATATTATATTCCATGTCCGCCAATGCCAAGTATTTAAAGTTCCTATTATCTGTTGGTTCTGTAATAATTTGTCATGTAGTGAAGTCAATTTCCTTAATGAGATTTTCGTTATCTACCATCTCACAGAATTTGGTTATTGGATTCTTTGCACTTTTCCAATCATGGCTCTTCAGAACACTTGACAGTGAAGGTGGATCCTATGAGCAAAACTTTCTTGTTTGTGAACATGAATACTCCAATTGTATTGCTCACAGTTGTTATTCCTGCACAAAAATCAAAAGGTTTTTTTTTTTTTTTTAAAAAAAAATTTTAATATATATGCTTTTCACAGGTACTGGTTGAAAGATCCATTGATTTAAGATCCCAGGTAAGAAGCACTTTTGGTTTTATTATTCTTGGTTGCTGATTTTCTATGAAAAAAAATAATATATAAATATAAAAAAGGCATGTTGCTGGCCAAAAATAATGTGGTAGTTATGAAAATTGAGGATCTTATGATGTATGTTTTTAGGGGTTAGGAAACAATTCAAGTGATTACGTGAAAATGGCGGGGTCGTTAAAGGAATATGGTGTCCCCTTCTAATTGGTAAAGTTTCTTGACTTGAATTGCTAGGAGAGTAGGTTCCAAAGCACATGTTTCAATGGTTCCTCTTGGATGTGTTAAATGCTGATCCGTTGACATGAAGAACATGATGCCTTCCCAAACATGGCTTGGTAAATGGCAGTGAACATAATATGCTTGAGTCTAGCTACTGAAATTTCAATTTGCATTGCATGGATGTAGCCTTGCACACACAGTGGTTACCTTTCGGTATTGTGTTGTTTTATATGTTACTATGAGCAACTTTGTTTTTTTTTTTTTTTGTTGTTGTTGTTGTTATTGGCTCGTTAAAATGAAAAATATCCAACGGTTCTATTTCAACAAACGAGTCTCTACAAATCAGAGGTTAGGATTGTTCAAACAGCCTGATTTTCAGATTGTGATTTAGCGACAGTGGATTCCAAAGTCTAGTCGGTCTAATTTTAGTTAGTTTATGCCTGACTTTCATACAACCCCCAAGAACCCAACATGTAATAGAAAAAAACAGCAAATCCAAAAAGACCCGCATCAGAAATCTGCATGAAAAGAGGCTAAACAGCAAATCTAAAAAGACCCACATCAGAAATCTGCATGAAAGGAGGCTAAAACAGATGAATTTAAAAAAAAATAAAATGTCAAGACCATCTAAACAGCAAACACAAAGAGACCCACATCAGAAATCTCCATGATTTCTAAATCTTAGGATACAGTTACATATATTGGTATCCGATTCGCAAGATGCCTTTTATACTTGAGTGTTTGTTACTTAAAAACATTGAACCCTTCTATTGGAATTTAGTTTTATTAAACAAGGTACTGTTTTTCAGTTTTTGTAACATTCAAGTGGCCCGCACTAAAGAAAGCAGTTCACAGATCTATTCATACCATTACAATGGATATTAATTGGATGGGAGGTATCTTTGTTTTCGTTCTGATGTTTTCCATTGCCATTACTTTATCTAATTTTACCTTACTGATCTTTGGTGCAACCAATGTGCCCTCAGACTAATTTTGTGCAAACTTTCATGATATTTGATGATATTTGGTGCAACCAAATGCACCCTTATGGATTTTCTATCCTTAATACAAGCTTGATTGTTTTATGTTATTTATATAAAAAATTCTCAAACTTGATTGTTTTTATAGGGTCAGTTGACACTCTCCACTGCTGAACCTCCTAATCCTACAACAAGTGTGACATCATAAAGATGAAGATGCCCCATCTAAATACTTTAATTGGAAATAATGAGCAATTTTCGGGACTTGAATGGCTGTGATCATTGGTGAGCCCTTAGGCCCCATGTAGGGATTTGCATCATGATAATAAGGCAAGAAGAATTCTCATTGCTCATGTTTCTATTATTTCTATATTTTCTTTCTTTCTTGATTTTTGTAGGCATTTTTTTGGTTTTCTAACAAAGTTGCTTTCTTTTATGCACAACTCCAATAATAACTTTGTGCTCGAACTTTTCGCCCTTCATTATATTCTCTTTTCTCACCTACTCACAAAATCCATCGGCAATGGTGTAGAGTTCCTAAATCAGACACATTTCTTTGATTTTTTTTTTTACCCTTAAAAGTCTTGACTAATGATAGTCCGTTTGGTTTAAAAAACATGGCCCACCGAATAGAAGTGGCGTTGTACCTAAGATCATGTCTCCCATTCTTTATAATCTTCCCGTTTATTGATTTTTTTTTTTTTTGAAACGCATGAATTGTTTATTGGTCATTAAAAATCGTGGCATTATCATGTAAATCCGATCCATTTTATTTTAATTTCATGATGTCAGGATAATGGTTTTCATGGGAGACTTTCTTGTTGGGAACTATTCAACGGTGAGGAAACATCTCTTAAATCTATGTTTGTTTTCTATATTCCATCGCATGCACCACGTGGTGGAATTTTAAGATGTTGTCGTGTTTCTTTGTTTTACCTTGATGGTTGTCTATTTCACCGATTCTCGAACTTCCTTACTCACAGGCCCAACGGTATGTGTTGTACCTTTATTAACTAGTTAAATGAACATCTCGAAGTCGTTTCTCAAGGTAGACAAAATGCAGTAGCATCAAATTCAAACACATCCCAGTCTTATCTTGACCATGTTTTCGTGGCATAAAAAAGCAAAAAAGAAAAAAAAAAAAAAAAAAAAGAGAAAAAAGAAAAAAGGAAAAAGCTTAGAATGTTATTAAGTTTTTCATATCATATATCACACTTGATGGTGATTGGTGACCTCCTTCTCGCATCTTTAATACATGTCGATTTAACAACACTAATTACTTGGACATTGAAAGGCATGATATGATCAAGTTATTCGTTCACAATGCTTATTGGGCTCCCATTTCATTTTACTTAGGGCTATTGTGAAAATATGGCATTCCTCCTTGATGGCTGGCAAGCTGATAAGTGTTCTTTGATGTTGAACAAGGGGTTTGAGATAATAGAGTTGATAGTTGATGTGCGATCAATCTCTCATTTACAATTGTGTATAAAAGAACATTGTTGAGTCATTGATATATTTGCTACTAAAATCTATAGGCCTTAAATAGTGCCATTTTGTTTAAATTCTACATCTTGATTGTCTTAACTCAAACACCTTATTAAACTCTCATGGCCATGAAGTCTAATGGAAATCCAGATCATGTGTAATAAAATGGCAACTTGTGTTGTTTCTTGGGATGTTCTTATGGAATCTCTAAGAGTCAAGGACCCTTAGTTGTCAATTTCAAACTTCCAATATAGCCTTGTTAGGAAAATGGTGGATGGTAAAGGTCCTTTCATGTTTGTACGTGGAGGATAGTTACATGTCTTTATCTCAATCATTTAAGTCATCGACCATTCTCTTTTTCTCATTCTACCATGAATTGCTGATTGAATTTGCATGTCTTTATCTCCATAGCTCTCATCCTTGGAGATGGACTCTATAACTTCATTGAAGTACTATCTTTCACCATCAGAAGCGTCCATGGTAGATCGAAATGGAAGGACCCGAGGGATGACTTCACTCTTTTGATGCTACTGCTGGGAGTACCATATAGAGGATTTTTTTATTATTATCATTCAAGGACCATTCTCAATTTATTGTAATAAATATTATATATATTTTTTATTGTGAAGTAATATAGATTTTATTTAATATTTAGGTTAAATTGTTGCAACATTTTTTATGTTTTAAAAAATACAGGTTTCAATTAATTATATATAATAAAAAAAATTACTAGCCTAGCTGGGTTGAACGCGCTTTGTATTACTTTTATCAGCGCTTCGTCAGAGATACCAGCGCCAGAAAAAGCGCCGCTAGAAGTTACGAGAGTGCCGCAATAGATCGCCTTATTGCGGCGCTTCTCAGAGCGCCGCTAAAGTAGCCTCGCGCCGCAATACTTTTAGCGACATACCCCTCCCGCGGCGCTTGTCTCGCGCCGCAAATTTATATACCGGCGTTTTTAGGAGTTTTGTCGGCGGTTTTGGCCGCCGCTAAAAGTCATTTGTCTTGTAGTGTACAACAACAGCAATCCATTTCCCTTCAACAATCTCCTCCTCCAAAGCCTCATGGACAGGCTCCATCTCTGCCCTCCATATCTCCACACCAAACTCCTTCCTCTCCCAAATCTCATCTAACATCCTGGTGGACCCCATCTCCCCTTCGTCCAACGACGACGACGACTATAAGAAGAACTATTTCATGTCTGCTAGAGAGAGAGAGAGATCGGAGTTTGAAAACCTTAACAACCATGGCCAGGTTGGGCTGATAGGCTTTTAAGAATCTAAATGCCAAGCTCAACCCTATTTAGAAACATGCACCATATTTAAGCTCGAGCCGTGTCCTCAGGCCTGATAATCCAGTCCTGGCTTGGCCCAGAAGCCCGATGGACAAACTCAGCCCATTGATAGCCCTACTTGATACTCTGATAGGGTTGTTGATGATATGCAGGCACTTGGCAATTGCATAAATGACATGCTATCGACTCAGTTTGAACTTTCCAAATTATGGATTCTAGTTCAAATATACCACGAAAAAAAAAAAAAAAAAACACAATGCTTATTAAATTACCTTACTATCAAATTAGTGGACATATATTAATTGGACGGTTGGAATTGAAATATCCAAAGGACCCACTTGAACAAACAATTTGTTTGTTCAACCAAACAAACAGACAAATTTATATGCCCCCCACCCCCCAAAAAAAAAAAAAAAGACAGAGACCGGTCAACCAATTTGATTTTGAGATTGTGACTCAGAGAGCTACAATTTAAGTTGCTTAATTTGAGTAAAGTGGACCACGTGTACAATTTCTAAATGTCTGTTTATACTCGGAGTATCAAATTACATGTGGCATCTCTGCATGTGTCACAAATTTTCCCACATATCACGCACGAGAGAGGTTGCAGACCTAGGTGGGCCCCACACTCAGTTTCTTAGCCCCAAGATCAATACATCCCACTCATTAGGTGTGCAACACATGCATGCTAGAGTCAGTAGACCATCAGGAGTAGTTTTCACCATCCACTTATTCCAAATAGATGCAGTCCACTTGATGAGTGGACAGGTGGGGGCTTTCATGCTTGGACCTAGTCTCTGTGGGACCATCTGATGAACACCTGTGATCTCAACCTGCGATGCAAACATTAGGATCGGGTGTCACCGCTGATGTCTAAATGATTCTCAACAACAAATGGACATGAAGATCTAGAAAGTTTAAGCTATAGATATTTAATCTACTCATATGATAAACGTACTGCACGCAGTGGGAGTCACTAGGTAATAGAGAACTAAATTAAGAAAAGTAAAGTAGACATGTGGATAAATGTGTTTAGTGTGGGTGCCTTGAGCTCCTATTTGTGTTCCTTTTATAACTTTTTCAAGGTGGTGGAAGCCCATGGCTGGTTTTTGGGGATCCTTCTGGATTCCTTGGGTGATCTTTCTAGGCACGCAAATTTTTTTTTTGGTAGATCTAAATCTACTTTAAGAAAGAGAGAGCCCTAAACATGCTAGATTCTTTGATCTTCTTCTCATAGTTGATCCACTATGGAGATCTTTGTGGCTCACTAAAGATCTAGCATGATATCACCAAAGTTTCTCTAGCTAGGCCAGAATCTAGAGCCTCAAGAGTTGATCTCTATCAAATGCAGTTATCCAACCTCCCTTGATGGCCCACCCTGTCCACTTCCAAATGTTGGATGGCCTAGGTCAAGCACTCTCCTTTATTTGATCACCCAGAAGGTGATGGTTTAGAGTGTTGGAGGGATTTGTCCCTCAATTCTGGGCTATCATTTGGATAGATCATATCTCCCATTCTCTTTATTCCAATCATCGCATGGAATGAGACCTGTACGTTCAGTCGTCCCTTTATGGTTCTGACGAACGACTAGATCCATGTTGCCTTGCATATAAATTCGCCTTTTTGTCACCTGAAATCTTCTGGATAGTCACTAGCTCTTCGAACGTCTCTGAAAAAATCTCTTATTTTGAAAGGGTTGTGAAAGATAACCTTTTAGATAATACAAATTCAGTTGTGAGATAGGATATGCTCATCATGCAATAGGTCTTTTATAGGTGTGCCAAGCCCATCCCTCATTTAATGGGCGCTTCTATCGTGGCCACGTGGTTTGCAACGGTTTGTTCTCCTAAAAGGGCATGGTAGTAGCCTGTACCGTCGCAATAATGAAAGAAATATGTAACGCTGAAGAAAGACAAATATGGATCTTCCTCAGGTGTGAGTACGATTCTGACTATCCCAAACACATAGTGCCTCCACATGGCATCCTTTTATCAATCCATGTTAGGACACCAAAAATAGGTGTAAACTAGTCCGTGTTAGGACACCGAAAATGGGTGTAAAAAATGAGTTCACAAAACACTCCAATTTTATCTCCGAAATAGATTGCGTAATACACAAAAACAACTTTTAACATGTGGAACCTCTTTGACCCCACCATAGTTTATATGTTAGATATGCATTGTCCATTAATTTTTCGGATCATTCTGGAGCATGAGCCAAAAAAAATAGGCACATACAAAGCTCAATTAGACCACAACATAAAAAGTAATAGGGATTAAACAAATGATTGTTGAAACCTTCTTAGGGTCAACCATGAAGTTTATTTGCCATCTAACCTATTCATAAGGGGAAAACGCAAGTATCAGTTTGATAAGAACCTTCTATAGCTCCAAGAATTTTTCAACGATAGGCATACAATTCCTATTATTTCTTGTGGTGTGGTCCTCATGAGCTATGGATTTGCCTTAGTTTTGGGCTCATATCCTATAATGACCTTAAAAAAATGGATAGACAATGTTGACCTAACAAATACATCATGTGGGGTAGCCATGCATCTACCTTATTTTTGGGTTCATATCCTATAATGACCTGAAAATAATGGATGGAGTGTGGACCTAAAAAATACATCATGTAGGCCCAACATAAATTTCACATGTAAATAAATTTTATTGCTTGATGTGTGGTGTAACACATTTTAGGAAGAGAGAAGAAAACTAAAAGTGTTGACATGTGGAACTTTTATGGGCCTCATCATGATGTATGTGTTAGATCCACCTTCTACATCCATTTTCCATATCATCTTAGGGCATGAAACAAAAAATGAGGCAGATCCCAATCTCAAGTGGTCATAGTATAGGAAACAATAGGAAATGATTTCCTACCATTGAAAACTTTTTGAGGCCACAAAAGGCTCCGATCAAACTGATATTTGTGTTTTCTCTTCATACAAGTCATCGTGACCTCATGAACAGGTTAGATGGCGAATAAATCTTACGGTGGACCCTAGGAAGCTTTCAACAGTAGCCATTCAATCCTTGCTGCTTTTTGTTGTGTGGTCCATTTGAGCTTTGGATGTGCCTCATTTTTAGGCTCCTCCTCTATAATGATCTAGAAAAAATGATGGATGGTGTAGATCTAATACAAATCATGCATGGTGGGTCCTAGAAAGGTTCCACATGTTAAATTTTGTGTTGTGGTATGCAATCTACTGGAGAGAAAATTAGTGCACTTTGTGAGCTGGAGTCATCGGCAATGACTTGGGCCAATGAGAAGCGATGGCCGATTATGAGATCCACACTCCTTACAAGGTGCATTCAAAGGCCATTGAAGGTAAACATGACTGGATACTTTTGTCAAAAGCCATTAATTCCCACGGAGGCTAACAAGGGATTCATTGAGTTTACATATAAAAATATGCGTATGAGTGTATCTAATTAGATTGGGATGCATCAAGTGGTTTTATCGCTAAGACCAACACTAAAAATATTTTAATGACTTTTTAAAAGCTTTTTTTTTTTTTTAAACCATTAATGTTTTGTTTTAACCGTCGTAATATTATTAATCTCATTTGATGATGATTTATTGGCCTATACTTGATGGTCCACTATTGATTAGTGTAGGATATGTATAGATCTCTGGTCCATGACTATAATAGTGAAAGAACTAGATAATGGGATGCCACTTAGCTGCGATGTCAGAACCATCGATGGTGGGTGGGACCCTGACTATGAGGTCCACCTCAATATATGTATTGTTTATCCACGCCATCCATCTATTTTTTTCGGCTTATTTTAGAGTATGATCCAAAAAATGAAGCAGATACAAATCTCATTAATGCAAACTACACTATATGAAACAATGGTTATTAAATGCCCACCATTAAAAACTTCGTAGGGCTCATTGCAATGTTTATTTATCATTTAACATATTGATAATGTCACATATATGGATGAAGGGAAAACATAAATATCAACTTATCCAAAACTTTTCTAGCTTACAAAAAGTTTTAACGGTCGATGACCAATGTTTTCTGCAGTATGGTCCACTTAAAATTTGCATTTAATTTATTTTTAGGTTCACGTTTTAAAATAAGCTGGCAAAATAGGTGGATCACCTAGATATACAATGCATACATTGAGGTCATGCTGCCACCCACATCACTAGTTTGAGGTTGAACTCATGTTGCATCTTAAGCCATGTATACATGTATCAATAAGGTATTTTAATAAACTTATATCACACTATGGTAGAGTATGATGCTTGTGTGTATATCTTAAATAAAATCTTATTTGATTGAAAGGGAGGCTTGGATGCTAACTTCCTTGTCATTGAGTAACAGTAAGAGTTCCTTGTGGGAGTAAGAAAGAGTTCCTTGAAGGAGTTTCTTTCCTTATCCATCTCATCCGTCGTATGCACGCCCGTATGTCACGTTGGCAACGTGAAAATATCCATCCATCAAATGGTTAAGATAATCATATATTTATGGTCTAGATTGTCCTATCCATAACACGCCCCACAATCTGGACGGTCCGGATTGTCCTATAAATACCTCTCGAGAACAGTGGACACGTACATCAATATCATCCAATCAGTCTCAATTGACGTAAAGACGAAAAGGCCCACCTCACTAAGACCTGCAACGTGTCCATATCCTACCGGCTGTTTCTTCAGATTACCCAAATCTCACAGCCTTGCGCTACTGGATAACGAGTTCGTTTTCCTTCTGTCGCGACTCTTGATCCAGCGTCTGTCGCCTCCAAATGCGGCCCACACGATAAAATATTCCTATGATCTGAACCGTCCATATTCTACTTACTACTACAAATAATTTTTTGTCAATAAATACTATTCATATGTCATCTAGGCCTTTGATTTATAGAGTTGAATACGAACCATCAGAAATATTCCTTCATTTTTATAAACAGTTAGAATCATCTGTTCGGATTAATTTTCATGTATCAGTGCATGTAGGATATATTTACAAAATTCAACGTTTCGGATCCTCAGATTACCGAGTATGTGGGCCCCATTAGATCACGACGGACAGTGTAATTAGAGACGCGACAGATGCAAAACGAACTCAAGGATAAACTGAGAAGCCGCCTTTCAACCTCTCCTCTCTTCGTTCCAGGGAAGAAAAATGCGCTTTTCTGTGTTTTCTCTTCAACGATGAGAAACCGTATCTGAAATTACCAAAATACCCCTGAAATATCTACCTGAAATACCCCTCTCCGTTTCTTCTCTGTCTCTGATGGCGGCAATTTCGTCCTTGTCTGTTACAGCTTTAGGGCATGCTACCGAAAGGAAAGGATCGGCTTCTGTAGTCCACTCTCTCGCTTCCAATTTCGACGTTTTTCGGGTCCGTATCTGGTCCGCTTCCGACCCGATTTCCATTCGGAGCCGGAATTCCAGCTCTCGTTTGGTCGTTCGATGTATGGCAGCTGCAACCGGTAAGGTCTTTTTTTTTTTTTTTTAAATGAATTTTCTTTCAGGGTTATTTTGGTTATTTTTTTATTTTATTTTTTTTTATTTTTGAAATATTTGGATTTTAATTTGGAGAGGATAGTGGAGTGTTTGGTGTGCGTGTGTGAACTTGTGGCAGTGGGAGATTGTTTTGGTAGCCCGCCGCACCACCGGAATTGGTGGTCCCTCGCAGTGTCCCACTCTTTGGATGTGCTATAAATGGTGATCAGGACCGTTCACACTTTATGCCTCATTGTATATGGACCTCCTACTAGAAATTGTGCCAATCAGACGGTCCTGATTGTCTGATCAGCGTCTCTTGATTAAACATTTTAAATCGAAAATGAGTGATAGTTAAATTTCAAATAGCGTTGAGAACGTGGTTGGTATTGTGGCATTGGTGTAATTTTTGGAATAAAAAACTATGATGCTCTGGTGGATTGTGATGGTTCATATGCATACACTCAGAATTTTGGTGGTCTGCTGCAATGTCCACTGTTTTAGTATATAATGCATATGATGAACTGGACCATCTGTATTTTTGGTCTTCGTTGTAGATTGCCCTCCTACTTGAGATTTTGCTGATCAGATAATCCTGATTGTCTGATCAGTGGCTTGCGATTGAACGGTGAAAATAGAAAAACACGAACTGTTAACATTCAACAGGAGAAATTGTGTTGATACAATGGGTCGGGACCGTGACATTGATGTAATTTTTGGGGAGAACTTTGGTAGATTGTAATGGTTGGTAAGCATTCACTCAGAAATTGTTTCACAAGATGTACTTGTAACTCAATCTAAACCATCCAAATGACCAGCCCCACATAGTGAATTTGTGGATATCTAGTGGACAATTAAACCAGAAAAAAAAAAAAAAAAAAAACCAGCTTAGGGTTCAACAAGTGTCCATAAATAAAATGGCGCCCCCCACAGCCAATTCATGGACATCCAATGGATGATTAAAATAGAAGAAAAAAAGCAGCTCAGAGTTCAACAGGTAAATGTCCATAATGAAATGTTTGGATCATTCAATCAATCTGGTTTAGTTTTATGACATATCTACTGTGGGTCCCACAGTTTGGGTGGTTTAATTTGAGTTGCGCCTCTTGTACAACTGAGGGCTCATTTGGCAGCAGCGAATGGGAAGGATCTGTGGCTATTTGCTATTCTCTCTGGTAATTATTATTATTATTATTTTTTTTTGTAGTTTGGTAGCAAAGAATGTGAAGGATTTGGATATTAGGGGAATCAAAATCCCCCAAAAGAGCTCTTTTTGAAATCTCACCTTAAAGCTAATTTGCAAATTTCACTCAATTCCATACCAAATGAGTGGTGATTGGGGTCAGAACCATGAATTCAGGTGTTTTGGTTGGCAACCAATAATTTTCGAATCATAAAATCAAATGGATATTTTGTTAAATCCACTATCAAGTTGGCTGAGACCAACATAAGAAATTGCGTTGGGATGGATTTTATGACACCGACAATCAAGCGTTACAGATATGTTTGGAAGCTCAATTGAATTGATTGCAATAATCCAATTCAATAAAGAAGAAATGAGTGTACGTCTTCATGTGTTGAATTGGGTTACAGATGGAGTGGGACTTGCCTACTTTGGTTGTCTTTGCCATAGCAATCCAAATATCCAATTGAACTGAGCATCCAAACACAACCTAAAATTTTATAAGAATATTCTTTGTTTGTTGGATATCTACAGAAACTCCCACTGTATCCGATACAAAATTGAAATTTCTCAAGTCCTACAAGCGGCCAATTCCAAGCATATACAATACCGTATTGCAAGAGCTAATCGTTCAGCAGCATCTGATGAGGTACAAGAGGACATATCAGTATGATGCAGTCTTTGCTCTTGGTTTCGTCACTGTCTACGATCAGCTTATGGAAGGGTACCCAAGCAATGAAGACCGAGAGGCGATTTTCAGAGCGTATATACAGGCGTTGCAGGAGAATCCCGAGCAATACAGGTTTTTTTTTTTTTTTTGAAATCTGATTTCAACCCAATTTTGTATTGGTTATGAAGTACTTAAAATGGTGTTGAATCTTGAATTGAAATCTTTGGAAATGCAGTGAAGTGGTTCTTTTTAATCTTTGCATATTCTTTACTAGCCTATAACCATGGAGAATCAATCCTTGTTCCTAGAAGTTAGTATGTAATTGTTATGTTTCTGAGATCATAGATTCGATCCCATCTTAATAATCAAATGGAATACCTATAGCCATCTGCATTAGGGGTGACAATGGCCCCGCCTGCCCGGCCTAGCCCTGTAGGGCCTATGTGGGTCCCTAAACTTGGCCTAGGGCAAGGCCGGGACTTGAAAGCTAGGCCCAGTGTCCGGGCCAAGCTCGGGCCAAATATGAATGGCTTGGCCCATTGGCCTGGTCCAATCATCAAGTGGGCCAACCATTGTACATCAAGAATGGATGGTTTAAAGACATGTGAGCTATTCCTATTCACCACACATGTGACATTAGTTGGATCCTAGTCATGTTTCAACAACCCACTAATTATATGATGGGACTCATTGTAGATGAAGGATACTCAAAAGAATTCTTTAATTGGATTATTTCAAACAGTCGATCATTTAAATCTTCTTCTTCTATTTTTTTTTTTCTTATAACAAGGTCAGCCCAGTAGGGCCAAGACCTTTTCATGCCAAGGCCAGGCTAAGGCCACCCCCTACCAGTCCCGAGTCTGGCCCATTGGCACCCCTAATCTGCATTTCCTGAGCAGATGTTATGTTAATGTTTGTTATTTATCACTTGAAAAATGTGAATGTGATTCATGAGATAAGGTCTTCTTTGTGGCACATGAAAGCGAGATCTAGGCTGTTCATCAGGTGGGTGCTGCTGTGAACGTGTTCTGGAAAAAAATCTGGCCAGCTGATTTGTAAGGTGGGCCACATGTACATTGAATATGGATGATTAGTGAGTTTTCCATAGCCATCTATTTTTGTAATAAATGTGTGGCTGGGCTACTGTGCAAACTGGCCTGATATTTGGGCCAGGGCGTGTTCTTGGTTGGGCGTGGCGGATGGATGACCTGGTTCTTGCACACATCTGGCAGGAATGCAGATCGTGTTCGAGTGAATCTCTTCAGCTGGCTCCTTTTATTTGCAAATATATATTCTGTTCACATTGAAATAACCTGTTTGATTGCTTGGGGCTTTGGAGATTTCTGCTTTCTTTGTTCTGAACTATCTTTGTTGATGCTCTCATGTATTGTTTTCGCTCTCAACATGTAAAATGTGTTCTCCCAGCCTCATTAGTGTGAATCAACATTTAGGTCCTAATTACACAATGGCTATTTCCTTCACCTGGCATCTTGCTAAGTATTCACAGAGGCACTTCTAGTCTATATAGGTTATATGAAGATAGTGATTTGTTGATGAAAGAACACTGCATGAACAATCTAGCTTAGTTGCACAATCCTTATAACGAGGTGGCATTCACACTTCAGACTTGTGATACTGCTCCCGCTTCCTACGTATTACACTCGAAAACATTTTGAAACAGATGCTTCTCCACTCCTGCACCTGAATCTGTTGCTATTTGCTTTACACCTCGTGCTACCATACATTGTAGTCGCTATAGTGTTTGATTTATTGATAAAGGACAATATAAGATCCTTGTCGTTACTAGGAATATGACCAAAATACGGAAGTAGGGTGTTTGATTGATAATTAGGTAACTAGGAAGAAATTGTGGGAGTTTGATTGTGTGATAAAGGACGCTACAATGGCATTGCTACCACCAGGAGCAAGACTCAAAACAAAAGTGAGGAGTTTGATGCCCTGGTTTTAGTCAAGCTGTTAGGAAGGTATTTTCTTTGCATGAACAATCTGGACCCTCCAAAGTATCACTAACGAATCCAGGATCCCTCCAAAATATCCACCGCTTTCTATATTCTTCAATATAAAAATATTCAACTCAGGGGCTTAATATCCTTCACCGAAAACCCCCCACAAAGATATCATGGGTTCTCCCTCTTTTCAGTAATCTTTAGGGAATCTAAAAAGAGAGAGAACAAGGTTTTCGAGGATAAGCATGCTTCTAATGCAATTTTGAAAGGAACGTCTGGGCCATGATCATTAATTGGTCTCTTGTAAGGCCTGACTTGGCCCTCCAGTCGTTACGTGGCCTTTTGGAGGATTGGTGATGAGGACATCACATCACATACACCCTTTTGTATGTATCAGAGGAGGAGGCGAGCCGCGCTAATTTCCCTGTGGCTAGGTGAGTACCCGTGATTGTGCTAAAGACCCCATGTGCATGTGCAAGCATCTGGAAGACCCCACACTGGGAAGATGCACATAGGTTGCTTTATGGAGCGATCTAGACCGTTGGATCAGAGGGACGCGACGATTGGGCCATTGAATCGCATGGATCACATGATCGGGTCATTGATCGTCGATCGTCCACATCAATTTTGGACTTTATCATATTTTAGGATTTAGTTTTTTATTATTTTATATTTTGATACATTATGAGTTTTTTAGTTGATTTTATTTAGATATTTTCCTTAAAGTTCACAAGATGGGGATTTTTGTAATTTTCGAAACTTCTCGGATCTATAAAAAGAGGAGGGCGTGTGACCTCTCCCTCATTGAATTACATAATTTAAATTTTATTATTAAAAAAAAAAAAATAGAGAAAAGCTCTTGCTTTCTTCTCTCATCTTCATGCGATTTGAAGATACTTCCATGCAATTTGGAAGGAAGATTGGTGCGAGACTAATCTTCATCGACAGAGGTGCAATGTCTCCATCTATCCTCACACCATCTTCTCTTTTCTTTCCCATCCAGGTATTTTCTTCCGATTCTTAATTCTCTCATCCCAAATCTTCGTCTTCTCCCAAACCCAACTTTCCCATACCCATCCACAATCCAAACCCTAACCCTAAACCTAAATTTCCTAATTTTCCTACTTTTCCAAATTATCCAAATCCTAAATTTCACCCTAGGTTGTATTATGTTTCCTCTTTTGAAATAGACTATACCGTATGCTAATTGGATGTCCCTACATCCATTAGGATTATGCATAATTTTCTTTTGATTTTCATGATATTAGTGATGAATATAGCAACGTTTGTATTTTTGTTAAATATCTTAATTCGGCTATTTGATCTCACATGTTACTTACTTCATACATTGGTCCTGCATCAATTGGGATGGAGAATTTGGTGACTCCAGCTCATGTTTTTTCAGTAGCGGGGTCCCTCGGTTTTTTCTGGTTTTCTTTTTTCTCAGGTTTGTGAGGAGAGTGTCACCTCCTGTGCTTGTATTGTACTCTCTTCACTTTCTGTGGTTTTAATGAAATTTAGTTATCTTTCAAAAAGAAAGGGCTGCTTTTTGGTGAAGATTGCTACAGAACCATTCTGGTCTTTTGCTTTTTCAGTATCCAATGCTCTGTTTGGAATTAAGTACCATGGAACACCTTGCTGTTACCCATACCAAATGGCTCCAAAAGAGAATTTTAGTAAATTACAGTATAAAGGTTGAATATATTTGTGTGTAAAGCAATTGGAGACTTGTGTTCTTGAAGTCGTGGCTTTTGTCTCGTGCCAATGACCTACTGTTTGGCTACAAAAGATTGGATATTCTAGAAGTTCCGTAAAGCAATGACCATCCATTCATTCTCCTTAACATGTTACTTTTAAGAGCATTTATCAAGATCTCATGTAAATTCGCATGTCAAAGTGTCTACATTCTCACTCAGCTGATTGTATTTACTACAGAATCGATGCGCAGAAGTTGGAAGAGTGGGCCCGCACTCAGAATGCAAGTTCCTTGGTTGAGTTCTCATCTAGGGAAGGAGAAGTTGAGGGCATTTTGAAAGATATTTCCGAACGGGCTGGGGGTAAGGGGAGCTTCAGCTATAGCCGTTTCTTCGCAATTGGTCTATTTCGTCTTCTCGAGCTGGCAAATGCAACAGAGCCAACTATCTTAGAGAAGGTTAGCGTAGTGCTTATATTCACTTGGATGATGCAGTAGTTCTTTGATTCTTCAGTGTTCATTACAAGTTGCAACACCACGATTCGTCTCTCCCTTGTGTGGTCTGTTGTCTGTTTTATCTCTACTATATATAATGCAATTAGCGTTTGGACATTTTTTTCCCCTGCAATTAGTTGTATGAGAGGCTGATTTGCTAAGGACACTGAAAGGAATGAAAAGCAGGAGGCTATTTTTGTCATTACCAAAGTGTGGCTACTCTCTGTTGTATGCTGGAGATTTTACCTGCATAAGGGCTTCAATGGCCTAGATTTTTGCCCCTGCAATTAGTAATGGAGAGAGGTGTTAATAAGTACTTTTAAGAGGGATACTTTAGTCTTTTCAATTCATTGATGAGAGTAGCCTGCTCCACTTCACTTCCTCTTTGCGTGCGGCCTGCAGCACATGTTTTCACACCCTTCCCTCAGTCTTTCTCCATTTTACGTTCCCCTCCTCTCTCCATATGTTTTATATATTTATTTATTTTTCTTTTATGTGATGCAGTTCTTTTTAGTCCGCATGTATCCCCATTCTTTCGTAGAAGTTCTTTCAATTTTATAATTTTTATTTTAAGATTGTAACTTTTAAATATGGTTCTTATTACTTCACCAATGCTCCCGAACTGCACACATCCATTTGTAAAGCAAGGTAGTTCTCGGTAGTCTTGAAATTGTGGTTAGGGAGAGGCTTGATGAGCAGAATAACGATTTCAGGCCAGTTCGGGATCTGTTTTGCCATGCATTTCCAAATGCAGGGCTGTTTCAATCTCACATGGAGTGGATTAAAAATGTTTTCAATGGAAACATGGTTTGACCACACTTCAAAATGCTGTGTTAATGTAAGGTTCATTACTGAATCATGTCTCAATTCCATTTATTGAAAGAGAATTTGACATTTCATGATTTCTTGCAACGCAACAGCTTTGTGCAGCATTAAACATAAACAAACGCAGCGTGGATAGAGACCTTGATGTGTATCGGAACCTTCTTTCCAAGTTGGTTCAAGCAAAGGAGCTCCTAAAGGAGTATGTTGATAGGTACGAACCACTTACTTTCCATGGCTACTTCCATTTTTCACTTTCATGGTAAAATATCTATATGGTTAATAGATAAGAGCTGCATATCCTTTATATATAGAGAAACGCTCCAATGCTCTTAGTGCACTATAAGTTATAGCGCTCCTAGTTGCATCAGTTCATGTTGTTCAATTGATTGACCTGAGCTCTCCATTAAGTTTAACACATTTCATATGCTACCATGCCAAAATCACACTGATTGGATGATCTAATCCATTGTTTATTTCACCTTATTTTCTATAGCCATCCTTTGTCCAAGCCATGGATGGGGAGGTTATGATAACCTGAACAAAGTGATGATGATTCTTTTGAATCATTAGCAATGCATAATGCCCCCCCACCCCCCAATATATATATATATATATATATATATAGGAAGAAGAAGGTTTTATTGTGTAAATGATCAGGACTGTCCATATTTAAGGCCATCAATCAAATGTTAATACTTGTCATATTTGTGTGATGTTTTCAAGGCAGCCCATGAAACATGCATTGGGCCTAATGAAGAGTCTAGATCTTGGTTTGAATGTGGACTGTTGTTGAATTTCTCTTCTTAAACATTTAACTGCAGATCACAAATAGAAATGCTACGATTGTCCTATCCAATGTTCGAAATATCGATACTATCGGCCGATATTATTGGTATCGCAGTCCAGTGATACGAAACCCTTCGAAAGAAGTTAAAAATTTGAAAAAAATTGCAGAATACTTTATATGGATGAATATATTGATAAATATCGCATAATATCACCAAATATCATTCGATATCGTGCGATATCAACGATACTACAACTTCGGGACGTTGGTACCGCATCATTATTCAAAAAAAAAAAAAAAAGAAGAAGAAGAGGAAGAAGAAGAAAAACTTTCAACAAGTAGATTTCGGTACCTGTAGAGGAGATCGCCCTAATCGGAAGCTGTATTTGAAGGGCCATTTGAATCGCAACAACAAAATCTCTAACTTGGGAGAGATTTGGGCGAAATCCGTCGAAATTCAGAGAAATCGCGAAATCCAGAGATATTTTCGGCGAAATCGGAGAAATTCTCAGCGAAATTCGTAAAAAAACCTCGGCCAAATGATAGATTTGGTAGAGATTTTAGGGTTCCAGAATGTCGGAACCCTCTCTCCTTAAAAAAAAAAAAAAAGGGCTCTGAGCCCTTACTACGGGATGGAGCTGGGTTGGTGTACCGCACACCACCGACCTGGATGGTGTGTTGACATCACCAAGTTCTGTGGGTCCCATCATGAGGTATATGTTATATCCAAACCGTTCGTCCATTTGACGAGCTCGTCGTAAGGCTTGAGCCAAAAATTAAGACAGATCCAAAGATCAGGTGGACCACAATGAAATAGGCAGTGGGAGATTGAACGTCTACCATTGAAACCCTTTCAAGGGTCACGAAAGTTTTGAATCGATATGATATTTGTTTTTCCTCTTCATCTAGGTCCGTGTGACCTCATGAACAAATTGGATGGAAAATAAACATTATGGTGGGCCCTATGAATGTTTTTATGATGAGAATCATTATCTCACTGATATTTGTGGTGTGGTCCACTTGAGCTTTGGATTTGACTCATTTTTGAGCTCATGATCTAAAATGATCTCTCCAAATGGATGAACGGTGTGGATATAATAAATATATTATTGTGGAGCCTATGTAACTTTGTACTCCTTTGAATTGTTTGTATAACCGAAGCTCGACGAGCATCAGTGCTCATCTTCGCACGACACGTACTCACACCAGCCAGGTCACTGGTGTGTGGTACACCAGCCAATCCATACCGTCAATTCATTTTCATATGTTATTTTAGGGCATGAGCCCAAAAAGGAGACAAATGTAAGGCTCAAGTGTACCACACCACAGAAACAATGGTGGCAATGATGTCCATCATTGAAGCTTCTTAGGGCCCACCGTGGTGTTTATTTGCCATCCAATCCATTCACAAGGTTAACCTGGATGGGAAAACATAAATATTGCTTGATCCAAAAATTTTGTAGCTCCAAAAAAGTTTGATGGTGGTGTCATTCAATGACCATTATTTTGTGTGGTGTGGTCCACCTTAGATTTGGATCTGCCTTATTTTTTAGCCCATGACCTAAAATGATATGTTAAAATGAATTAACGGTGTTGATACACAATCTTATGTGGAAGTAGCCCCATGGTCAGGGTCCCCTTCAAGTTGTTGGTTGCTTGGATTTAACCAAACAAACTGCGTACATGAGTAAACTTTTAGGGCCCACATTGATGTATGTACTGCATATCAACGTCGTCCATCTGTTTAGACTGCTTATTTCATGGCATGGTCCCAAAAACAAAACTGATACAAGTTTCAAGTGAACCACACTAAAAGAAACATTGGTCATTGATCCCCCACCATTGAAAACTTTCTAAGGTCCACTGTGACCATCCAACGTGTTGATAAGTTCACACAGACTTGGATGAAAAGAAAAAACAAATATCAGCTTGATCCAAAAAAATATATTTGTGGCCCACAAAATTTTTAATGTTATGCATCATATTTGAATATAGAACTTAGTTCAATCAGATAACGCATAACTTAGGATCCTATACAAAGGAAAATTATCATGTGCACTTTTTTTTTGAGATTTTATGATTCAAAAGCGTGTATTAAGGTTTTTTAAAACAATCCCTGAAGTTTCATAAAAAAAATTCAACCATTTTGCCGATGTTTCCTCATGTTTCCCAAAAAGTGCGATAAATTACGCGATACAAACGATATATCCCATGCGATAACCGATACGTATCTGTATCCCAAGGTTGCAATACATTGTGCGATACCGATATTTCGAACACTTGTCCTATCAAAGGTGGGCATAGTGCATCCGGGGTGTGGCACAATAGACCATGTTGATAAACATCATAAAGGCCTCTTACATGTGATGGGATGCAAAAACCATCTTAGCAGTGTTGCTTTATGGAACCATATGCCCCACAGCTGTGCATCCTTCAGTTTTACCAACTATACATTTGCTGAGGCTCCATACCCAATAATCCTTTTAGGCAGGGCTGTTGATGGGTATTTGGACCTGTGGGTACCAAATGGACCCAACCCAGTTTTAACAAGTGCTGGGTCCTATTTATTGGACTCTTTAAGAAATCAGGTTCGGTTCAGGTCTCACCTTTTGGACCCGGTTACAGATTGGGTCTAGTCAGGTTCGGGTTGGGTCCATGTGATGGACCTAGTTGAAGTCAGGTCTGGTATGTGTGATGAACCTAGTTGAAGACGGATCTGTGTCGGGTCCATTTAATTTTGATAGTAACATTATATATGTTGATTATTCTAACAAAGGAAATGAGGTTTCCTAAGACACACACATGAAATACAACCTGTTTACTCATCACGTGGGTGTCAAAAGTGGCACATGTGTGCGATGTAATCCATCCATCAGGTGGTCCATCCAGTTAAATGCTCTCATTTGTGATGTAGGCCCATGGCCCCCATAGGGCCCAACATGTATTGATTTTGGATTGCTAGATTTAGGACCTAAATGTCCGGAATAGCAATTTACCACTTGTAGAAAATATGGGGGCTGATTTGAAGATGTCATTGAAGATTTTGAGGATTGTGTCCTAGATTTGTTTTTATTATTATCAGGCATGTTGCTATCTTAGGTAGATTAGATTGATTTAAAATCAGTTAAGATTAATTTGAAATCAATCTAATAGTGGGGGATTTCATTAAAGATTCATAACGATTGTCTTAGTACCTAGACCAGGCTAAGCGGGTTCATGTCTTGTTGTGTCCGAGTGAAGCCTCGTTCTTAAAGACTTGGACCTGATCAGGTTCACGTACCTATGGGGTCTTTGGATCTAGGGTTTGAGTTGGGTTTGGGACAAATTGGTGCAACCTAATTATCAATTCAATGAGAGATCTCAACACCAAAATCGCAAAGAGATGGACAAGAGTGCACCCACAATAATATTTGAGTAGAGAGCGAGAAATAACCTTATTGATATCATTCTTCCCTCACAATACTTAAGAAATTGTAAAGGAAGAATGATATCAGTAAGGTTATTTCTCACTCTCTACTCAAATATTATTGTGGGTGCACTCTTGTCAATTTCTTTGTGATTCGAAGGATGTCGAGATCTCATTGAATCAATAACTGGGTTGTACTAATTTGTCCCGAACTTAACTCAAAACCTAGATCCAAAGACCCAATGAGTGCTCGAACCTGATCAGGGCCAGGTCTTCAAGAATGAGACCTGACCAGGACCTAGCATGACATGAACCCGCTTAGCCTGGGTATGGGTACTATAGGACCAGACCCAAACATCACCCATTGACAGCCCCACTCTCAAATTTATGTGACATGGAAATTACATTTCTCAATTAGCAACAAACATCTTGATGGCATTCATATGAAAATCCCGTTTTACACTTTCAAAGGCTCACCTGGTTGGTTTTGACTTGCAGAGAAAAGAAGAAAAGGGAAGAACGTGTGGAATCTCAAAAGGCGAATGAGGCCGTCGCAAAATGCATAAAAGTATTCCAACATGCAGGGCTTTAAGCTTTGCAAGCTCTTGGCTCCAAGTACCTTCTCCTTGGATCCTTAACCGAACAAGTCTCCCAGTTAGGGCTGCTACTAGGGTACAGTTAAAGGTATCAAGATGTACTATTCTGGAGTATGGGGATCTAAGACAAATCCATGTGTTGAGCCTCTTTTTTTTTTTTTTGGTTTTTTGTTTTTGTTTTCCACCTCTCCTATAATTTTCAATTGTATTGTCAATGTTCTTATTCATAATCTGCAAAATGCACATGGATCGACATTCTCCATAGTTACCTGTATTTTTGAATTTCAATGACGGGTGATGGCACTGCTTTCATTGGAGATGTTGTCCAAACTCCATAACCATGGTTCTGTTCTGTTTTATATCGATGCTGAAATCCGGAAGGCATTTAGGTGCCATTTGGATGCAAGAAAAGTGTAACAGACAAATTATCTAGTTGTGCTGCCTTGGATAGGCCACCGAGGTTATGCTGTCTTGGACTAGATATTCTGTTTGTTGCTTATCAGGCACCTTGGAATAGGGAGTTAATTGAGGAATTTAACACGTGGGGAGCTTAAGAAGCGTAGCGGACCATGTGGCACCTCCAGTGGATTGTATGAACACATGGCTTATCAGAGGCATCTGAACTAGGGCTGAAAGTCGGGTGGGTTCAACCAGACTGACCCATGACTGACCCGACATTAGGTTGGGATTGGGCAGGATGTATCAACTTCGGTCTCGGGCTTGGGCTGTACAAACACCAACCTGATAAAACTTGGGTTAGGCTTGGGTTGAGGTCTCAGGTTGCCCGACCCAACTTGAACCCGATCGATGTATAAGTTATAAATTATAATTGAGTGTGGATCGTCTGTGTTGAAGGCACAAGAAATTTCCATGCCGTTGACTTTCATTGGTCCATGTCATTTCCCATGCCATCGAGTTTCATTGGTCGATGTCATTTCCAATGACTCCAAGCTAATGAGATATGTTAGATTTCTCTCTACCAAATAGATAGTGTGCTACACAACATGACTTTTAAATGAGTAGTCCTATGTTTTAGTTTATTTGTTTAGAAAAAATGAAGTTCTTTACTATAAATAATTAGATATATAATTAATAAAATCATAGGTATAAAAAATAAGAGGTGTATTGAAAATACAATAGACTAATGTAATAACGTAAATATTAGTATGTATCCACCTGACCGAGCCCACTTGGGTTGGGCTTGGGTTGAGAATTCCCATTGGGATGGGTTGGGGTTAGGGTTGAGGTATATGAACCTCGGGTTGGGCTAGGGTTGAGCACCAACCCGACCCAACCTGCCCGACTTTTAGCACTAATTTGAACATGGATGATCCAATGTGTGAGACATTTGGCGCTTGTGATACATGTGCATGGAATGTTGTGTTTACATGTGCATTGAACTAGAGATGCTTTTCCAATCTTTATTCCACCTTTTTCAAGAGATGATTTATTGCACCTTTTATGGACATATCATCCCCATTTCCTTGCTCGGAATGCATAAATGAGTTAGACAAATCATGAATAACTTAACTACCTTCAGGGCTTATGTTAGACACAATTTTCTTGCATCCAAACAGCTCCATAGGGTCTTCATATTTTCTTGCATCTAAACAGCCCAATAGTCTGTTTGTACCTTCTATATGGCACATGCGCGTTTCCTTATTAAGGGCCTTTCCCTTTTAACATGAGAAATTGACTGCTCACTGTGGAAAGAGAAGGCATGTTTGGAAGTCCTCCATTCACAATCCAAAAACAGATAGGCTAGAGCAGTTTGGAAGTGAGATTATTCAGGACCTTTCAATAATCTCACTTCCGAAGTAAGCAGAAAAGTGATGCGGATCATGCCTGGCTGTTTTGTAAGTACCATCAATTGCTATTTGTGTTATATGTCCAAAAGCCACCTTAAGTGTTGAAGCAAATCTAGAAGGCTAATAATGATGGTTTTGACTGATCCGAGTAGAGCATGACTTGGACAAGTTGACTCAGACTCAGCCCTACCTGATCTGGTTCAATACCATGAGTTGCCCCCTCGACTCACCCCCGACTTGCCATTGATACACCTCCTGATCTGGGCAAGTTGCTACTCAATTCAAGACCAAAGGAGTCGATCTGGGTCACCAAGTCTTAAAACCATGCAATCAACCTGACTACATTTTACCAGAACGAGATTTGGATAGAAGAGAACAGGCTTGAAGCTATGGTAGAATGTTAGTGTTATCTGACATACGCGTGCAAATTCAATGCCAGGAGCTTGCCAGAGTATGAAATAATCATCCTAAAATTTATTCACATTAGCTTGTACTTCAACACATGATCCATGATTGGACAGCGATGGGATGTGGGGCATGTGTCCCATCAACTGACTTTTAGCAGATAGCGGGCCACACATGTCAATGCATCCCATGATGGATCAGTCGGTGCTATATTCCGACACTACATTCCAACCACTTCCAAGGAGATTAACTAAGATTACTAATATCAATACCGTCTGGGAGTTTGAATGTATCTGCTGCACCAAACTTTCTCCTTGTTTCAGTGTCCTCATCGGAGTCTTCATTACTGTCCTCATCTTCCTCGTCGTGGTGAGTAGATGGACGTGGCTTGGGATTTTTGACACTTTGGGATCTGCAATCGTGGGTGGCGAGCATTTTGACTTGACCAAGATGAGAGATCTCGACCACGACAGTGTCGTCGTCGACAGGGAGAGGTTGTTTCCATGGTTCTCCGTCGATTCTCATGAATGTATGGTCAGCTGCTCCTTTGTGGAACTCAAAGCGGATTCGGTGAGCCTGAATGGAGAAAATGATATGATTTATGCATCGTTTTTGCTACAAACTGCTCTGATTACTCAAAAGCTCATCTATTATAGAAAGTCAACTGATAAATGAAATGGCTGATTGCAACAGAAGGAATTTCGGGCCCTCTCCCCACACGTCCCTGTGTGTCAATTGTATGTGAGATCTGGGCTGTTCATCAGATAGCCCCACCATGTATGTGCTGAAAATGAGGCATCTCTGGTCATCAGGTCGCTTGCACAGGTTTGAAATAAGTGGATGGCAAAAAGGAATTTTGATCATTGCTCCAGCATATGGACAAATCTCGTTCTCGGCAATTTCTCAACTTAGAAATTTCTTAGATCTTCAAATTTGGGGATTTCTAGGGGATATTATCGGGAAAATCTCGGCGAAAATAAAATATTTAATGTAAATTAATAAATAAATTTACTATTTCCAAATATATCTACACAACAAATTGCTTAAGGTTTTTTTACTTTTTCTAGTTAATATCATCGTAAAGATGAAATATTTAGATTCTGTTGATATTTTATAAATTCTCATGATAATTTCACGATAATACTGTTGAGTGTATTTTTCGATATATTATCACAACATTTTCAAAATCTTGGTGATATTTGTCACACTGGTCCGCATTTAACATACACGTATGAGCCACGCAATGACCAGAGACAGGCCATGGCACATACATGGCGGGGACCACCTGGTGATCAGACAATTAGAATATTGTGAGTCAGACGTACTTTGGTTTTCAAAGAATGTTGAAGAAGGCCAAGTCTATGGTTTTTCAAAAGAAAAATGTGGAAGCTTTTGGTCCTACCACCCTATTAAACCAACATTTAGCAAGATGTGAAACGTGCAGAGATCTTCCAATACATTCATGCACCCGCATGCATGCATTTGAACACCCATGCATACGTAAAAGGGAGTTTGCATTGTCCACAAAGGAAGGAAATTACATATGGGCAATCGATAGAAATCAATGTTCTTTCTTACCTGTGCAAGGCGGGTCCCATGTCCTCTGGGTGCAAGCAAAACAAGCCCATGCCAAGCATCTCTAAAGCCCACAACCTCAAGAAGACCATCATCTACAAATGGCTCAGTCAAGTCCCTCTGTAGAAGAACATGAAATCAATCACAAGATGAACTGATAGAACTTGTAAGGAAAATCCAAGGGAATTATCAGATGGGATATCCAAGTCAATTAGGCCCGTTTGGCAGACGCATTAAAAAGAGCCCATCTCATCATAGTTAAGAGTAATTATGTATAAGAAATCTTGATCTCCAATAGATAATGAGTTCATGTTACCTGTTATTATGTATTAGAGATCAAGATCTCTAGATCTCTATTACAGAAGGGCGCGCTCGAGTGATACCGGTCTCCCACAATAAGCTTATGGTGTACTGGGCGGATGTGGGGCCCACGAAATGTATGAAAGGCCATTCCAGCCCATCCATCAGACACGTCACTCATATTATCTCAGGTGCCAAAAATTAGCCTGATACAAAACTCAAGTGGTTCACATCACAGGGTAGGGGATGCCCACCGTTGATTTACACAAGGTGTAAAAACGGCTATGATTTTCCATTTTTTACGTCTTTTCCTTCTCTTTTCAATTTTCTTTTACTCAAGGATTGTTCTATGCCCAATTCAAATCAGTGCCCGATTTGAGGAAAATTTTGTTTAAAATTTGGTAATCCCTTTTTTTAATTTAAGCTTGCCGTAATCATGTCAAATCAGCATGATGAACCTAAATTGATCAAATCATGCTCGATTTGCGTTCAATTTGAGGATATCTGCATTTTTTTTTTTTCATTAGTATTTTTTGAAATTTTCAAAAAATTTCTTTCCCCCCTCTTTTCCTTCTCATTTCGATTTTCTTTTGCTTGGGGTTATTTTATGCTGAATACCGATCAAATCCACACCTGCTTTGAAGATCAAAACAACTATTTTGAACTCAAAACAAAGGATCGAATGTTGGGTGCCCAATTTCGAGAACATGAAAAAGAAATTTTCTGAAAATTTTAAAAAATAAAAAAATACCAACAATAATTGAAAAAAATGCAAAATTCTCCAAATCGAACAGGAAAGTCAAGCACGATTTGATCAAGTTGGGGTTATCATTCTGATTTGACATGATTACAACAATATTAAAAATAAAAAAATAAAAAAAAATGGGCTATCTGAAATTTTTAAAATTTTCCAAAATAAATTTAGGAAAATGAATCAAATGATAAATCTAGGTCTCTCTCTCTCTCTCTCTCTCTCTCTCTCTCTCTCTCTCTCTCTCTATATATATATATATATATATATATATATATATATATATATATATATATATATATATATATATATATATTGTAATTTTATTTTTAATATATTTTCTCCCATTTTTGCATTTTATTTTTCAAAAATTAGTTTGAGAAATTGAAAAGTTATTGTTGGTTAAATATAAATCTATCTTGTTTGAACATAGATCTACCATTTATGAGCTGTATTTTTTTAATGTATTTTTCACTATTTAAAAAATTGTTTTTTTCTTTTTCTTTTTCCAAAAATCAATTTGTGGGAATGGACATATGGATGAAAATACATTTATTTTCACCTCTTCATTATTATTATTATTATTTAACGTTTTTGCTTTTATTTTATTTTATTATAGTTGGATGTTACCATTGTATTTATTTTATTGTTTTTCACCCAATAAGCAACATTCTTACCAAAGAATGGTTTGATGCACCATTGGATACATGTTCAAAACACGTGGGCACACACACAAAGATAGATTCTTGAATACCTCAGTTTTTCTATTTTTCTAATATTTTTCCCGTTTTCTTTTGTTTAAAAAAAAAAAAAAATCCGATATGGTCCAATATGGGCCAATATGATACGCGACACCATATTGTATCAATTTTTTGCCAAGCCGATACGCTCCTCGATACCGATATTTAGAATCATACTTATGGTGGTATTGGTACCACTAGATTCCAATATGAATGAGATGAACTCATTCGAGCCTTCTACCAAACAGGGCCTTACTCATTCCAAAAAGGAATGCAAACCATTCAAAATCACAACTGGAACTTACATCCTGTTCTTTCCGCTGGTTTGGTGTTCCCCAAGGGTTTAATCCACCGGAAAAGCTAGGCAAGTTGAGACAAACAATTGATCTGATGCTGTAGATTAAGGATGAAAATGGTCAGCGAGATGCCTCCATCGAGGATATTGCGAGCATGGTTAAAAGATTTGGTGACTTGGACCAACTCGTCCAACCTCTAGTGTAGTTGCGACTTGCCAGAGTCAGGGGTGAATGAGCCCGTCTAGGCCAAGTTGGGGGTGACTCGTCCAGGAGACTTTTGGTGTCAAACTGGATCAGTCTGACTAAGTCAGATTTGTGCAGGACTCATTCGTATCTTTAGATCATGATCGCAAGGTTCATCAATAAATCAAAACCATAATTATTAGAGAAATGAGGATATTTGTGAGAATAAGACTTCAAGTCTTTCTCCTCCCACAGTCCCACATCAATATACAGCACATATGAGAGAGATCCTGGATGTTCACTGGGTAGGCCCCATTGTGCATGTGCCATGTCCCAAAAATCAGACTGCTCAGTTCAGCAGGTTGGCCACACAAGTACTAACAAATAGATGATTAAAAAGAACTGACCAATGATCAATAGTCCTGTGCCTTTGGCCCATCTGGTTATTGCACCAGTCTGATGTTTTTGGCCACAGTACATAGATGGCATGTATGTATGTACGGCTACGGCTAGTTATTGACATGGGAGCTGAAATGCTAATAAGATTCAGCAGAGTTGGATAAAGTGATGAAAGAAATGGACTATTTTTACCTGCGGTGTAATTGGAGGTCCTCCCAATGACCTTGTCTTTTCATGATCTTAACCTTTGCAAGCTGTGCGATGTTCCTGTATAGGAATCAAACCATTCAAATTAATTATATGAACTGAATAAAAATAAGCAAGACAATAGCTCTACTTTCAGGTATCCAAAAAAAAAAAAAAACAATCAACCTCACCAATTTTGAAAAAGATGAAGCAGCAGAAAGCAGAATTTCTTAAATAGTAATATCTAGAATTCTAGCATATGTTTAGTACTGTAAAATGAAAAAAAAAAAAAAAAAATTTAAATTAAAAAAAATTGCTAATAGAATAAGACTAACAATTTTGTTTACTGAGTTACCTTGAAGAAGGATGAAAGAGAGAAGCACAAAACCATCCTTGTGTACATCCAAGCATAGCATAGGTACTCTGATTCAAGAAAATAGTTATTGCTTCTTTTTTTTTCTCTCTCATAGGAATTTTAATAACAGAAATTCACAAAAGATTCGGAACAAAGATGAACCCATTTATTTAGTATACTGCTTCCACCCATAAGGTGATTGAAGACAGCAAGTGATTACAATGTCTGTTGAACAATGGCAGTAACTAGAAATTTGGAACATGAAACTTTTGTAGAAAGAAATTATGTGAAACTTCATGTACCCATATTTTTTATGGAGGAATGTTAAATGTTAAAGGATTGGAAGCACCTCCACAATTTTTTCCTTTTACTTTTGATGAAAAGCAAGATATCTATACGATATATAAGAGCAGCTTTTAGACAAATTTGCTGCTGCAACTAGTTTCATAGGGTGTAAAACTTTGAATATTTGAAGGACATGGAAGACATTTTGAATTAAGTTAAGAGTATCTTAAAATTTGGAAAATGTGGCTGTTGCTGGTCATGCTGTTCAGATTTCACCTGCAATGGCTCATCTTTTCAATTATTTTATGTGAGTAGCCTTTTGGCACTTCTCCTCTTCGCATGTAGCCCACGCAGAGCCTAGTAGTAGGGAGACCGTGCAACAAAGCCTCTGTCAGGCCCATTGTAGTGATGGCATGAAATCCATAGCGTACGCCTGTTATGCAGGCTGATATTAGGATGTCAGCCCAAAAAGAGGCAGATCTAAAACTCAAGTGTAGGCCACAACACAGGGAAACTGATGTAGGACAATTAACCACTTGCTCTAAAAGCTCAAACTATTAGAGCATGGCGAATTAATTATTTTATCTCGTAGCCTAGGCCCCATATCGCATAGGTTAGGACCTCGGCCGAACTCCCCTCGTGGGCCCCAAATCACATGGGTACCACCTCACACGGGCTGCCCACCCTTAGTATGTCCCCGCATCCCACAAGCTACCCCACTTGAGCCCGATGTGAAATGCGCATTAATCACCCCTGGTGAGGAGTCTCGAACACAAGACCTCCTTCGTGGGCCCCAAATCACATGGGTCACCCACCCTGAGTGTGTCCCCGCATCCCACGAGCTACCTCACTCGAGCCCAGTGTGAAAATGCCCCTGCATTAATCACTCCCGGTGAGGAGTCTTAAACGCGAGACCTCCCGCTCTGATACCAATTTGATGCAGGACAATTAACCACTTGCTCTAAAAGCCTGAATTGTTAGAGCATGGCGAATTAATCCTTTTATTTCATAGCTCATGCCCCACATCGCACGGGTTAGGACCTCGGCCGAACCCCCCTCGTGGGCCCCAAATCACATGGGTACCGCCTCACACGGGCCGCCTACCCCGAGTGTGTCCCCGCATCTCACAGGCTACCCCACTCGAGCCCGATATGAAATGCGCATTAATCACCCCTGGTGAGGAGTTTCGAACATGAGACCTCTCTCATGGGCCCCAAATCACATGGGTCACCCACCCCGAGTATGTCCCCGCATCCCACGGGCTATCCCACTTGAGCCTGGTGTGAAAATACCCCTGCATTAGAAACATGGAGATGTGGCGCCCACCATTGAAACCATGAACATCTCTCTCTCTCTCTCTCTCTCTCTCTCTCTCTCACCACATGTACCCCGGACGCGGATTGCGTCCTACCCCCGCCCGGACGGTAATCCGTCCGGGCAGGGCTCTGTGGGGCCCACTGTTATGTAAGTGTTTTATCTACGCCGTTGAACGATTTTTTCAGATAAATTTAGTATGTCAACCAAAAAATGAGGCAACTCCAAGACTTAAGTGGACCACAACAAAGGAACCTGCACTGATATGACACCCACCGTTGAAACCTTTCTAAGGACCCACGTGATGTTTTTTTTACCATAAAACCTATTCATAAGGTCATGTAGACGTGGATGAAGTGAAAACACAAATATCAGCTTGATCCGAAACTTCTTTGGTTCCCAAGAAGCTTTTAATGGTGGACGTTCAATCCCCACTTTGTGGTCCACTCAAGCATTGGACCTGCCTCATTTTTTAGTTGACATACTAAATTTATCTGAAAAAATCATTCAACGGCGTGGATAAAACACTTACACAATGGTGGGCCCCACAGAGCCCTGCCTAGACGGATTACCGTCCGGGCGGGGGTAGGACGCAATCCACGTCCATGTACCCCACACCTTTGCTACAATTTCTCCCATTTTTTCACCCCTTCTAATTCTCCTACTCCCTCTGCCATCCCCTCTGTACATGCGTTGCACATGCCACTTTCCCTATTTTCTTTTTCTTTTTTAAAAGAAAACAGGGGATACAACTACCCATCATGACAACAGACAACGGCTACCACATGGCATGGCTTCCCTAACAAAACCTTGCTTACCTAGATTAGAGAATCGGCCATAAAATTTGCTTCCCTAGGAGCTTGCATCAAAGGGATTCTTAGGTAAGACATCAGAGGACATATAATGTTCAAAATCTAAATGATCTGGATGAAATCTCTATGATTTATGTATTTGATGTTTAAAAAATGTCTACAAATAGCATCTGTCCATTGACTTAATTAAAACAAGCTCAATTCACCATACGGTGCACTTCAATATCACATATAAATGGATCGTCAGTCAAGTGATGAATGCTTGCATTTTAAATGGCAAAGGTATAGAAGCTTAATCATGTTGATCAAAAGATCAATATTTCAGATATTGTTGTTTGAACCATATCACCAGACATTGATATTCATTTGAAGCAACCGTGTTCCTATTTCTGAGATTTTTGTCATCAACGTACTCATGCTAGCGAGTCAGTAACTACGATCACAAAGTCAAACACAAATGGAAAACTTCAATAATATCTGAATGGCCTAAGTGTGTATCTAATTGTTCAATACTTCATATGTTTATAGAAGTCATATTGATTTATTAGAATAATAAGCAAAATGGCTACGATAATCACAAAAGGTGAGCATGCATTCCGCAAAAAACACAGCGGAAAATAAAGAGAAAGGTAAAACTTACCTGATTAACCAACTGGTTTTTGAATCTTTCCGGATGCAACTTCCGCTCAGAATGAAATGCATATGATACTTGTGCATCCATTCCTACACAAAGAGGCAGCATTTTTCATGTCCTACAATATCTGATAATATCAGATACTCATCGGTGTAAACATTTTCTTAGACCATTTTACTTTAGGAAGAAAAATCTGATCAAACGAGATCAAGTTAAATTAAATGATGTGAAGGAAAATCACAACGTCATCTCTAAAAATCCCAAGTGACGTTAGCACAGCACTTCATATTGTGAAAGTATCATGCAACCTGCATGTTGATGCAATAACAATTACTCAGGACTTCCTATTCTCTATGCTTTGGTTCTCTTAAACCAGAGGAAAAGAACAAGGTTTTGATTCTAGAAGGTCTAGCGAGGAAAGCCAACTTTGTGGATTTCCATGCCAAGGGAAGTTCATACCCATGCTGAAGTAGTTCCAGAATCCGCCACGAAATGTGTGGTAACCTTCCTGAAAAGAGACCACCACGAAAACGCATCAGTTAGGCAAATAATATACAGCAGAAATGTAGTTAAGCCACCAACTCTATGGACTCCCCCACCAACCCCCCCCCCCCCCCCCCCTTTTCAGGTACTGCTAAAACAAATAAGAAAATGACCATCTGCCATTAAACATGTTTCAGAAAAATTAGAGATGCAATGTCTTCAGTTTGATAATGGGTAATTTCCTGCTAGTCACTAAAGAAAATACCATTATAAGACAAATCGATTTAGATATTCTTCTTGTTCTTTCAAAAAGTAAAACATTTATAACCAAAAAAGGGCAAAAAAACATGCACATTAAGAATCCTTGGTTGCTTCCTGTAACAAATGAGATAATCAGCTGAAAACTTGTAGACTACAGCCCCATCAGATGGAACACATCAAAACTTAGTGTTTTGCTAGTTTTCATCGTTGAGATCAGGTCAACCCATATTACATTTATTTTCATTGCATTTACCATCAATATCCTTATCATTCCCTAGAAACCCATGATTAGCTTGGTTTTAGAAACAATGCGAAACCAAATTCAACCCAGAAATCTGTCTTCTGAATGTTCAACTTTGTGTATCTAATCAACGGGTGACCAGTCAGAGTCAATATGAAATGATAAATAAAAGCAACAGAGAACCAACAAAAATCAATACAAGACAGACTATGGACCCAAATGCTTGATTTTTTTTTTTTTCTCAAATTTAGAGCTTCGAGTTAAAACTCTAGACTTTTGGTTGGTTTGTCATTTTGCCTTTAGCTTGGGCAATGAAGAATGGTTGCTAAGTTGGTCTGGGGATAAGTTTAGATGTAACTGGAAGGATAATGAGAGTAATAGTGGTTCTTTCACATATTTTGGATGGACGAGTGCAAATTTTGATTGGTGGGTACAGGAAAGAAAGAACACTAGATCCATAGAGGTGGACTAGGATAACACTACAAGGAAGGAAGAAAAAAAGTAATTAAGCTATGTAATTTATATGAACAAGTGATCAGGAGAAGGGTTTGGCAATGGGTGCTTAAAAATCCAAACCTCCCCCTCAAGCAGAACCCAAAATAGGCTTTTTGTTTCTACCTTTCTTAAACTCGGTTGGAGTATGAAATCAGACATGAATCGAAATGCCAACTTCTTTAGTAGGGTAACTTCAACAGTATCATGTAAAGGCTTTCCTTAAGGGCCTGTTTGGATTTGCAGAAATGGTGGGAAAGGAAATTGTATTTCTTGAGAAACCTTATTTCCAGGAAAGCGGGGGAAAGGAAATAATATTTCTCATGTTTGTTTATCAACAACATTTTCTTTAGAAAATTTAGATTTATTTGCCTCACTTTAAGGGCACTTGATCAATGGCTTAGATGGAATATCTAGTATCCACATACAAATCTATGTTCAGCCTGTCCACGCAGATTTTTGTGGATAGGCCCACTTAAGTTGTACATCAGGCTGATTTTTTTGTCCGCCTAACATTGAGGGACGATCCTGATGTACGGAGTAGAATACATACATCAAGGTGGGCCCCACGGTAAGGGCTGCACTGTCTTGGGTGAGGCCAAAGCATTACCTAATCCACTCCCTATTTCAGTGGGATACGATAGTTCCACATTGGTGCTGGAAAAGATCCGTGGGCCCAACCATGATGTATGTGTTTTATCCACACCGTCCAACCATTTTGCCAGCTCATTTTAGGGCATTAGCACAAAAATGAAGTGTATCCAAATCTCAGGTGAACCATACTATGGGAAACAATGGTGGTTGAACGCCCACCATTAAAAACTTTTCTAGGGCCCACCATAATGTTTAGTTTCCATCCAATTTGTTGATTGGATCACATAGACCTTTACAAAGGGAAAACACAAATATCAGCTTGATCCAACCTTTCGTGGCCCCAAAGAAGTTTTTAATGTTGGGCATTCAATCACCACTGTTTACTATGGTGTGGTCCACCTGAGATTTGGATCTACCTCTTTTCTTTAGCTCATGCCCTAAAATGAGCTGGAAAAATGGATGAACGGCATGGATAAAACACATACATCATGATGGCTCACACAGCGTTTCCATCACCGACCTGCACCACGTGGGTGCGGAGTCACTCACAAATCCAATTCCCATAAAACAGGGAGCGGATTAGCTGCGGCAATGGCTTCACAGTGCGGCCTTTACAGTGGGGCCCACCTTGATGTTATTCTATATCCCTGCCATCCATCTGTTTCTTCAAATCATTTTAGGACATGATCCCAAACATGAAACATATCCAAATATTAAGTGGAACATACCATAGGAAACAGTGGTGACTGATCATTAAAAGCTTCTTGTGGGTCATAAAAGTTTTGGATCATGGTAATATTTTTTTTATTTTTAATCTTCATCCAAGATTGTGTGACCTTATCAATAGTTTAGATGGAAAATAAACATTACAAAAACATTACAATGGGCCCTTGGAAGTTTTCAATGGTGGGGCGTTTAATCACCCACTGTTTCTTATAGAATGGTCCACCTGAGATTTGGATCTGCTTCATTTTTGGGTTCGTGCACTAAAATGATAAGGAAAAATAAATGGACGGCGTGGGTATAGGATACATACATCAAGGTGGCCGTCTTGGGTGAGGCGGGGCCGCACCTAATTTGCTACTGAGAAAACGTGAGGAAGGAAATGTCCTTTCTCATGGGTCTGGGTAAGGAAAAAAAAAAGAGGCAATTTTGAAGGAAAATTGGATGGGTGGGAAATTGAATTTCCCTTCCTTTCCTATGATTTTGGGGTGTGTGTGTGTGTGTGTGTGTGTGTGTGTGTGTGTGTGAGAGAGAGAGAGAGAGAGAGAGAGAGAGAGAGAGAGAGAGAGCTGTATCATTGGGCATCATGGAAATAAAAATGGCATTTCATGGAGAATGTTCTAATTACACCCAGAGACTGATAATATCCTTAATCAGAAATATAACCAAGAACCAATAGGATCATTGTGGGCAATAGAAGGCTGTCATACCTTGTTCAGTGAGTCTGTGCTCGATACACGATGAAATGCATGCAAAGAATGTGGTAGTTCTAGAGGCGCGATTGGCTCACATGAGCCTTCTTTGGGAGCTTTCATCCTCATGATAATATGCCAGCTGGAGTACATTTGGTAAAAGAAAGAAATCAAGGATTTAAATAATAATAATAATAATAAAAGGCTTTATCAAAAACATTGACAAAAGGTGCATGCACCAAGATGCACATTGTTTCACACTACTTGCTAGTGGTACCAGTTATTCAAGTAAACACTTTCATGCATGATTCAGCAAACTCATTACGTACATACATCAATGAAGTGGTGAAGTTTTTTCTTTGTATTTTAATGTTCTCGATCCAATAAAGGAATCTCATTGAACATGCATAAAAATGAGAACGAATCGATACCACATCACAGCAGAAGTGAATTAAGGAGCGGAAAATTCTAAAACATTCAAAAAGCCAGATATGTATCTTATCTCAAAAGTGGAGATCATTTATGATATAGTACCTGTCTATTTCCATCTCCTTTGCTTTCTTCACTTGATCCAGAAACGACATAACTGAAAGACGATCCGTGCCAGGATTTTTCTTCCCCTGCAAATGACATAGAGAAATGCATCTTATGCATGTTATGGCCACTACAAAATGATGCAAGATGAAGGATGTATGCCTTTCTTTGATTTGAATAAACATTTTCAGCACCCAGAACGAATAATGAAATATTTCCTCATAAGATGATGTGACGGACAACATATAATCGTTATATAGATTGCATGAAGAAAAAAATAAAAACATACAAATGGTGAAAACTCAATGTTCAGTTGTGTATGATTTGCGAATCTATTGGAGCAAGTATTGGTTATAAAATTGGTGCATATCTAAAACTTAAGAAGCAGAGATAGGTTAATAAATAGTAGCAGAGCATGAATGTAAGGAATACATACAATCTTTCATATCAAATAAACAAGATATAACATCCACAGGTTGCAAAATTAATACGAAATCATTAAACTGAAGAAACATAGTGCATTCCTTATACATTCATAATTACATGATAAATACCAAAAGATGAAGAAGAATAAGAAGGGGAGGAGGACCAAAAATTCAACTGATTCTTTGCCTATTGGATCAAAGAATCATCCCATATCAATCCAACATATTTATTCGTTGTTATCTTGATGTTTTTAATACTTTCAATTTTTAAAGAGACAGATAATGACCTACCCAGCCAAATGAAAAAGGAAGGTTGTTTCCAGTTCCCAAGGGCACCGTAGCAATTGGAGGGGGGTGAGCTAGTTTGAGATCACTGACTACTCCAAGCAGCCAACCTGCTGTACCATCACCACCTGCAACCTAATCAAAATCATGAATAAAAAAAAATTATACCCCACTTGGAATTAGAAGGAAAATTTCAAGTACCCCCATTGCTGCAATTGAATATGAAAGTTCATAAGCCCTTGATTCTTACAAAATTTACAAAAAGAAGAATATTCAAAAAGCAATACTCCATAGCATACAGTATCACCATAGTAGCAACGCAGATCCAACTCACTATTATTCTCAATCTCTTCATTATTTCAGAAGCTAAATCATCACCACAGGCCTTAAGTTTCTCCAAATTTCCATAAAGCTTGGTTAGCACTTGATCAGGAGCATCTTCTCCCAAATCAAAGACCTGAAATTTACACTTGCCTGCATTATATCAACGTTCAAAATTTCTATAGCATCACTTATAAAGAGCTAGCAAAATGATTGAGTTTTCGTCTGTTCAGGTACAATGTAATATCAGTGTAGAGAGACACTTTTTTTTTTTTTTTTTTGACATAAAGATCTATTTTCCATCAGTTATTCTTGTGGAGTTATCCTTCTTCATTGTGTGTGCAATTTCATGTGCTTAAAATATGGCATGCTTGGTTCTTTCATGGGTTTTCTAGATTCTTATAGCAGGTTTTCCTATGAAGTCCTTACGTAGGCAAAAGAAAAGTACCTGGGTTTCATTGAGGAGACCACGATACGTTGTCAGCAAATCCCCACCCAGCTGACCACCGCTTTTGGAGTTGATGAACACTATCACAGGGCACTCTGGTGCATATGAAATGGTATTAGCATCTGATCCTGGTACAAGTATATAATCTGGGATGTGGAACTGCTTCAAAGACCGAATGCTCTCGGAATCATCCATCACTTGGCCACAGCTGCATTGTTACATACAAAAATAATCTCATCATGTTTGAAGGGCTCAAAGTAACCAAAAATTCAATTCACAATCTCCCTGAGATGATCATTTTATACTTTTCACAGCAATTTCCTTAATTTATACGTACAATTACTTATCTGCACATAGCATTCATACAAATCAAAGTTGTGTATACAAAAATCCTCTATTCCTTTTATTGGAACAAACAAAAGGCTTCTTTTCATATGTAGGTAGTGTTTGGATGCACAATTCAATACAATAATTAGTTCAATGTGGAAATGACCAGATTGTAATTAACCTAGTATTCAAATTGACGGTCTAAGGTCCAAGTTGTGGTAGGGTCATTTCTCTTGATTGGAAGAAATGTCCAAAGATTCAACTCAGTCAAGCATGTCCACAAGCAAGCTTAAGGTGTCAACTAAATGAGAAATGCTACCGTTGTCTAATGCTTCATGAAATTTTGTGAAGCACCAACCAGCGCATTTCGGCTGCATGCGTGATGCATGGCTATGGTAATCATGGCCATTGAAACAGTACGGTAATAAGACAGGTAACCATCTGATCAGTGGCCTGAAAATTGGATGTTTCACAAAACATTGACCAGCAGAAGATGAGTAACTGTCCACATTCGACGGATTATCTTGGTCAGATGATTAAAACAATTTCTGCGCAATGTTCATCTGTGGTGACCCACTAGAAGAATGGTCCTGATCGACTTACAAATTGACAGGTATTAGGAGCATGTAACACAAAAGCATCTCTCAAACTGAATTGGTTAACTTGTCCTCTTAATCGTATAAAAAAAGTTTTGACTACTCCCAAAGAGTATCATACTCTCACCACAAATGCCCATACATCACATATATACCAGATCCAGGCGGTTGATCAGGTGGGCCCCACCATTACGCTCTGTGGTCTGAAGATCAAGCCATTCTGGTCATGAATGGGCCACAAATGTACATTGAATCTGGTTTTTTTTTTTTTTTTTTTCTAACCATCGATTCCTTTGGCTGACCCCACTTAGTTGGGATAAGGCTATGATGATGATGATGATGATGATTTTCTAACCATCCATTTTCAATTTTTCGCATGTGGCCTACATGATGGCTGGTTGGCCTGATCTTGGGACCACATCATGAAATGTGGGGGCCACCTGATAAATGGCACAGACCTCACAATGAGATTCACATTCCTTGAAAACGATTATACTTTCTCCCCAAACTAATTGATAATCCAAACACAAGATCGCAATTTCAAAGATTATATAACACAGATAGAAATTATCCAAATGAAATCAGGCCAAAGAACTCATCAGGAAGGCCACAATATCTAGATCCTCTGTCCCAAAAATCAGGCCCTTTCACACCTCAGGTGGACCACACATCATGCAAAACAAACAGACGGCCTAGAAAATTGTTTCAACGGTCAGCTTTACTTCATACATCGTATCCCACCTGAGAAGTGAAAAGGCCCGATCTTCTGCTAAATGGAAAGCTCAGATCTCTCACACGTGTTCCGTATAGTCACACGTGTGCAAGCAACCTCGAGAAATGAGATCGTTCAGTTTCCACCAATCAAGAAAGAAGCAACAGAACCGATACGAATTCCAGAGGACGCTGTTTGGATGAGAAATCAAATAAAAATCAAAATTCCAGCAATTTCAATTCCTTCTTCAACAAAACAAACAAAAAATCCTCAAAAATCACAAAAAAAAGGGAGTGAAATTGAAGAAGAAAAAGAAGAGCTTTTTTGCATTTGCATGTGCATGAAATCCTACCTTTTGGGGAATAAAATGCCTTTCTTGAATGCTTTCTCCTTCAGATCTGACTTTGAATCTGCATACAGAGAGAGAGAAAAAGAGATTGACCGTTTCAGGTACCTTGAATTGGATTTTAAGAAGGAAAAAACCGGAAGCGGACCTCACACCAGCTATATACCTGCTGTAGGTACGTGTCGTCCGAAGACGAGCACTGACGCTCCTCCATCTCCGAGTTGTACGAACGGTTCAAAGGAAATCAAAGTTTTATGTTCCCACAGTGATATATTTATTATATCTACACCGTTCATCTATTTTTAGATATCATTTTAGAGTATCCAATAAATGAATCATATCCAAGGATCATACGTACCCCACCACAACTAGCAGCGGAGATAATGATTTTCATCGTTAAAATATTTGTAGGCCCACCACAACTTTTATTTTATTTCCCATCCAATCCGTTCATAAGTTGACAGAGACCTGAATTAAGAAGAAAAACAAATTTTATGTTGATCCGAAAACTTCTGTGACCTCAAAAAGGGGTTTCAATGGTAGACGTTCAATCCCCCCACTACTTTTTGCAGTGTGGTCTAATTGATGGCTAGATTTATCTTATTTTTATCTCAAATCTTAAAACGAGCTCGTCAAGTGGATGGACAATTTCAATATAATTCAGATCAAACCCACAGAACTCGCTGACGTGTATACATCAGCTAAATAGCCGGTGTGACAACAATGATGTAGTTGTCTTATTCATGCCGTTCATCGATTTTCTCAATCATTTCAATATATTATATAAAAAATAAGCAGGTCCATAGCTCTAGTAAGCCGCACGAAAGGAAGCTACGGTGATAATGACACCACCGTTGAAACCTTTCGGAGGGCCATTGTGATTTTTTTTTTATATATATACCATCTAACCTATTAATAAGGTCATGTAGACGTGGATAAAGTGAAAACACAAATATCAGCCTGATCGGAAACTTCTCCAGCTCCCAAGAAGTTTTTAACGGTGGACGTTCAATCCCCACTCTGTGATCCACTTAAGACATGTATCTGACTCATTTTTAGGATAATACCTTAAAATTATATGAGAAAAACAGTTAATGGCGTGGATAAAATACCTACATCACGGTGGGGCCCATGGACCCTTGCCCGGACGGATTAGGCGGGGGTAGGACGCAATCCACGTCCTGTGAGCTTCCATCAAACAGAGGGAGATAAAGGAGCGGCTCATGTGTTGGGGCCACGCCTCCCGCAGCTCTTCCTACTCAGATTCCGTAGTGACCTCTCCACTATCGAGTTCGGTACTGGTCAAAGCACTGTGCACCTCACCATGATCATGTGTTTTATCCATGCCGTCCGTCCATTTTGAAATCTAATTTTAGGGTATTATCCCAAAAATGAGGCAGATCAAAAGCTCACTGGATCACACCACACTAAAGAGCAGGGATCGAATGTGTACTGTTGCAAACTTCTTATGTGCTACAGAAGTTTTAGATCAAGCTGATTTTTATGGTTTCCTTTATCTATAATTATGTTACTTTATGAACAGGTTGGATGGTAAATAAACACCACGGTGGGCCTCAGGAAGGTTTCAACGGTTAGCATCACTATCCCACTCTTCCTGAGGTGTGGCCGACTTGGAATTTCGATCTAAGTCATTTTTGGGTTCTTATAATAAAATGAAATCAAAATATGAATGGACGGTATGGTTAACACACATATATCATCGTTTGGTCCACATAGATTTTCCGGTACCAAGCCAAGAACATACGTAGAACTCGAGTGGTCACTACTGAATCCGAGTCCTGTATCAATAAAAAAAACGTGACATTCTTTTACCCCGGGTATTGCAGGAATCTCAGGCTATATGGAGCCCACCGTCTTGTCTATATTACATCGATTACGTCATCGACTACGCCCGCCATGGTCAGCTCATGGTATAAAAATAGGCATATGTAGAACTCAAGCGCCGCTACACTACAAGCGTATTCTAACGGATTAGACTCTTATCCGGGTAACAACTGTATGGACCACTTACGTATTTTTTTGCATATCAACGCCGTTTGTCTGTTTTTACATCCCATTTCAGTGGGCTATCCAAAACATTTAAGATTATAAAACTTTCATTTGAACCATACTATCAGAAACAATGATGAATAATAATTAAAAACTTTTCAGGGAAGACAAAATTTGTGGATCAAGCTGATATTTGTATTTTCCCTTCATCCATGGTTTTTTGACATTATCAATAAGTTGATGGAAAATAAACATTAGAAAAACCTTACAATGTGCCTTTTAAAAATTTTAATAGTGAGACAATCACCATGGTTTCCTGTGAGATGGTACACCTTAAATTTGAATCTGCTTAATTTTTAGGATTCTATCTCAAAATAGATTGTAGAAACGGATTAACCGTGTGGATATACAACACATCATCAACGTAAGCCCCACGGTGAGGATAACACCTACTCCGTGCTCTGGACGGGAGCGGATAAGGTGCAGCCCGGAGGTGGATTGCGTACTGAGTAACTCAGTTCCCTTAACGTACTGAGTAAACCTTGTGGGGTCACTGCTATTTATTTATTTTATCCATTATGTTAATATATTTTAACAGATAATTTTAAGTCTTGAACCCAAAATGGAAGCATATCCAAACCTTAAGTGGACCACACCACCGGAAAGAGTGTGATTGAACCTTTATCATTGAAAAATTCATGGAGGCCACGAAAGTTTTGGATCAAGATGATGTTTGTGTGTTCTCCTTGTCCATTTATTTGTGACCTTAAGAGCAGGTTAGGATGACAAATAAACATCACTGTGGGTCCTAGGAAGGTTTCAATGGTGGAAATCATTATTTCACACTGTTTACTGTGTTATGGTTTTCTCGAGCTTTAGATTTACTTATAATTTTGTATCAACCCCTAAAATCAGCGGAAAAAAAAATGGATGGACGGTGTGGATAAACCATATACATTTACAGTGCGCCCAACTGAGTTTACTCAGTACGATGACTCATTACGCAATCCGACTTCGTGCAGCCCCGGCCTCAACCAGCAATGGCTCGGCTTCGGTGGATCCTTGACTATGGGGCCCACTTTGATGTATTTTTATTATATCCACACATCCGTTTAATCAGCTCGTTTTAGCTCTCGACCCCAAAAATTATATAGATCCAAATATGAAGTGGACCACACCATGGGAAACAGCGGTGACTAACCATTAAACATCATGTCTAAGAAGAGAAATACATCCATGGTTCACATTCATTTGAGTAAGAAAAGCCCCAATATCAATAGATAGGTTCTACGAATATAAGAGATTTTTGTACCATGGCAATCCACGTGGACATGCAACTTATCAACGGTCTGGATTCCTAAAACCTGGCCCCGTCTAACTGAAAACCCGAGATTATCGTACAATTCCTGTGCATCCGCATGCAGACGTATGCATGTGTCTCGGTCGAGTTAATCATGGTGGGTGGACAAATAACAAAAGAGCCGTACAATTCATGAGAGCAGATTCGGTATGTGGGGCCCACCTTGATGTATGTTGTATATCCACGCCTTCCATTCATTTTTCCAGCATATTTTAGTTTAGATAATTGAGCTAGATCCAAAACTTAGGTGGACTACGCCATGAGAAAAAATAAAAGTCGTGATTGAATGCCCATCATGAAAAAATTCTTGTGAGCCACAGAAGTTTTGTATGAAGCTGATATTTTTGTTTTCTCTTCATCTAACTACGTGTGATCTTATCAACGATTTGGATGTAAAATAAACATTAAGATAGGCCTTAGGAAGCTTTTAATAGTAACCGTTGAATAACCATTATTTCCTATGGTGTCCACCTGAGATTTGAATCTATTTTATTTTTTCTTGCATGCTTTAGAATTATCTTTTAAAACGTATGGACAGCATGGATACGCAGAAAATACATAAAGGTGGGCTCCACAGTCATGGTCTCACTGAAGTCGATATTCCTCCAGCCTCACCGAATTTGCACTCGAAATCATGGAACGTGCAATCCTGACGGGCAGAATAAAGACATTGGAAGTAGCAATCCTGTCACGTGAAAATCATGGAAATAAAAAGGTATTATATGATGCACAACTCAAGCCTTTGATATGCCGGTGGACGAGGATTATATACTTACAAGGTCACTAGACAGATGGCTAGAAGTGACGTCAATTTTTAAGACCCCACCGTGATAAATGTGCTGTATTCGTACCGTCCAAAAATTTGTAAAGACCGTTTTGTGGCATGAAAAAAAGAATGAGATGGATCTAAAGTTAAAGTGGACCCACCACATAAAACCGTGGGAGCAGTTACACTCATAGTTTAACATTTATAGGGTCCACCATGATATATTTTTGAAATCCAACCTATTCATAAGTTAACATAGAGAAAGTTGAAGTGAAAACAAAAATATCAGCTTGATCGGAAACTTCTATGGCCCTAAGAAGTTTTGAACGATGGATGTCACTGTTCCTACTGTTTTCTACGGTGAGATCTAGTTAAACTTTAGATCTATCCCATTCTTTTTCTCATGCCATAAAAAGTTCTCTTCGGATTATTAATGTACAGTATGGATACAACATATACATCATGGTGGGGTTCACATGGCTTGGAAACGTCACTTCAATAGCAATTTGGCTACTAATCTTGTAAGTATCTAATCTGCACCCCACATAGGTTGACACTTCCAACAAGTGGGCTAGGTTTTCAGTAGACAAGACCATTGAAATGTTCCATCACAGTGCAGAGACAATATTATTAAAGGATGAATTGTAGATTTTTAATTAATTTATTGCCAACACATTTGCCTTGAAAATAGACATTTAAGAAGACAAATATGCATGGCCCACCTTACAAGAGAAATTTTATTTTTTTATAAATATGATCATGTTGAATTATATTTGATTTTTAAAAAAGAGAAAAATATGCATGGCCCACATTACAGATAAGAGAAATTTTATTTTTTTTTATAAATTTAATCATGCTGGATTATATTTTATTTTTATATTATTATTATTATTATATAATGAGTTATAGTCATTGTATCACATATTACCATTTTTAAAGAATATTTTGATTTACTCAGGACTTTTCTTTACACTGTCCATTTTAATTCAAATTTCACTATGTCATGTCATTTTGTGTGCCTAATCAACAACGTAAGTTTAGGCCTTGATCTCACAAGAATGACTCAGATGTTTTTTTAATGGCTTTTAACTGTATGTAATTCAAAACAATGTGTACCAATATTACATGTGAAAGCTAACCGGTAATTCTAATATATATCCTATGATCTGTCAAATGAATACTTTATTTTGATATTTCGATGGTTCGTTAGGTGGATACAAACATGATTGACGGTTAGATGAATGGCTGAAATTTAGGTAATTAGATGGTCAGGATATTAATTAATCGTATTTATGGTTTATTGTACAGTCAATTTTATAAACAAATATGTATAAAGTAATTTTTAGATATAGTCTATATGAGAAATGTATATAGTTAGATTCAAGTAATTAGTTCATCGGTGCAAAATATAAATGCTTAGATCATATTTTTGACATTAAGTTAAGCATATTTATAAGTGACGAACAAGATGAGCGGATTCAAATTTTGATTTGATATGCGAACAAGTGGATGTGAAGATTTGGTAATTAGTTTACTTTGATCGGGTGATCCAAATTCAAAGTGGATGGTTACATATCTTCATCTAATGGTGATAGCTTACATCAACGGTTAGTTTTAATGTATGGGTAAGAATACTAGGGTATTTGATGGTTCATCCTATTAATCAACGGTTGAAAAGTGCTCTCTATAGTTAGATTCAGGTTAAATTACAAAAAAAAATTAATTGATCTACAAGTATATAGTTCAAAAAGTGTAATCATATATCTATACATACATATAAACTCGCACCTAAAATTTCGACTCCTTACATTCTATCCCCTTAAAATAAAATCTCGTCCTCGAGATTAGAAAATTAGCATTTCAAACAAAAATAATAATAAATAAATATTATAGCCATACTGACATTGGTTTAGTTACTAATTTTTTTGTGTGTGATGAATTTATAAGTATGTAAAATTTTGTCAAAAATTGAAGTCTACAAAAGATTCAAAAATTCAAAAGTGAGGTTTGTCTAGGAACCAATGATTTTTTTTATATATAAATTACTTCACGTAAAAAATTTTAAAAGGTAATTATCAAAATGAAAAACTATGTTTGTTGAATCGACATGACACTAGTTTTGACAGATTGATTATCGGTTTGACGTTTACTGTTTTTATCATATTTTCTTTCACTTTGATATTTCAAATTAAGTTTAAATTTTTTATGTATATACTAATGTAAGTCCATTATATCTCAATAAAAATTTTACTTATTCTGCCCATTATAGATATTTTAAAATTTTTCATAGTCAAACTATCCAGAACGGATGAATTCCAACCAATCAACACTATCTCCCCGAACCAATATAGTGACTATTAGATCTTGATTTTTTTAATTATTTCTATTTAAATTTAGACTTGTCTATTTTCGATCAGGATTTTAAATCGCCTTGATCAGAGTTTTACTTTTATAGCTATGAATTTTATAAGTTGGGTGATTCCTGCTGCCTATTATTGTCTAGCAGGACTTTGTGGACTAAATATCCTGAAAATTCATTAGAGTTCAAAGTAACCCATCTTAATACAAAATATACTCAAATCAGAGTACAAGGAACATCCTACTTAGTTTATAAGAAATTTTTTTCCTCTTTATTATTATTATTATTATTATTATTTTCATATAAACAAATAGGGAATCTTAATTTTTGTTTCTAAATTGATTATTTCACACAACATCCAGATAGAAAATCCTAAGTGTTGTGTTTCTAATTCCAATAGGGCCTACCAATTATATACATGAGTAAGCCACATAACCTATAGGTCACACTATGTTTTACCAAAAAGTCTCTCTAATACCATTCTGTCACGCCCTGAAATTCAGATATAGAGTGTGCACCCTCAGACCCGAGTTTTGGCTCATGACCCGTACACTAAGCATACTTAATTAATTCTTCATACAGTTGTCTAGAGGCACAATTTAATGAATTGTAAGTTCACATTCAGATTGAACATTCATTCATATATGTTTGCGTTATATTCTTATAATTTTCATTATCGTATATTCAAAACTACATCATCTAAATAGGAATCATCTGAGTCCATTAATTTGAAACTCCATTCAACAAAAAAAATAAAAATAATCAAATATCGTTCACTATGATAAGATTTATAAATAATAATGAATTATATTTATGTACAAATAGATGCAATAAAGAAATCAAACTCCTAAATAATAAATACATAAATACGACAACTGGTCCCGCTATTCATCTGGCAATCGGTCCTCATTTTTTGACACTTGTTTCGAATTTCTTGTTATAGTCGTCTATGTACGGTTGTCAATCCACAACGTTAGCTGGCTAGACTAGTTAGCGAACCTATCATGGTTCGTACACGATACAATTAAAATAATAAACACAAGTAAAACATAAAAGTTAAAGAATAAAAATCAGAAGAAAGTTGTGCAAATGGTGACCATGGAAAAACCTCCATCTATCAAAATATGAACCCCACATGTGAAAAGAGAGGTAAAGGATAGACGATCGAGGAGCAAGTCATGCACATCGAACCATTTATCACTTTATTCGTGTTAGGTAGTGTAAAAAGCTGTGCATATGGTAACCATTGAAAGACTTTCATTTATCAAAATGTCAACCCCCTACATGAAAAAATAGGTAAAGGATTAACGAGTAGCAAGTCATGAACGTCGAACCCCCTATCAATTTATTTATGCTAGTGTAAAAAGTTATGCAAATAATTACTATGGAAAAAACCTCCATGTATAAAAATGTGGACCCCACACTTGAAAAGAGAGGCAAAGGATTGATGAGGTGCGAGTCATGTACGCCGAACTCCCTATCAATTTATTCATGATAACTTAGAAAGTCGTGTAGATGGTGACCATGAAAGACCTCAATCTATCAAAATGTGAACCCTACATATGAACAAAGAGGTAAATGATTGACAAGGAGCGATTCATGCACCTCAATTCCCTTATTATTTTATTTACGCACATATAAGAAGTTTTGCAGATGGTGACTGTAACGACCCTAATTTTTTAATCATAAAAGACACGGATTAACCAAATTAATAATTTAATTTTGTGATTATTAACAAAACTAAACAGTTAACTTAGTTGGTAGGGGCACTCTTAATGAAAGGATAGGTAAAAAAAATCTCTATCTGAAAACAAAACATGGAAATCGGAAACAAATTTCGCAGATCTACAATTTTGCGTGTACGTTCGATGGCACCTTCGATGGGTCTTCGATGTCATCGAACTTAACCTTCTATGTCATCAAATCCACTTCGATGTCATCGACAAAACATGAAAATCAAATTTTCTTGATTGTATCGAATTTGATCTTCGATGTGATCGAGCCCTCTTCAATGTTATCAAAATAACACCTAATATGTCCAGCAATCAACTGGACAAAATTTGGAAATTCTTAATGGGATCGAGCAGCTGTTCGATGACATCGAATGGTTTGTCAATGGCATCAACTGACCATGTTTCTGAATAGATTTAAGAATCAAAACTACAAAATCTACATTATTAGGCTAGAATTGGAAATGAGTAAATGCAAGTGCAAGTGCAAGTGCTTGTATATCATTTATCACACTGGCAGAGTATTAACTACCTCTTCTCCAAAATTACATGAATCTTAGCTGGTTAACATGTGCATCTAATGGAGTGTAAAATAAAACCGAGTTGGATTTTAAGCTTTCTTAGGTAGAAGTGAGTACGTACGTAGATTAGATTTGAGTGACACGTCAAGAGTTTAGGGTTCAAGGTTGACCGAAAAGGGGGGGGTGATTAAATTTGTTGGCTTATAGGTCCTAACGTAGAGTGGGTTGCGCATACTTTCATGGCCAAGATGGATCAGAGAAGGCCCGATCAGAGGTGGAGGTGATCAGGACCGTCGGAACCTTAAAACAGTCATATCTTGCAAACCGAAAAGAGTTTTTCGACATATCATATATGATTTTGGGGTAGTAGAAGCTACTTTAGCCAACCAACAAGCTATGCCGGGTTGCCCACACTAGATTTACAAGATTGCATCAGATAGACGGTCAAAAGTCTATTTTATTTTCATATTTACTATAAATGTAAGTTATTTCCACTTTTACTATAAATAATAAGTTTTAATTTGATCATAACTTTTGATGTTTTGAGAGTTAGGAATCATGCCCAGCATGAAAAAGGCTTAGAAAAATTAGGAGAATAATGTGATTGGGCAAAATTGGACACTACTATTTTTAGCCGAAAACCATGAAGTTTAATAGGAATACCGTATATAAATAGTAAGTTTACTATTTATAATAAGTTGCATTTTTAGGGAGTTTGAGTCTGAAACTCCGTCCCAGATTTGATTTCACTATTTAAAGGATTGTAAATTCATTTTCTAAAATCATCAATCAATTTATTTCGAATTATTAAAAATTATTTTTGTTTTCATCCCTTATGGATTCGAGGAATCTCTATGAGGATTCCAGAGAAGCTCCATGGATTTAGAGTAGTTATCACTAAGGAAGATGGTGATCGACCTCATCACATCCTTCCCTGTGTCAGGTCGAGCTTAAGTAAAAATAATGTGGCCCATCTAAGTATGCGTTGATGGTTAAAAAGATATAAATAATGATATATGCTCTTCTCAACAGCAATGATGAGGTGACTCACTGTTGGATCGCCTAAAAATAGTGTTGTGTATAGCTGTATGTATTCTCTCGCCATTGTTGTGTAGCTGGCGGATGAGTTATTGGTTTGTTGGTGAGGGCCAGATCAGTGGATGGAATTGGTCTGTCTGGAAGATTTGTTGAGGACGGTGGTCTAATGATAGACTTTTTGGAAGGTCTAAAATTAGAACTAATGATGTTGGCCTGTCTAGAATGTCTGGATTTATGGTTGTTGATGTTAGTCTGATGATGTTGTATGATTGTTGGTTGGAAGAGTGAGTTGTCTGATGTGTTTTGGTAAGAGTCTTCTTTGTTGTTTGATATGAATTGTGGGATGGAAGGTGTGGAAGGCATAGAGTTTGTCTGGGTCTGCGAGATGTGCTGTTGCTATTGGCCACGGGCAATGTATGGGGCCAAGCGTTATACCATCTAAGATATGGTCAGTGGTGGGGTAGTTTTGTGATATATTGATATTGGTGCAACCCATCTATTGATGTAGAGCAGGTCGCGAATAGTTTCATAGCCGAGATGGAACAGAAAAGGCCCGATCAGAGACAGAAGTGATTTGGATTGTCAGGACTTTAAAACGAACATATCTAGCAAACTAGAATGAGTAATCCGACATGCCTATATGATTTTGGGGTAGTACGAGCAACCATGCCGAATTTGTGAGACCATCAGATATTCGTTCAAATTCCCGTTTTATTTTTATTTTTACAATTTATATTAAGTTTTAGTTTGATTATTACTCTTCATCTGTTGGGCTTTAGGAGTTGCGTCAAACATGAAAATTGCGGGAGAATATCATGGTAAAGCCAAATAGGATAAGTACTATTGTTGGCCGAAAACCGTGATGTCTAGTAGGAATTACGACCTTCTATAAATAATAAATTTACTATATATAGTAAGTCACCATTTCTAGGAGTTTTAGTTGTAGTTTAATTTTGAAACATATTCCATTATCCCTATTTAAAGGGTTGTAAACTCGTTTATTTCATTCATCAATCAATTTACGAATTTTCTAAAATTTATTTATATTTTCTTTGCTTTATTTATCGTGAATTCGAGAAGTCTCCGTGAGGAGTACTGAGAAGCTCCATGAATTTAGAGTAGTTGTACTTGAGGAAGACAGTGATCGACCTCATCACGTTCATGCCTACGTCACTATGCCCATTTATTGTGATCTTGTAGACGGTCCTACCATTTGGTATAAACCAAGACTTATTATCATACTCTTTAATAAGCTCAAAGTTTATATTGCACCATAATGTTGATGGTCTTACTTGTAGGCCCCACAGTAGATAAGGCACAATCCAATAATTAAACCCTTTAGGCCCCACAATGGATAAGGCGCAATCCAATAATCAAATCCTATAGGCCCCACAAAGTATAAGGCACAATCCAATAACCAAACCCTGTAGGTCCCACAGTAGATAAGGCACAATCCAACAATCAAACCTAAGGAAAAATACAAATCACTGCATTGTGGAAAAGTAAAGTGAAAAATGGTCATTAGATATGAAAACCCCCATTTGGTTTCTTATTCACTTCCTAATCACCGGGAAGTCCTTTCATGCACAGAGAATAATACATCATGCCTCATCACGGTTCTCAGATTATATGACTCATTCCAGTCAACCTGGATGACCATACTCATCCCAGTTGACATAGATTCGGTAACATTTGATTGGTTTGATCCCATAACTCACCCCAGAGTCACCATTGTCCACCGACTCAGGTAAGTCGAGTCGATTCAGCCCCAACTCAGTGAGTCCTATCTCAACTCAAGAATAAAAGGGTTAATCCAAGTCTCTAAGTTTGTTAATAATATACCCACTGTTGTTACAATTGAAATGGAAATGAAAATATTAAAGACAGTTGTTTAGTAGAGGCAGTAATTTTGTTCTAAGTAGTGGGTTCGTATGATTTAGGCCATGGGTATGGTGGACATCCTTTGGATGCCCATTTCCCTATATATCACACATCGGAAGATCCAAGCCATAAATCTTAAGTATATGTTTAATAATCCTAGCCACACCCAATTGAAGCCCATGATCTGGCTTGTGGGAATGATTATAGATGCATGTCAAGGTATACTGGATTAATAGGGCAACATTTAGTCTCGATGGATCTCTTGTTCTAGCATCAGTATCCATCCCAGCTGTGGGCCCATTTTTGCATGTTGGGCACCCAGGACATACAAATCAAGACCCATCAAGACCCTATCACTACTCTTGCATGCATGAATGGCTGTAATTGAAGTTAAAGTTAAGCAATAAACATTTGAATGGACCCAATAATACTTTAGTGCTATCATTCTCATAGCCCTATCCTTTCCAAATGAAGACGCACAAAATTCTCCAAAAGAATTTATATCATTATCATAATTCGGCCCCGCCCTTTCCAAACGAAGACGCACAAAATTCTCCAAAACAATTTATAAGATGTCCCAGTGTTTTTTATATTTTACCATAATACTAGTTTAACCATCATTTTCTCTAAGTACTTAGGCATTATATAAGACTATTCAAACGTCCAAATAAGAATATTCAAACGTCAAAATAAGACTTATAGGGCAACATTTAGTCTCAACTTGCAGTGAGTTCATATGATTTAGGCTATGGGTATGGTGGACATCCTTTGGATGCCCATTTCCCTACATATCCCACATCGGAAGATTCAAGTCACAAATCTTAGGTGAATGTTCGATAATCCTAGCCATCCAATTGAAGCCTATGATCTGGCTTATGGGAATGACTATAGATGCATGCCAAGCTATACTAGACTAATAGGGCAACATTTAGTCTCAATGGATCCCTTGATCTAGCATTAGTATTTATTCTTGTTGTGGGCCCATTTTTGTATACTGGGCACTAGGACATGCAAATCATGGCACATCAGGACCCTATCACTACTCTTGCACACATGAATGGCTGTGATTGAAGTCAAAGTTAAGCAATAAATATTCGAATGGGCCCAATAATACTTTAGTATTATTATTGTCATAGCACCGCCCTTTCCAAACGAATACGCACGAAATTCTCCAAAAGAATTTATATCATTATCATGGTTTGACCCCGCTCTTTCTAAATGAAGACGCACGAAATTCTCCAAAAAGAATTTATGAGACGTCCCAAAGTTTTTTTAATTTTACCATAATACTAGTTAACCATCATTTTCTCTAAGCACTTAGGCATCATATAAGACTATTCAAACATCCAAATAAAACTATTCAAATGTCTAAATAAGACTTATAAGACAACATTTAGTCTCGATGTGCAGTGAGTTCGTATGATTTAGGCCATGGGTATGGTGGACATCCTTTGGATGTCCATTTCCCTACATATCCCAAATCGAAAGATCCAAGCCACAAATCTTAGGTGAATGTTCAATAATCTTAGCCACCCAATTGAAGCCCATGATTTGACTTGTGGGAATGACTATAGATGCATTTCAAGCTATACTGGACTAATAGGGCAACATTTAGATTCGATGAATCCCTTGTTCTAGCATCAATATCCATCTATGTTGTGGGCCAATTTTTGCATGTTGGGCACTAGGACATGCAAATCATGGCACATCAGGACCCTATCACTATTCTTGCACTCATGAATGGCTATGATTGAAGTCAAAGTCAAACAATAAACATTCGAATGAGCCCAATAATACTTTAGTGCTATCATTGTCATGACCTTGCCCTTTCCAAACGAAGACGCACGAAATTCTCCAAAAGAATTTATATCATTATCATGGTTCGGTCCCGCCCTTTTCAAACGAAGACGCACGAAATTCTCCAAAAAGAATTTATGAGATGTCCCAGTGTTTTTTCTATTTTACCATAATACTAATTAACCATCATTTTCTCTAAGCACTTAGGCATCATATAAAACTATTCAAACATCCAAATAAGATTTATAGGGCAACATTTAGTCTCGATGTGTAGTGGGTTCGTATGATTTAGGCCATGGATATGGTGGACATATTTTGGATGCCCATTTCCCTACATATCACACATTGGAAGATCCAAGCTACAAATCTTAGGTACTCGAGAGGTCACTATCGAATCTGAGTCCTGTATCTATCCAAAAACGTGAATTTCGTTTACCCCAAGGTTGCAGGAATCTCAAGGACGCGGATTGCGTCCTACCCCCGCCCGTCTCTAGCCCCGAACGGCAGTTCTATGGGCAGGCCCACCATGATGTATATGTACATCCAAGCCGTTAATCCCTTTTCTTGTATCATTTCAAGGCATTAATACAAAGATGAGGCAGATCCAACGCTCAAGTGGACCACACCAAATAATAAGCTTAGTTGCATTTAATGGCCAAAGTATTAAAAGCTAGTTGCATTAAATGTAAGAGTCATCGGTTGTATGGTCCATTTGATCGTTAGATCCGCCGATTTTTGTTTTTATGCCCTGGAATAATTTGAGAAAAGGGTTAGACGGCTTGGATGTACAGATGCAGCACGGTGGGCCCGCCTACAAAACTGCCCGTTTAGGGCTAGAGACGGCTGGGTAGGACGATTCGAAACGGATTAGAACGGATTGGCTACTCGACCAATGGTGATGGTCGGTGCTCTGTGGGCCCCACTATGATGTATGTCTTTCATCCATGACGTTCATCTATTTTTATAGATCATTTTATGATATGAGACCAAAAATGAGATATATCCCAATCTCATGTGTACCACATGACTGGAAAAAGTGTTGAATGAATGTAGACCATTAAAAACTTTTTGGGGGCAATAAAAGTTTTGGATCACGCTAATCATTGTTTTTTCCCTTCATCTGGGTCTAGATGACCTAATCAACAGATTGGATGTCAAATAAACAGTACAGTGGGCCTTAGGATGATTTTAATAGTGGATATCCAATCACTATGGTTTTCCTATGGTGTGGTCCACCTGAGATTTATATCCCCCTAATTTTTGGTATAGAGCCCTAAAATGATCTTTAAAAATGGATGAATGGAATGGATGAAACACATACATCATGGTGGGGCCCACAGAGAATCGAACACCAGCCACGGAGCTGGTGGGGGGAGTAGCCAATCTGTTTCCCAATCAGCGTCTGAATCTCGGAAGCGGATTGCGTTCTGAGTAACTCAGTACGCTTCACGTACTTAATAAACTCTGTGGGGTTCACCATGATCTATGTATTTTATCCAGTCCGTCCATCTATTTTATTAGATAATTTTATGACATGGGTTCAAAATTGAAGGATATCCAAAGCTCAAATGCACCACACAACATGAAACAGTGTGAATTGAACTTGTACCATTGCAAAATTCTTAAGTGTCACAGAATTTTTGTATTAAGCTTATATTTATTTTTTTCCCTTCATCCATGTCTTTGTGATATTATTAACGACTTGGATGACAAATAGACATCATTGTAGGGCCTAGGAAGGTTTCAACGGTGGAAATCATTATTCCCATTGTTTCCTGTCTTATGATCTACTTGAGAGTTGGATATCCTTCAACTTTGGGATCAACCCTTAAATGAGCTGAAAAAACGTATGGACGGTGTGGATAATCCACTTATTTTCACGGTGGGCCCAACTGAGTTTACTCAGTACGATAAGAGCTTACTGAGTAACTCGGTACGCAATCCGATTCCCTGAATCTCAGGCTATGTGGGGCCCACCATCTTGTCTATAATACATCAATTACGTCATCGACTACGCCAGCCATTATCAGCGCATGATTGAAAAAAAAAAAGACATACATTACAAGCGTATTCTAACAGATTAGCTGTGTGGGGCCAGTTGATGTATTTTTTGGCAAATCCATGCCGTTTGTCTATTTTTCCATCCCATTTTAGTAGGCTATCCAAAAAATTAAGATTATAAAACTTTCATTTGGACCACACTATTAGAAACAATGATGAATAATAATTAAAAGCTTTTCACAGGCGACAAAAGTTTTGGATCAAGCTGATATTTATATTTTCCCTTCATCCATGCTTTTTTTACATTGATGGAAAATAAACGTTAGAAAAACCTTACAATGTGACCTTTGAAAATTTTAGTAGTGAGACACTCAATCACCACGGTTTCCTGTGATATGGTGCACCTGAGATTTAGATCTGCTTAATTTTTAAGATTCCATCTCCGAATAGATTGGAAAAATAGAGTAACGGTGTGGATATACAACACATCATCAACGTAGGGCCCTACGGATAACACCAAATCCGCGCTCTATTCAAATATGGTTGGACGGGAGCGGATAAGGTGCAGCCCGGAAGCGGATTGCGTACTGACTAACTCAGTTCTCATAACGTACTGAGTAGACCTTGTGGGGTCCACTGTTATTTATTTATTTTATCCATTCCGTTAATACATTTTAACAGATAATTTTAAGTCTTCAACCTAATATGTAAGCATATCCAAACCTCAACTGGACCACACCACGAGAAACAGTGTACCTCTACCATTGAAAAATTCATGGAGGCCACAGAAGTTTTGGATCAAGCTGATGTTTGTGTTTTCTCTTCATCCATTTCTTTGTGATCTTAAGAATATGTAAGATGATAAATAAACATCACCGTGGGTCCAGGAAGGTTTCAACGGTGGAAATCATTATTCCACACTGTTTCCTGTGCTATGGTCCTCTTGAACTTTGGATTTATTTAAATTTGAATCAACCCCTAAAATTAGCAGAAAAAATGGCTGGACGGTTTGGATAAACCACATATATTCACAGTGGGCTCAACTGAGTTTACTCAGTAGGATGAAAGCGTACCGAGTAACTCAGTACGCAATCCGATTTCGTGTTGCCCCGGCCTCAACCAGCAATGGCTCGGCTTTGGTGGATCCTTGACTGTGGGGCCCACTTTGATGTATTTTTATTATATCCAAACTGTACATCCGTTTAATCAACTCCTTTTAGTTAGTAATCCCAAAAATTCTACAGATCCAAATATCAGGTGGACCACACCATGGGAAACAGCGGCGACTAACCATTAAACACCACTTCTAAGAAGAGAAATACATCAATGGTTCGCATTCATTTGAGTAAGAAAAGCCCCAGTATCAATAGATAGGTTCTACAAATATAAGAGATTTTTGGACCATGGTAATCCACGTGGACATTCAATTGATCAACGGTCTAGATTTCTAAAACCTGATCCCCGTATAACTGAAAACCGGAGATTATCTTACAATTCCTCTGCATCCGCATGCAGACGTACGCATGTGTCTCGGTCGAGTAATCATGGTAGGTGGACCAAATGACAAAAGAGCCAGACAATTCATGAGAGTGGATTCGGTGAGACTGAGAAACACTGACGTCGGCGAGACCGTGGCTGTGGGGCCCACCTTGATGTATGTGTTGCATATCCAAGCCTTCCATCCGTTTTTCCAGCGTATTTAGGTTAGAAAATTGAGGCAGATCCAAAACTCAGGTGGACCACGCCATGAGGAAAAAATAGTGATTGAATGTTCACCAGTAAAAATTTATTGTGAACCACAGAAGTTTTAGATCAGGCTGATATTTTTGTTTTCTCTTCATCCAAGTACGTGTGATCTTATCAACGATTTGGATGTAAAATAAACATTAAGATAGTCCTTAGGAAGCTTTTAATAGTAAGCATTGAATAACCATTATTTCCTATGGTGTGGTCCACTTGAGATTTGAATCTTTTTTTCTTTTTTTTTTTTTGCATGCTTTAGAATTATCTTTCAAAACTTATGGACAGCATGGATATGCAGAAAATACATAAAGGTAGGCTCCACAGTCATGGTCTCATTGAAGTCAGTATTTCTCCTGCCTCACCGAATATGCACTCGAAATCATGGAACGTGCCATCCTGACTAAAAGGCATTTTGACAATCCTGTCACATGAAAATCATGGAAATAAAAAGGTATTATAGGACGCACAACTCAAGCCTTTGATACGCAAGTTGACACTTCTGACAAGTGGGCTAGGTTTTCAGTAATCAAGACCATTGAAATGTTCCATCAGAGACAGTATTATCCAAGAGCGAATCGTGGATTTTTAATTTATGGCCTACACATTTTCCTTGAAAATAGACTGTTAATAAGAGAAATACGCATTGCCCACCTTACAAATAAGAGAAATTTTATTTTTTTTATAAGTATGATAATGCTAGATATTATTTGATATTTTTTAAAGAGAAATACGCATGGCCCACCTTACAAGTAAGAGAAATTTTATTATTATTTTTTTAAATAAATCTGATCATACTATATTATATTTGATTTTTATATTATTATTATAATATAATGTGTCATGGTCATTGTATCACATATTACCATTTTTAAAGAATACTTTGATTTATGATTTAGACATGACTTTTCTTTACACTCTCCATTTGAAGTCAAATTTCACCGTGTCTAGTCATTTTGTATGCGTACGTAGTTAACAATTTAATTTTGGGCGTTGATCTCATAAGAATGACTCAGATGTCTTTTTGATGGATTATAACTATATGTAATTTAAAACAACTTATACTAATATTACATGTGAAAACCAACCGATAATTTTAATATATATTCTATGATCTTTTGAATGAATACTTTATTTTGATATTTCGATGGTTCGTTAGGTGGATACAAACATGATTGATGGTTAGATGAACGGCTGAAGTTTAGGTAATTAGATGGTTAGGATATTAATCGTATTTACAGTTTATTATACGGTTAGTTTTATAAACGGATACGTATAAAGTGATTTTTGGATGTAATCTATATTAGAAATATATATCGTTAGATTTAAGTGATTAGTTCATCGATGTAAAATGTAAATGTTTAGATCATACTTTTGACATTAAGTTAAGCATATTTATAAGTGACAAACAAGATGAGCAAATTCAAATTTTGATTTTAAACAAGTGAATGTGAAGATTTGGTAATTAGTTTATTTTGATCAGATGATCCAAATTCAATGTGGATAGTTATATATCTTCATCTAATGGTGATAGCTTATATCAACGGTTAATTTTAATGTATGGATAAGAATACTAGGTTATTTGATGGTTCATCCTATCAATCAACGGTTGAAAAGTGCTCTTTATGGTTATATTCAGGTTAAACTAAAGAAAAATTAATTGATATACAAGTATACAATTTAAAAAGTGTAATAGTATATCCTTACGTATACTTAAACTCGCACCTAAAATTTTGACTTGTTACATTCTACCCCCTTAAAATAAAATCTCGTTCTCAAGATTTGTAAATTAGCATTTCGAACAAAAATAATAATAAATAAATATTATAGTCACACTGACACTGGTTTAGTTACTAGGTTTTTTTTTTGTTTTGTTTTGTTTTTTTTTTTTTTATTTTTTTTATGAATTTGTAAGTATGTAAAACTTTGTTAAAAATTGAAGTCTACTGAAGATTCAAAATTCGAAAGTGAGGTTTGTCTAGAAACAAATGATTTTTTTTTTTTTTTTTTTATAAATTACTTTATGTAAAAATGTTAAAAAGATAATTATCAAAATGAAAAATTATGTTAGTTAAACCAACATGACACTAGTTTTGACAGATTGATTATCGGTTTGACATTTGTTGTTTCTAACATATTTTCTTGTACTTTAAGACTTCAAATTAGGTTTAAATTTTTTCTAGAGATCCTAGTGTAAGTTCATTGTATCTCAATAAAATTTTTGCTTATTCTGCCCATTATAGATATTTTACAAATTGTCACAATTAGCCTGTCCAGAATGGACGAATTCCAACCAATCAACACTATCTCCCCGAACTAATATAGTGACTATTAGATCTAGATTTTTTTAATTATTTTTATTTAAATTTAGACTTGTTTATTTTTTATCAGGATTTTGAATCACCTTAATCAGAGTTTTACTTTTATAGTTACGAATTTTATAAGTTGGGTGATTCCTGCTGCCTATTTTTGTCCAACAAGACTTTGTGGACTAAATATCCTGAAAATTCATTAAAGTTCAAACTAATCTATCTTCACATAAAATATACTCAAATCAGAGTACAAGGAACATCTTACTTGGTTTATAAGATTTTTTTTTTCTTTTTTTTTTTTTTCATATAAACAAATAGGGAATCTTAATTTTTGTTTCTATATTGATTATTTCACACAACATCCAGATAGAAAATCGTAAGTGTTGTGTTTCTAATTCTAATGGGGCATACCAATTATGTACAAGAGTAAGCCACATCACACTATGTTTTACCAAAAAGTCTCTCTCTAATACCATTTTGTCACACCCTGAAATTCGGATACAGAGTGTGCACCCTCAGACCCAAGTTTCGGCTCTTGACTTGTACACTAATTGTACTTAATTCATTCTTCATATAATTGTCTGGAGGCATAATTTAATGAATTCTAAGTTCACATCCAAATTGAACATCCATTCATCCATGTTTGTGTTATATTCTTATAATTTCCATCATCATATATTCAAAACCACATCATCTGAATAAGAATAATTTGAGTCCATTCATTTGAAACTCCATTCAACTAAAATAAAAAATAAAAAATCAAGTATCATTCACTATGATCAGATTTATAAACAATAATGAATTATATTTATATACAAATAGATGCAATAAAGAAATCAAACTCCTAAATAATAAACACATAAATACGACAACTGGTCTCGCGATTCATCTGGCAATCGATCCTCATTTTTTGACACTTGATTCAGATTTCTTGTTTCATTCGTCTATGTACGATTGTCAATCCAACGTTAGCTAGCTAGATTAGTGAGTGAACCCATCATGGTTCATACACAATACAATTAAAATAATACACACAAGTAAAGCATAAAGGTCAGAAAATAAAAATTAGAAGAAAGTTGTGCAAATAGTGACCGTATAAAAACTTCATCTATCAAAATATAGACCCCACAAGTGAAAAGAGAGGCAAAGGATAGACAAGGAGCAAGTCATGCACATTGAACCACCTATCATATTTATTCGTGTTAAGTAGTGTAGAAAGCTGTGCAGATGGTAACCATTGAAAGACCTTCATCTATTAAAATGTCGACCCCCTATATGAAAAGAGAGGCAAATGATTGACGAGTAGCAAGTCATGTATGTCGAACCTCCTATCAATTTATTTATGCTAGTGTAAAAAGTTATGTAAATGGTGACCATGGAAAAAACCTTCATCCATAAAAATGTGGACCCCACACATGAAAAGAGAGGCAAAGGATTGATGAGGTACAAGTCATGGACGCTGAACCCCCTATCAATTTATTCATGATGACTTAGAAAGTCGTGTAGATGGTGACCATGGAAAGACCTCAATCTATCAAAATGTGAACCCTACACGTGAACAGAGAGGTAAATATTGACAATGAACGATTCATGCACCTCGATTCCCTTATTATTTTATTCACACACGTGTAGAAAGTTTTGCAGATGGTGACTGTAACAACCCTAATTTTTTAGTCATAAAAGACACGGATTAACCAAATTAATAATTTAAATTTGTGATTACTAACAAAACTAAGCACTTAACTTAGTTGGTAGGGGCACTCTTGGTGAAAGAATAGGTTAAAAAAAATCTCTATTTGGAAACAAAACATGGAAATCGAAAACAAATTCCGCAGATCTACAATTCTACGCGTACGTTTGATGACACCTTCGATGGCTTTTCAATGTCATCGTACTTAACCTTCGATAGCATCAAACCCACTTTGATGTCATCGAAACAACATCAAAATTATTCATAGACAAAACATGAAAATCGAATTTTCTTGATTGCATCAAACTTGATCTTTAATGTCATCGAACCCTCTTTGATATCATCAAAATAACACCTAATATGTCCAGCAACCAACTGGAGAAAATTCAAAAATTCTTAATGGGATTAAGCAGCTGTTTGATGACATCGAATGGTTTGTCAATGGCATCAACAAACCATGTTTCAGAATAGATTTAAGACATCAAAAACTACAAAATCTACATTATTAGGCTGAAATTGGAAATGAGTAAATGCAAGTGCAAGTGCTTGTATATCATCCACCACACTGGCAGAGTATCAATTACCTCTTCTCCAAAATTACATGAATCTTAACTGGTTGACTGGTGGGCATATAATGGAGTGTAAAATAAAAAAGGGTTGGGTCAATCTACATTTGACCCAACTAACTTAAAACTATGTTTGAACTGAGTTCGATTTTGAGCTTTCTTAGGTAGAAGTGAGTACGTACATGGACCAGTTTTGATCGATACGTTAAGGGTTTAAGGTTCAAGGTTGGCCCAAAAGGAAGGGGGGGTGATTGAATTTGTTGGAATGTAGGTCCTGATGTAGAGTAGGTTGCACACACTTTCATGACCATGATGGATTAGATAGGACCTGATCAGAGGCAGAGGTGATCAGGACCGTCAGAACCTTAAAACAGTCATATCTTGCAAACTTAAAAAGAGTTTTTCGACATATCATATATGATTTTAGGGTAGTAGAAGCTACTTTAGCCAACTAACCTGCTATGCCGAGTTGCCCACATCAGATTTACGAGATTCCATCAGATAGACGGTTAAAAGTCTATTTTATTTTTGTTTTTACTATAAATGTAAGTTATTTCCACTTTTATTATAAATAGTATGTTTTAATTTGATCATAACTTTTGATACTTTGAGATTTAGGAGTCATGTCTAGTATGAAAAAGGCTTAGAAAAATTAGGAGAATAATGTGATTAGGCCAAATTGGACACTACTATTTTTAGTCGAAAACCATGAAATTTAGTAGGAATACCATCTATAAATAGTAAGTTTACTATTTATAATAAGTCGCATTTTTAAGGAGTTTGAGTCTGAAACTCCATCCCAAGTTTGATTTCACTATTTAAATGATTGTAAATTCGTTTTTTAAAATCATTAATCAATTTATTTTAAATTATTAGAAATTATTTTTACTTTCATCCCTTTTGGATTTAAGGAATCTCTATGAGGATTCCAAAGAAGCTTCGTGGATTCGGAGTAGTTATCACTAAGGAAGATAGTGATCGACCTCATTACGTCCTTCCCTGTGTCAAGTCGGGCTTAGGTAAAAATAATGTGGCCCATCTATGAATGTGTTGGTAGTTAAAAAGACAGAAATAATGATATATACTCTTCTCAACCGCAGTGATGAGGTGACTCGCTATTAGATCGCCTAGAAATAGTGTTGTGTATAGTTGTATGTATTCTCTTGGCATTGTTGTGTAGCTAGCGGATGAGTTATTGGTTTGTTGGTGAGGGCCAGATCAGTAGATGTAATTGGTCTGCCTGGAAGATCTGTTGAGGACGGTAGTCTAATGATGGTCTGTTTGGAAGGTCTGAAATTAGAACTGATAATGTTGGCCTGCCTAGAATGTTTGGATTTATGGCTGTTGATGTTAGTCTGATGATGTTGTCTGATTGTTGGTTGGAAGAGTGAGTTGTTTAATGTGTTTTGGTAAGAGTCTTCTTTGTTGTTTGATTTGAATTGTGGGATGAAAGGTGTGGAAAGCGTGGAGTTTGTCTAGGTCTGCGAGATGTGCTGCTGCTATTGGCCACGGGCAATGCATGGGGCCAAGCGTTATACCATTTAAGATATGGTCAGTGGTGGGGTGGTTTTGTGATATAGTGATATTGGTGCAGCCCATCTATTAATGTAAAGTAGGTCACGGATAGTTTCATGGCTAAGATGGACCAGAAAAGGCCTGATCAGAGGCAGAAGTGATTTGGACTGTCTAGACTTTAAAACGGACATATCTAGCAAACCAGAATGAGTTATCCGACATGCCTATATGATTTTGGGGTAGTACGAGCTACTACGCCGAATTTGTGAGATACCATCAGATCTTCGTTCGAATTACCATTTTATTTTTGTTTTTACAATTTATATTAAGTTTTAGTTTGATTATTACTCTTCATTTGTTGGGATTTAGGAGTTGCGTCAAACATGAGAAGTGCAGGAGAATATCATAGTGAAGCCAAATAGGATAGGTACTATTGTTGGCCGAAAACCATGATGTTTAGTAGGAATTACGACCTTCTATAAATAGTAAGTTTACTATATATAGTAAGTCATCATTTCTAGGAGTTTTAGTTGTAGTTTAATTCTGAAACTTATTCCATTATCCCTATTTAAGGGGTTGTAAACTCGTTTATTTCACTCATCAATCAATTTACGAATTTTCTAGAATTTATTTATATTTTACTTGCTTTATTTATCATGAATTCGAAAAGTCTCCATGAGGAGTTCAGAGAAGCTCTATGAAGTCTTTATCCTTGAGGAAGACAGTGATTTACCTCATCACGTTCATCCCTGTGTCACCATGCCCATTTATTGTGATCTTGTAGATGGTCCTACCATTTGGCATAAACCAAGACTTATTAGCATACTCTTTAATAAGCTCAAAGTTTATATTGTACCATAACGTCGATGGTCTTACTTGTAGGCCCCATAGCAGATAGGGCACAATCTAATAATTAAACCCTGTAGGCCCCACAGTGGATAAGGCGCAATCCAATAATCAAATCCTGTAGGTCCTACAGTAGATAAGGCACAATTCAATAATCAAATCCAAGAAAAAATATAAATCACTGCATCGTGGAAAAGTAAAGTGAAAAATGGTCATTAGATATGAAAAATTTCATTTGGTATCTTCTTCACTTCCTAATCACTGGGAAGTCCTTCCATGGACAGAGAATAATACATCATGCTTCATCACGGTTCTCAGACTATGTAGCTCATCCCAGTCAACATGGATGTCCATACTCATCCCAGTTGACATGGATTTGGTAGCATTTGATTCGTTTGATCCCACAACTCACCCCAGAGTCACCACCGTCCACTGACTCAGGTGAGTCGAGTCGAGTCGATTAAGCCTCGACTCAACGAGTCCCATCTCAACTCAAGAACAAATGGGTTAATCTAAGTCTCTAAGTTTGTTAACCATATACCCACTGCTATTACAATTGAAATGGAAAGGGGAATATCTAAGACAGTTGTTTAGTAGGGGCAGTGATTTTATTCTAACAAGTGGGTTCGTATGATTTAGGCCATGGGTATGTTGGACATCTTTTGGATGTCCATTTCCCTACATATCCCACATCAGAAGATCCAAGCCATAAATCTTAGGTGAATATTCAATAATCCTAACCACACCCAATTGAAGCCTATGATCTAGCTTATGGGAATGGCTATAGATGCATGTCAAGCTATATATTAGAATAAAATGGCAACATTTAGTTTCGATGGATCCCTTGTTCGAGCATCAATATACATCCCTTCTGTGGGCCCATTTTGTCATGCTGGGTACTAGGACATACAAATCATGGCACATCAGGACCCTATCACTACTTTTGCATGCATAAATGGCTGTGATTGAAGTCAAAGTCAAGTAGTCAACATTTAAATGGGCCCAACATACTTTAGTGCTATCATTGTCATGGCCCTGCCCTTTCCAAAAGAAGACGCACGAAATTCTCCAAAAGAATTTATATCATTATCATGGTCCGACCCTGCCCTTTCCAAACGAAGATGCACGAAATTCTCCAAAAGAATTTATAAGAGGTCACAGTGTTTTTTGTATTTTACCATAATACTAGCTAACCATCATTTTCTCCAAGTACTTAGGCATCATATAAGACTATTCAAAAGTTCAAATAAGACTTATAGGGTAACATTTAGTTTCGATGTGCAGTGAGTTTGTATGATTTAGTCAATGGGTATGGGGGACATCCTTTAGATGCCCATTTCCCTACATATCCCACATTGCAAGATTCAAGTCACAAATATTAAGTGAATGTTTAATAATCCTAGTCACCCAATTGAAGCCCATGATCTGGCTTGTGGGAATGGTTATAGATACATGTCAAGCTATATTAGACTAATAGGGCAACATTTAGTCTCGATGGATTCTTTGTTCTAGCATCAATATCCATCTCTACTGTGGGCCCATTTTTGCATGCTGGGCACCACGAGATGCAAATCATGGCGCATCAGGATCCTATCACTACTATTGCACGCATGAATAACTATGATTGAAGTCAAAGTCAAGCAGTAAACATTTGAATGGGCCCAATAATACTTTAGTGCTATCATTGTCATGGCTCTTCCCTTTCTAAATGAAGACGTACAAAATTCTCTAAAAGAATTTATATTATTATCATGGTCTGTGTTGGAATGCCTTGCACAAACCTTAGGATCTAGCCTCCCGAAACAAACCAGAATTATGGATAATAAAGCAATGAAATAAATCAAAGCATCAATCACACACCACACAAGAGATTTTTACGTGGAAAACCCTCAAAGAGGTAACAACCACGGGACCTCATCCAGATCAACAATCCATTATGAAGTAGAACGTTTACAACCTTCTTCACTCACGCAGGAGTGGATGAACAATAAGAGAAATAGAGAAAACGAAGAGATCTAACCGATTATGAGGACATAGAAGCGCTGAGATATAAATTGCAAAGTAGAAAAACCTCCCCGAGCAGAACCTTCCTTCTATAAGCTTCCTATCTCTCTTTCTCCCTCTCTCTCACCTTTGATATCCCTCTTGTATTTTTCTCATCAACACAATATCTGTAGAAAAATCCTAGGGGACCCCTTTTTATAGTTTTAGGAAACTCCTTTCCTCATTCTCGTTCTATGCAGGACTTATATGCATCCTAGTTGAAAAGGACTTGCACATCCTAGTTGCGAAAGGACTTTGCGCATCCCGATTAACTATGAAAGGACAACGGGTCAAAAAAATCATCAAATCTCCCTAGTTTTGACCCAGGAGGGATTCACATTCTTTAAGCCACCAGGGTTCTACAAACCTCAAACTTGCCCTTAAGGCCTTGGTCATCATATCCGACCCATTATCGTCCGTGTGGACCTTCTCAAGTCAGTAACACCTTCGTTCCAAAGTATCCCGATCCAAGGATACCGAATCTCTATGTGCTTTGACTTGGAATGCCGATTTAGATTCTTGCTCAAGTGTATAGCACTCGACTATCGCAATAGACCACGTGCTCCTCCCGCTTTAGGCTAAGTTCCCCATGTGGAACCTTTTCATCTAAAGCATCTTTTTATACATGCTTCGTGATGCGATGTATTCTCTTCGTCGTCGACAATGCTTACGACCTTCAGTAGCTTGCTCTGCCAAGAAACCGCTTCCCCTGCAAATGTGAACATGAACCCCGATGTAGACTTCCTGAGTCTATGTCACCTGCCATATCTGCATCTGTGTAGCCCTCTAACACAGTTTACATGAATCACCATAGCATAGGCTCAACCTGGATGAGCCTCTTAGATACCGTAGTATCCATTTCACCGCTGCCCAATGCTCTTTGCCAGGATTGGCAAGATACCGGCTGACAACACCAACCGCATATGCTATGTCTGGGCGTGTACACACCATAGCATACATCAAACTTCCTACCGCTGACGCGTAGGGTATCTTCTGCATCTCTTCCACTTCTGCCTTCGTCTTGGGACACTGTCTGTCGCTCAATCTGAAGTGACCATCTAGTGGAGTACTGACCGGCTTCGCTGCATTCATATTGAACCGCTCTAGGACTTTCTCAATATACCGCTCTTGTGACAGCCAGAGCTTCCTGCTGCTTCTGTCACGTATTATCTCCATTCCTAGGATCTGTCTAGCCGAGCCCAAGTCTTTCATCGCAAAAGACTTGCCCAACTCCTGTTTCAGCCTGTCGATCTTCTTGATGTCTTTTCCCATGATGAGCATGTCATCAACGTATAATAGCAGAACTAAGAAATCACCATCTGAGAACTTGCGCGTGAACACACAGTGGTCCGACTCCATTCTGTCATACCCATGTTTCAACATAAACGAGTCGAACTTCTTGTACCATTGCCGTGGAGCTTGTTTCAAATTTATACAAGCTCTTCCTCACCTACACACCATATGCTCCTTGCCCTTGACTTGAACCCCTCTCGGTTGGTGCATGTAGATCTCTTCTTCCAGTCACCATGGAGAAAGGAAGTTTTAACATCTAACTACTCTATCTCCAGATCCATGCTAGCCGCCAACCCAAGCAACACCCGTATGGATGTCATCTTCACCACTGGTGAGAATATCTCCTCGAAGTCTATACCTTTTCTCTGACCAAAACCTTTCACCACAAGTCTGGCCTTAAACCTCATCTGTGAATTCTTCTGCTCAATCTTCTTTCTGAACACCCACTTGTTGCTCAGAGCTTTCTTGCCCTTAGGCAATTTTACCATGTCATAGGTGTGGTTTATGCAAGGATTCCATCTCCTCTTACATAGCTTTCAACCACTCCCCCTTATGCTCGTCGGCTAGGGCCTCAGAATAATCTTCTGGTTCTCCCCCATCGGTTAGCATAATGTACTCATGTGGAGAGTACCTCTTGGACGACTGTTTGTCCCTAGATGACCTCCTCACCTATGGCTCAACAGGTGGATCAAGTGGGGGCTGCTCCCCTGGTCCATCTTCTGAAGGAACTCTCTCATCCTCTCCTTCTGGCTGTACTCCCAGTCATTAAGCACCACGGGAGGAGTAATCGGATCCATGTCCTCTAGCTCACCTGAACTAGGCTGGTTCTTCTCTGGCTTACCAATGTCTTCGATACACTGATCTTTAAAGAAAACCACATCTCTACTCCTGACGAGCTTCTTCTCGGTCGGATCCCATAACCTGTAACCGAATTTTTCATCACCGTACCCTAAGAACACACACTGCCTGATCTTCATATCGAGCTTGGACCTCTCGTCCTTTGGTACGTGAACAGATGCCCTGCATCCAAACACCCCTGAGATGATTGTATGATGGATCCCGTCCACCCACACCTTCTCGGTACTTCTCCATTCAACGGGGCTGATGGAGACCTGTTTATCAAATACACCGCTATGCGCATTGCTTCTCCCCAGAATGTCTTGGGCAACTTCGCATGGGATAACATGCATCTGATTCTCTCAACAATGGTGCGATTCATTCGCTCAGCTACACCATTATCTTTGGGGGTCTTGGGAACCGTGTTCATGCCGTATACCCAGGACTTGCAAGTTCGTGGAAAGTCGCCAATGTATTCACCACCATTGTCGGTGCGGATGCACTTCAATGGTCTACCTGTCTCTCTCTCAACCATAGCATGAAACAACTTAAACACACCAAAGACCTCGTCCTTGGATTTCAAAGCATAAACCCAAACCCTCCTAGATGCATCATCTATAAAAGTAATAAAATACAATACCCCACCCAGGTTTTTGTCCTCATAGGACCACAAACATCTAATAAACCAAATCTAATGCATACACTTTATTAACATGAGAAAGCAGTTTAATAAATGAAACTCTATCTTTGTTTCCCTGATAAACAATCAAGACAGGTTTTGAGAGGTGTACCTGTCACGTCTGGAAGGAGCATTCCTCGGTAGTAATTTAAGCCCTTTTTCACTCATGTGGCCTGACGCTGTGCCATATGTCAATTTCATGCGTTCAACCCACCCTTGCACATACCGACACTTGCCTTGTACAGGTGCAACACTTCTTTCCTCTCCCCACGATCAACGAACCCTTGATGAGCTTCCATTGCCCACCAGCAAACCGGCTTTCATAGCCATCATCATCAAGCCTTCCCGTCGACATCAAGTTGAGGCGAAGGTCTGGGATATGCCTCACTTCCTTGAGAACCAATGTGCAGCCCACATTGGTCTTCACACAAATATCACCGACTCCCACGATTTTTGATACGCCAGAATTTCCCATCTTCACAGTCCCATAGTCACCTGACTTGTAGCTTGTGAAGAAGTCCATGCGTAGAGTCACATGAAAAGAAGCTCCCGAGTCTATCACCCAGTCGGTGCCTTGACTCGTAGCCGTGAGACATACGTCATGATCTGTAGAAAGAATAACTACCATGTCGCCATCTGAAGCAACTGCAGTGGAATCAGATTCATCTTCCTTCCCTTTTCCTTTCTTGTCCTTTTTCTTACCACGACATTCATGCTTGTAGTGGCCCTTTTTGCCACAATTCCAGCATTCAATATCTTTTCTGTTACTCGACTTGCCTCTTGATTTATCTCGGGCCTTCCCGCCCTTCCTGTTCTTTCCTCTCCCCCGTTCCTGCATCACAAGAGCCTCTTGCTGAGTAGACCCCTGAGACTTCCTCCTTGTCTCCTCATTGAAGAGACAACCGGATTTTGTTCCATGGATATCTTTCCGTCTGGCGCGGAGTTACTTAGAGACACCACCAATGTCTCCCAACTGTCAGGCAATGAACTAAGCAATAGTAAAGCTTGCAATTCATCATCCAGGACCATCTTCATAGAGGTGAGTTGGTCCACTATATTGCT